>CAHIKZ030001112.1:7152500-7187500 GCA_903632075.3 Acanthosepion pharaonis
CATATTATTTGCTAATCTGTATGGATAATTCCAAAGAGGATATAGATCCAGAGAGAGCTCAATGTAATAACAGAGCAAAAGTCTCCATTTTCATAATTATATATATATATATATATATATATATATAAAGAAAAGAGCAGTAAGATATATAATCTGGTGTTGATGTTTTTTATTTTTATTTTTACAAAAGAGTGTTCAATGTAAATTTACAGAGCATAAATATTATAAATTAACTGATTTAAAATATGTTTTTTTCACCACACATTAATAACCATGTTTTCAAAAATGGAAGCTAAAAAATTCAAATTTAATTTTGTAATTAAATTAAAAGCATTAGTTTCATTTCTTCTTCAAAAAATATTGGAATAACTTATTTTTAAATTTACTTAGTTTTAAACACACACATAAATTCAGAATTCCTTGTTTCCAAGGATACAAAGAAATCCAATCATTCAGGCAAGGGGCGTTAGCATGTTCATTTTTATTAACTCTTTTTGTATCTATTATGAGTTACGTTTGAAAAAGAGGTTTTATATATATATATATATATATATATATATATATATATATATATATATATATATATATATACATATCAAGAATCATTTTTTCTGACTTTCTCATGTGTGTCTTGTAGGTAAAAGAGTAAAAAAAAGATTTCTGGATTTTTTTTATTCACGGAAACTCTGCCTAAGTTTGCAAATCTGTTTATATATATGTATTTCCTCCAATAATTTACACATACAGACACATGCAAATACACATATGGAGAGAACGGATGAATTGAAAATTATACCTCAAGAAATTCTAAAATTTTTTATTCATTATTATTATTAATCAAGAATTTTTATTAAGTTTACCTTCATTTGATCCATTTTTCTATTTTGTCATGGAATCATAACTGAACCGCTAACAAATGGTTTACAAAATCACTTCACTCATTCATCACAGTGAAATATAAAAAAGAAAAGAAAATGTCTAATTATTCGAAATTCATTTGCATTTTAAAAAAATCATAAAAAATGTTAATTATAAATATAGATTCACACATTTATGTTTATTGGTACCAAGTTAATAGTTTAAAAGCTTGACCAATTGAACAGTCCATAGGTGGAGTGAGTTTGATCCTCACTAAGATCTGTACCAATGTCGACTTGTACCGTGCTGTTCTATGTCATACAGACACACAATTTCCCCCCACCCATTCCCCACAAAAATTCTTGTAGATTTTGCATCTCAGTTTCATCCCTCTGTTTGGAATTTCCCCAAAAAAACATTTCATTTAATTATCACCTTAGATTTATCTTTCTATTTCTTTTGAAGATTTTTCAAAGACAATTCTCATGTTGCCAGTAGGAAGACAAAAGTTTATAGCCTGAAATATTTTACCTTTATTTTATCTTGACACAAATGACACATTGAGAAAAATGAAAAAATAATTATATTCATGATTACATTCTCACAATAACATTAGTATAAATTTAAAAAAAAGCAAAATTCAATTAATATTTTTATTAGTTGATATTTTTTACTCACAAGTAAGATGATCTGTGGATTTCCAAGACTGATTCACTTTAGAAGTTGCCATAAAAGTTATATAATGAAATCTCTCTCTTTCTTTTACTACACACAGGACCAAGATTGACCAAATAAGGAAGATTAATACACTCACTCTCTTTCTTTCTCTCTTTTACATACACACACGGTCACACACACACGCACACGCACACACACACACACAAAAACATGACACAATTATATCAGCTGAAAAGTTCATATATTAAGCATCCGTGTACTTTTAACATTTTTGATGTTGATTGACTGATTTGTTTTTTATGGTTTATCAACCTCTTTAGCAGGTTATTTAACGCTGAAACATATTTTGGATTGCAAGAATAATTAATTTTTTTTTTTGCATGTGAATATTGTATAAACAGTTTTTTGAGAATAACAATGATTTTTCCAGATACAAGTTCTACTATTTAACGCATAGCTAGGAGGGAGAATATTTACATATAAGTGAAGGTATCAAATCCAACTGGAATTTGAACTTGACTCTCCAATTTCTCTTTCCGAGCTACTATCCATTACACCACCCACACACCGGCTGCATTTTTATGTAAAATTGCAACTGGCCTTGGTTGTATTTCTCCCTCCTCACCATCCATAAAAGACTGATTCTGTTGATAAAATGATTATTAATCTGAAGAAGTTTGTTCTAGAGATGAAACACTTACATAGAATTTTTCCATTTCAACATTCAAATGCCCACATGTTAATGTGTGTTTTTATACATATATGATGAAATCTCCCTCCAAATCAAGAAAGACAGCAATGCTTTTGGAAAACTGGATAGACATCTATGGTGGCAGCATGGAATTTTGATTGAAACTAAGTTGAAAGTTTTCAATACTTGTGTTCTGTTTCTTTTTTATCATTTGACCCTGAACATGGCAATAAAAAGTTCCAAGGGGCTACCAAGTGTTACAGAATATGAGAAAAAAAGACTATTAAGGAGAGAGATCAATAAAAGAATAGGAATTAAGAAGACAGAAAATAATGATTGACATTGCATTTAAATTTTTAAATTTATGTCTTCATTTTGTATATATTACTGTGTCACATACTGAAAACATATAGAATGGCTGGAGCAATTTTACCAACAGTGTCTCTGCTATATATTGGATACACCTGGTGGAAAATGTCTATGAATGACATTGATATCTTTGAACACAGTCACTCTACCAGTGGAGTGGTTATGTGGTCAGGTTTAAGGTTGATAGGATTCATAAACAGTTTCAATATAGTGAATTAGCTAAAGAAAAAAGACCAACACACAAGCCAGAACTGAAATATAAAGATTGCATCATGGACATACTGAAGAATGCCAATATAATTTACCTTCAGATCATTCATCCTGGAGTAAAGAAGTACACAATGGGAAGAGAGACTTTGAATAGAATTGTGTGGCACCAAAAAAACACCATTATGATATTCATAAGGGTCTTGATGCTAATTTCCCTGAAAATGTTGCTACAAAATTTGATCTAACAAATAATGAATTTGGTCATGTACGTCTAAGTAGGGCAGGCCTCAGAAATCATCTAAGATGCCACACATGGCAAGAAGTCATTCATTATACATTATTTTGCATTTATGTAACAACTACTGTAAAAGATATCCAACATTGCCACATCTGAGCAAGAGAATTGTAAGACCCTAGCAGGACAAAAAAGTCACTTGTGTGCTGCTCCTGTTTGAGGATGGATGCAGCAATACCATGTTTCAAAACCAAAACTAAGTCATAGCCATCATCATACAAATGGTGTTGATACCAAGTTTTTTAGATTTTTTTAACTCTTTCAAATAATTCTGTTTATTTATTTTGGTAAATAGGTTTGGTCAAAAATCCTTGTGCACAACCTTGTAAATGATACAGATGTCCATATTCTGTTATACATTTGTTCTCATGTCAGTAATGTTATAAATGTATGTCTATAAAAGTTTTCTGTTTTTTCTCTTAGAGATTTTTTGTTCTTTATTTCTTTATTTCTAAATATTTTTATCAAATGCATATACATTCCTACCTGTTTTTCGCCTTACTGGGTTTTCTGTATCACTTTTTTCACTTTCACTTTTATATATTTTCTATGAAAGCAAGATCTTCAAAATTATGCCTTTTACCTGAACTTGAACACTGACATTCTGGGTTGGCGATAAACTACATCCACGTTCAGGGTAAGACGATAAACTACGTCCAACAGCAAGGCGTCTGATAAGGAGGTTTTGAGGAGCGTGGAACCACCTCTTAATTGCTGGAGTTCCCAGGTCCACTCTGACCTGGGTCGTAGCACCTGCTAGGGTCCCAGCTATGGGCAAATAGTTAACCCCAAAACTGAGGTAAAAAACATTATAAAAGTGAAAAAATAGATTACCAGCAATACATTTTTGAAAAAATATTACCAGCAATACATTTTTGAAAAAAAAAATATCTATATTACCAACAATACATGTGATTGTACTCAAAAATATGAGCAATTGAAAAATGCTTCAAATATATATGTATACATACACACCTTTTTTACCAAACTATCACTATGAATCTATTCCAAAAATTTTGTTGGCATTAAATGACCCACTGAGGTTGATATGCCATAAAACAAAACAACCAAACCCAACCAATTATTCTTGATGTTTTTTTCTATATTTGCCTTTACTTTCACTTTCATATAAAACAAACATACACTTCTTTCTATCCTTCTTAAAAGTAATTAAAATAATATTTTTATTGATATCTCCTTTTATTTTCACTTTCACTTTCATGCAAAACAAAAATACATTTTTTCTATTCTCCTTAAATGAAATTAAAAAATATTATTTTTTTCTATATCTTTTTGACTTTCACTTTCATACAAACAAACATAACCTGTTTCTCTACTCAAAAGTCTCTCTTAAAAGTATCTAAAAACAGTAAAACCGACATCTATATACCTTATGAATATTTTTCTGTAATAAATAGCTTCATTGCTTGAAAATGACCAATAACAGCAGAAAACACTTGAAACAGAATGTATAATTCCATCCGACATCAAATGACTTATGTGATATCAGGAAAAACTCAACAGAAAGGGTAATAGACATTCTCTATTCATTAAATAGATAGATATATAGATATGTAGCTAGATAGATGAGATAGAGAGATAGATATAAGATAGATAGATAAATAGATAGATATGAAAAGATGAGATAGATAATAAAAAGACAGAGATAAATAAATAATGAACAGACTGATATATATATATATATATATATATATATATATATATATATATATATATACATATATATATATATATATATATATATATATATATATATATATATATATATATATATATATATATATATATACATATGTATGTATGTATGTAGTGACATGCAAAATTGTGATACTTTTAAAACTGATCTGATGCGTGAAGACACAATATTTGAAAAAAGATGAAACTGACAGAACACAAAATAAAATCTCTTTAATAATGACTTATAAATTTTCACAGAAATTGAACAATTCATATTTAAATTTTTACTGAAAACATGGAAAATGGACCAAGAAAAATCATTAACAAAACATTTTCATTGCTTTGATTTTCATAAAAAGATGTGTGTGTGCATGTGTTTCTCTCTGTATGTGTGCATGTGTGTGTGTGCGTGTATTGCATGCAGTTATCTTAAGTAATTGTTATTTTATGAAAAACAAAAGTACTTATATTATAAATATCTTTTAATGAAATATGAGTTTAAATTTAAAATGAACTCCAAACAACTGCCACCATTTCTCTTGATTCCTCAGTGTGTATTCTTTTCATGCATTCTTCTTTTGAAGAATGATTCACTGCCATTCCATGTGCAGCCATTTTCTTCATTTCTTGCAAATCAAGAAAAACAATGCCAAGCCAGTAATCAAGATAACAACTGAACTAAACCGTTTGTTTGTTCTTAATAATAAAAGTAATAATTACATTTCTAAATGACAATTTTCTGCAGCTCTTATAAAAATATGCTGATAAGGCAAGCAAGCATAAAGTTGCTCCCCACTTTTTTTCTACTCGCCATTGTTTTAAAATCAGCGTGCTTAAATCATTCCTGGGCATCGCAGAAATCTTACAGGCATCATTGTTTCATTGTGTCAATTCAGTTTAAATTCTTTGAAATGAAATTCCTTGTTTTTCAGTGTTTATTTGTCTTCTTTATATAAATTACAAGTTTGTTATTTCTTTTAATTATTACGAGACATTTTCGTTAATAAGGAAAAGAATAGAAAATGTACTTTATAGAAAACATCATACCTCTGTCTCTCTTTATGCACTAAATTCTTTCAGGTAATTGGATATCATGGCTCTCCACAACATCCCATTATTCCTAGATTCCCCACATTTTCTTACAGAAAGCACGTAGAAAAAGGAAATCTTAATTTTTTTTATTCTACTTTTTTCTTCTTTTTTTTTTTTTGAATTGTCCGGCATTTTGTTCTAATCAGTTGCTTTGTGTTGGCTTCATTTTTTTTTTTTTGTTGTTGTTGTTGTTGTTGTTGTTGTGCAAAAGACTTGGCAATAAGTAATTAATACTGCTTCTGTGCAGTCACGTGTACTTAAATTTAATAACTGTCATGGTGACCACAAACAGAACTCAAACAGGATATTACCAGAAAAGTTTACTTTTTAATAAGCTGTATATAATATTCAATTCCCTGGAAAAAAGTTTCAGTAAAAAAATAAATCAGTCTTTTTTTTTCATTGTTGTTATTTTTAAAATTAACCAATATTATTCTACACTCTAATAAATTAATAAAATTTTACTAGAGTTTAGGTTATGTAAAAGTTTTTCAGAATTAACCTCTAGAAAAAGACAATATGTATTAAGAAAAAAGACAATAGAAAAACTGTAGTTTTAGCCGACACATTTCATCCAATGTGGACTTTTTCAAGGCAAAAAACAAAAAGAATTTATTAAAACAAGGTATTCATTTTGTTGTTTTTAACAACAAACAAAATGTCGTTAGCAACTAGAAGAATTTAGAAATGCAATTCTATATTCATATGGTCAACTGAAAAATTATGTCAATTACTTTATGTTTGAAGAGAATATTTTCACATGTAGAAATATTGTTTGTATTGTTGTGTTGGCTGATTCAACTGTTTTCTTTTGATCTCTTGATATATTTTTTGTATACATTGCCTTGGTAGGGTAGTGATTATGTTAGGAAAGATGATATTGGGGAAAAACCTGGATATAGATTAATATTTGGATAATATTCAATGGTGCCACTCTCAAGGATTTTCCTTCTGAGTGAATTATTTTCTTTTTTTATGAGTGTAGCATCAAAATTGTGGTTGAATTTATTTCTATGTGACTAGTGTATTTGTTAAATTGTTATTTATGAGGTCTCTTTGTGTTCATAGATGTGTATTTTTTTAAAATTTCTGCATGTTTCTTCAATGCATTGTGAGGAACAGTTTTGGCAATTTCTAAGAAATTTTTAGAAAATATACTTTATAGAAACCATCATAGCGCTCTCTCTCTCTCTCCCTCTCCCTCCCCCCTCTCTCTCTCTCTCTCTCTCTCTCTGTGCCAAATTCCTTCATGAAATTGGATATCATGGCTCTCCACAGCATCCCATCTTTTGTTAAATATAAAGGTCTTCTTTTACATGCCATATCCCTTCAGGAATTTGGTGATTATGGCTCTCCCCGATTTCCCTTTGTAGCTCTAAGCAATGTTTGTCCCCTTACTGTTCCTACTAGTCCCTGTTCTGCTATCCATTTACACAAACTTGTTAGGTCACTTACTTTCTGTTTCATTCTGACTCTCTTGCCTTCAATATGTCCTGTGAGTGTCAAAGTCTCCAAGCCCACCTTCCTCAATTAAGTGTTTCAGAAGTTTCAACTATCTCTTTCTGATTTTAAGTAAAATTATTAATTATAAAAAAAGATCTGTTCTAGCAAATTTTCTTCCAAATTATCTCTGTCCTATAATAGTTGATACATTTAATAAAGGAAATGTATATGCAAATGTACCAACTATTATGGGACAAAAGTGATATAAAATAAATATCATCTCTGTCCCATAATAGTTGATACATTTAGTGTAGAAAAAGCATAAGCAAATGTACCAAATATTATGGGACAAAAGTTATATAAAATAAATAATATTATCTTTGTCCCATAATAGTTGATACATTTAATGTAGAAAATTTAATGTAGCAAATGTATCAACTATAGTATAATTCTGTCCCATAATATTTAGTACATTTATTATTTGAAATGTGTATACAAATGTAAAAAATATTATAGGATAGAGTATATTCATTGCTTTGTTTATTCTCACAGACTCCTTGCAGAGTACAGAGCTGCAAACCCAAGGTTAAAGGGAAAGTGGATTCATGTTTTTGCCCAAGATCATTAGTACAAAATGAATTCAGACACTTTCAACTAGTGTTTGATCTTTGTCAAACAATTGCTTCTATTAACCGTTTAGTTGACCACACCTCGTCGTCATTGTAACATAAGAAAACAGAAAATATGTGAAACATTTTAACAAAGCCAGTTTGAAATTATAGATGGCAGATACATAGATAAGAAATTCTCTTTTTCTATATTTTTTTCTGATTTTATTTTTAGATGAGGTGTTGTTTCTTCTTTTATACATTAATTCATTTGAACCAATTCCATTGTTCGTATTGTTCCATTACAATGTTTCCATTGGTGTAGAGTTCAGCCTGCTTTTTGTCTGAATTTTTCAAACAAAGTTAGATTTACTATTATACATTGATCTATTCAAAGCAGTTTCTACATCTTTTTTCCTTTAAAATTGTAATGTTTCACTGCTGTTATGTTGGTAAAAGGCTGGAGTGACAATGGATGAAATGCTATGATAAAGAAGTCAGCAACCATACTGGTCTGAAAGAATCTGTATATAATACAGGTTAACAAGCACTAATCTGGTATCATTTGGACCATTAGGATGCAAGATAAGTAAACCCTTGTGCAAATTAATTGAAACAAAATTCCATTATTATTTAGTTTTCATATTTTTCCAATAAAACATGCCCCAGTGCACATGTTAGTACTTTCATTTGCACTCTGGTAAGGCTTGTTAGTGTGTTCATGCAGCATTACAATTTTTGTACGCTTCCCTGGAGTAACATTCATTGCAGACAATGGTCATAGGACAACTAATCAACAGTTGAGACAATAGTGTCTGGGTGTGATGGAAATTTGATGCAATCACGGATGATACAATATTTTTCAAGGCCAAACAAATTTCATCATATACCCCAAAAAGAGATCCATATTACTGCACACCACTGCAAATGACCTAATCTGAGAAAAAATAGAAATCAATTACATCCTGTCACTCTAGTGGGTCTAAAACTGGCCGTATGGTGCAAGGAAGGAAACTAAAGCAGTTGTTTCAATTAATTTGCAGAAGGGTGTAATTTTACTGAATTAATAATGGAGCAAAGTTTAAGAAATGTAACTGAAAACAAAAACAGTGTGACAAAAGGACAGTTTTTTTTTTACTTGTATCATTTACATTATTCCGGTTGTTATCCTCATCTTCATTGCCATGTTCACAACGTTTTGGCCGTTGTACGCTCTGGCCTTCTTCAGGTGATTAGAACCCTTTATTTTATCCAGCGGGGTAGATTGTTCTACTTCTATGTGACATGCCTCTTCCAGATGTCTCAGTTATTTCCATTTACGCCAACTCTCCATGTTTTGCTTTGCCACTGCTGTGGACTGGTATTGAATTCACAACTCTTTAGGTTTAGTCATTGGATCTAACCAATGTCTTTATCCACTGGACCATGTGTCCTTGGAGAGTTGAGTTAAAGAGAAATAACATCTGGAAGAGGCATGGCACGTGGAACTAGAACTCAGCATTATTTGTTACTTCCCTTTGGTATTTTTTACTACATCATAAAGTCAGTTTACGAACCAGTAACAAACTTTTACCAAACAATTTTGGTATGCTTTTGAGTGGGTGGTGGAAAATTTTCCATGTAAAAGTGGGCAATGACATCAAAAGGTTGGGAACCTCTACTCTAAATCAATGTTTTGAGAAAGTTTGGAATAAAAAGGAAATAAAAAATTAAGATGAAAGTAAATACAAGTCAAAATTAATAATAGTATATTTTATATTTTTTCTGATAAAAGAAGCAATTTATCATTAATTTAGTTAATGAACTTTATTTCAAAATCAGATATTTCTGCAAACTTTTTCTTTAAATTTACTAAAAAGAATTAAAATAATTTAAACTTCATACTAACACCTGGGGGCATAAATATGTCGACTTCTTTTTAATTGTATATGAGTGCAAATTAAATAAATAATAAGTAAAACTAGAAAATTCCACTGTGAAGAAATTTTTTTTCCTATTCAAGATTAGATATGAATCATAAATTCAAAGGAGATATTTGAGTAAACTTTATTTTATTAAATATAAAAATTACACTATGAAGTGAGAAATCAATCAAGCTGTTTCCTGTCATATCTTGTGGTACGTATTGAATTGAAATGTAGAAATCTGATGCTGTTCACAACCAATGAATGACTTGCAAACTGTATAATCTAGAGATAAGACCAAAATAAACGCACTGTTTTTGTTCTGCAACATAAGGTGCACCTGCATATAATGGACGCAACTGATTTCAGCAAGAGATATTCAGCCCCCCCCCCTCCATAAAAATGAATCAGGTTTTCTTTTAATTCTGTTCCACCCCCAAGCCACCTATTAGGTTTAGGGAACAGCTTGTAAAGTACAGGCAGCTTATTAGGTCCTGTTTAAAAATAAACAAAGGAGGGGCTGAGGTAAAGGTTAACTGAGTTGTACGGATACCAGTCCCCTCAACTCACAGGGCTTACCTCAAACCCTGACCTTTGGGGTACAATGAAAGGATCATATTATTTTTTGTTGTTGTTGTTGTTGTTGTTGTTGTTTTTGGCTGGGTAGGGGATTACACATAAAATGACAGCAAATGTGATAACTTATTAAAATGTATCGAAATTCTATTTGCCGAGAGAAAATAATTCCCACAGCCATAACATTCATTTGTATATGCATAAAATGCATACACCTGCATATAAAGTACACATTTATTTGTCTGTCTGTCTATCTGACTCTGTAATTGTCTCTCTCTCTCTCTCTCTCTCTCTCTCTCTCTCTCTCTCTCTCTCTCTCTCTCTCCAGGATGCAATGGATAAATTGTCATCTGAATTACGCAAAAATGAAAATAATACTGACATATCATTTTAACAGATATATTTACCAAAATTACACAAAAATATCTTGAAATATGAAAGAGTAATTTTATTCAATAAAATTGCCATTGGCTTCAACCTCACGGCCTCCAGACAACTTTGAAATTTCCTACAATTCTTCTGGGTGGTCTCCTTGTTTAACTTGGTGAATGCTGGCATAATCCTTGCTTTCAATTCATCTTTGGTGTTATGAGGAGTTTTGCTGGTAGCTCACTCAACTGCCCCCAAAATTTAATAATTAAGGGGGCTGCAGTCTGGGGAGTTTGGTGGCCAGATGTAAGGGGTTATGTGGTTGCAGAACTGACTGGGTTCTCTTGCTTGTGTGGCATGGTGCAGAGTCCTGTTGCCAGACATAGGGTCTTCCAGTAGCCACCCTCTTGACCCTGGGTAGTATTACCTCATCAAGACTCCATGTTGAATCTGAAGCCCTGTGGGAAGATGAATGAAGGTATAATGTTGCCATCACTAACGATCACTCCAAACACCTTTGTAATAACCATTAGACTCATCCAACTTTTTCAAAATCCTCTGCACCATCCTCAGATTGAGACCCAAGCACTCTGAAATGTTTGTATTAGAGGTTTCAGTATGAATTCCAAGTACAGCATACTGTTTCCAAATTTCTGGCAAAGTGAATTGCTTTTACTCACAGACATTGCTCAACTGACCCTATTGTATTGTGCAGTCAACAAAATCAAAAACAAACAACATGCATTTGCAAAATTAAAAATATAAAATGGAAACAATTTACTCATCACATACGGTGTGTATATATATATATATATATATATATATATATATATTCAAACATATGTTGTTAAATATAACAGACAACCAATGTCTATTATGTTTGATCATGAGCCGTTCTAAGCTTCATATAGTGGATTTAGTTGGTTCATGTGAGCCAAAAGCTTAGATTGAGGAACTGCACAATAAAAAAAATATCCAAATGTTGAACAGTTTTTGTCTTTATTTTCTTCCAAAACTAAAGCCAATATACGAAGCTTAAAACGGCTCATAATAAAACATAATAGACATTCATTGTCTGTTATATTTAACAACATATATTTGAATAATGATCTGCTACGAATACACTAAATATATATATATATATATATATATATATATGTATGTAGATGAGTGTGTGTATGTTTCTGTACATCCATTAAATCTGCTGCAAAATGATAAAAAATTAGTTTTCAGAAGAAATACACAAATATTACTTTTAACATCTTCATATATATATATATATATATATATATATGGGAAAAATGATATTAAAATTCTTATAAGAACAATTTTAGGAAAATTTAGCACAAAGTGTTAAAGTCTTTGAAGTTTTGTGTGCACATTGTTGTAATGCTTTCACTTTTCAGTGCAATTGGCTTCTCTGCTGCTACTTCTCAACCTTATCAAGTTTATGTATAGTTTAGTGTATTAGTGTAATTTGAGTTGTTTGTATAAGGTGCAGGTTATATATATATATATATATATATATATATATATATATATATACTCTGCCCTAGATAGTGAGCATCTTCCACCTAAATATAGCAAATTTTAAACAATATAATTAAATATATATATATTTATATACATATATATATTATTAGGAATGAATGTATTTGTGCATGCATATATATATATATATATATATATATGGTGGAAAATGTTGATTTCCTTGCTGCTGCTGATGTTTCTGGAGACTCAATAGTCCATCAAATGACCTACATTTTAAGGCATGGGTTTTTCGAGCAATCTTACCCCTTAATTGGTCTCATTGTGCTCTGACAACTAAAGCTATTCACTGACCCACACACACTTCATTGGATAGATTGCAAGTGAAATCAGGCTGGATATAGTGATAGATTGTGTTGCTATAACAATGTGTGTGACTAATCAAGTCAGCCTTTGAAATCTGTTTTATTTTTGATTTTAATAATGTTCATGAACTACAAGAGCCACTCAAAGTAGAGGATTGCTGTCAAAACCGAAGATAGAACCAGAGATCTTTTAGATCTTTGTCCCAATGTTGCTGCTATCTCAAGCTTACTAGTCTAGAATTCATATCTCAAAATATTACATTTTTCAGAATTTCCTTTACCATTATTCCAACAATTCACCCCAACATCATTTCAACATCAATTTTTATAATTAAAAGAATTCTTCAAAAGGTCTGAAGAGTTATTTTTTTTATTCAATATTCCCAATCTAAAATTATTGCATTTCATTTTGAGTTAATTGCTTTTTGTGGTAAGGCAATTCTCCAGGATTCCTTTTCAGATAGTTATGTAAATTCTGCATGTTTCTTATCATTCTTTGCTGTATATTATAGAATTATTAATGTTTATCGTCTGTTCTACACTCTATAATTCAGTATTTTTAATTGCTTTTCTTGTTTTTTAAGCTGAATATATGTCTAAGATTGCATTGTAAAATCTTTAACCATGCATGTTCCTCCTGCTTTTCACTTCAGCATGTTATCGTCATGAAACAGGGAGCAGCTAGCCTTACATATGTAAATATATATCTGTAAAAAAAATAAATACATATATGTGCGTGAAAGAGAGAGTGTACTTAGCAATTAATTCATGAACTAAAGTTAAATATAATGAAATGCATGAGATTTTCTACTTATATACACATACACACACAAACACACCCACACACAAACACACACACACACACACATGTATTCCCCACACACACACACACACACATGCACCCATCACAGACACATACATTATATATATATTTAGGCAGCAATTTTTCATTGATGTAATTATGGATGATGACCAATGAAAGATATTTTTATTCAAATTTTTCTTCAGTTAGGAACATTTTTCTAGTTTTCTGGCTAAACTTGAACATAAATTGTCCACTGTCTTCACAATACTTTCAGCTTTCATCGACCAATGTGAAAAAGTATTTTTATGTGGCTAGGCTTATGTCTATATATATATTCACTGGGATTCTTTTTCATTTTTTTTTTTTTTTTTTTTTTAGGGACAGGGAGGCCCTTTCAAGTGCATCTGTACCCTGCAATCTGCAATTCATATTCAGTTTTTCCAAGTACCACGTTTTTTCATTCACCAGTTTATTTTTCATACAAATGTTTGCCTAATACAAGGCCCAAGGGAAGGGAATTACTGAATGATGTGTATGATATGAATATAAGTGGAAGAAGTAGGGAGTGATGATTATGAGGCTATGGAGGATATATAATGATTGACCCTAGACTTGAAGAGGTTAAGATTGTGGTTTTTGGAGGAGAAAAAGTCTGTTCTACAAAGTAGGGGTTCTTAGGAAGAAGCTGTCCAAGTGAAGCATCCTTCTTACAAATGAAACATTGTGTGATTTATAAAATTATTAGTCAGGAAATATATTTAGTATGTTTTCCAAAATAAAATAAAATTTCTGTCTTAGGAATTATCTTTAATTACATTATTTTACTTACATTATTTACACACGAACTATTAGCCCAACTTTTTTACAGACTATTAGCCCAACTATTTACAGACTATTAACTCAACTTTTTACTCTTAGCCCAACTTTTTACATGCTATTAGCCCAACTTTTACAGACTATTAGCCTAACATTTTCAGACTATTAGCCCAACTGTTTACAGACTATTAGCCCAACTTTTGTTGTTATCACAACATCTCAGGCATTGTGCCCTTCAAGTGATTGTTGACCAAGGTAAACTTTGTGGAATTTCAAACAGAACCCTTTATTTAATCTATGAGGATAGAGTGCTCTCATTTTGTTGTCCATGTACCTGTATGACTAGTGGATTAAAAGCATTCGCTCATGAATTTGATGGCATAATAATTGTGAGTTCAGTCCCTGGGATGGGTAGTGTATATTTAAACTTAGTGGATATAGGGCAAGCAATAACTGAGCAGTACTAAATAAGAACAAAACAAAATATCCCTGAGAATAGAATGAAAACAATCTATCCCATAGATTATATAAACTGTTCAGCTTGAAACTCCCTGTAGCTTACCTAGATCAATAATCACCATGTAAGAGCCAGGGGAAACAACTGTCAAATCACTGTGAAAACAACAAGAAAAATGGGGATTATAGTCTGCATATAATGTAAAGAATGACATTTTTTTTTATATTGGATTGTTTGATCTTTATAGTTAATGCTACTAGTATTTGTAATCATTTTTTACAAATTATATGGTACAGTATTTCTGTGTTATTGATAATGATTTGTGATTATTGGTTTTTGTTAATCAACCAAACCTGCATAATTTAAATTTATATATATATATATGTATATATATATATATATATATATATATATATATATATATATATAATGATCACAGAAAAAAAATTCACTTAAAGTATTATAATTCTGGAAAAATATATTACCCAAATATCACATATACTTCCCATATTTTAGGTTACATATTGATTAACCCTCCCCCTTAACCATTTTAATGTCTATTATTACTTAATGAGTTACTTAGCGTTCCTCTTTTAAACTTTAAGCTTGCCTTTTTTCTTTTTTTTACAATAACCCCCTACCTACACTCTACATTCTGTATTTACACCCTAATATTATATTAAGTCTATATTAAATTTGAGCTTTGAATCCGCATTTAATTTAGCGTTCCTCCCATGAGACTCAGTATATATTTTTTTTTAAATTAAAAGTAAGAATTCATGCCTGATGAGTTAGTAAACAACAAAATTTTAAGTTGCACTCTGAACATAGGTATATGTATATTTATTAATATATACTTCTTAGCTCTGTCTAACTACATTGAGCACTCTTTTGTTTACACCTTAAATTAAATTTAGTAAATATTTATTCACTTACCTGTGTATGCATGCTAACACATGTATATACAGTTGCTAATATCTCGTCATTTGATTTATCCATGTCAACACCCACCCACACACACACACACACACACAGATATATATATATATATATATATATAGGTATAAACTAATAGAAAGGAAACTCTGAAAGTAATGACTCCTAATTATTTCCACAGAAATTGCAACATAAAGGAAGTTTTCAGCTATGAAATACTATTATTCATATAGTCACCACTGTTGGTAATGAACAAAATTGTACATGCAACACTTATAAAAATAGTAGCCACTCACTTCACTCATACTGCTTAAAAAACGTTAACTGCTAACTGTGCTTACATCCACTGTTTGATCTCCGTAAAACATTCAACAAGTTCCAACAAATATAAATTGGGTAATTTTTTTCACATGGAGGAATTTAATGACACAGTTATGTTTTATATACACGTTCATGTCAGATGTGATTTGGCCAGACTACTATCTCCAATTGAATGTGCACATTGTGCAGTGGCTATCAGTGTGAAATGTGTAATTAGCATGTCAAGTTCAAATTCCAGACAAAGCCATTAACTTTCACACAAATACCCTTACAAAATTATGAATCCATCTCTTCTACCCCCAGCTATGGGTTAAATATTTATATTTTCTGGAAATCTACGAGGATTTTCCTCCAGTATTTTCCACCAACTTTGATGTTTAATAAATTTGTCTGTCAGTTCTTCCTTACTTTTGCAATAGAAGTATTGAGCTAGACCCACTCAACAAGTGCCAACAGACTTCAGACAATCAATTTTAAGGTCAGTGAGGTTTGTTCTAGTTTCTCTCCAGGGAAGAGAAGAAAACTTGATTTTCATGCTGAAGGACGTGTCTGGCATTAATAGATGTGGGGGAACATGTTTTTGCCTCAAATTTTGATAATCAATGATTCTTTTTTAAAAATTATACATAAATATTACTTTTTTTTTAAAGATGTACTTATAAATATAAACAGCTGGAATACATTCAAAACCTTGCCTGCCTGCTCCTCTCTCTCTCTCTCTTTATCTCTCTCTCTCTCTCTCTCTCTTTCTTCCGTCTCTCTTGCTCCTACTTCTCACTCTCTCTCTTTCACTTTCACAATTCATATTAATCAAAAATACCAAATTGATTTAATTTAGCTTTGTCAGTCTATGAAACTATGGGTGTGACCTGCTTCTAAATGATTCTTGAGAGGCCATGGTTGAGAATCCATCCATTGTCAGCCATCCTAGTTGAGGAGTTGATGTGCTAGCCATATGCATGCTTTGGGCCCGCTACACCTCTTCCCTCAGTGCAAAATGGTTGGGGTTTTTGTCCTTGAGTTTGAAATCTGTGATCAATCTAAGGTCTGAAAAAGAGCCACCATACAGTGTTGATTTCTATGTCCACATTATAAAAGCTTTATCTCTGATATTGAGCACACTTCTTTAAACAATATGTATATAATTTGTGTATCTGAACATGTAAATATGTATTTTCTATATGTACATGTAACTATATAAATAAATATATATATATATATATATATATATATATATATATATATATATATATGCATCGCTGTATGACACCAGACGCTATTCATAACATATACTTGTTGACAACACTAATATAATAGCATCATCTATATGCAAAAAGTGGCTAAAAGTAATGGAAGCCTTATTAATAAAAACAAAAAAACCAACACTTAATAATATTAACTTTGAACATGGACACAATATCTTGACTATGTTTTGAAAAACATAAACATTTTATAAAACATACATGCAACAAACTATTTCTTATTTAACAGTTAAAATATTTAATCATTGAAAATGGCTAAATGTATAGCCGAAAGCACTTGGATAAAAAGAACATTCGAACAGTTTTTATATAATTTGTCATCCGAAAAGAAAAAAATTATTAGATCGCATGAGAAATTGTATAAAAAACTAAATAAAAGCAGCTTGTCTGTCATATTCAATGAAATGTGTGTAGCTGTATATATGTATATGCATGTTTGTGCATCTATTGTAGTTATCCATATAGCTCTATATGTTTGTAATAGCTACATAGGTAATAACAGCCTGAGATAGATAGATAGATAGATAGATAGATAGATAGATAGATAGATAGATAGATAGAAATAGTGTGAACATAAAAATCAACACTGCAGTTTGACTGACAGTTTCACATCTCAAACTCTCTGATGATCAGTTAAGATGTAAAACTACCAGTCACTTTGCAGTGTTGTCCACTGTATCTATCTATATATCAGCTTATGGCCAAATTATGATGAAAATACTGATTCTCATTGTATCACCAAGGTTAAGGAGAGTCAAACCCAGTCAGCACTTAGTTGGGGGAGTGCTTGGGAACAACTAGTACTGTAAGTGACCTCTTACAATCTAAAATTTGTTTCAGCTTTAAATAAACCATAGATAGATAGATAATAAAAATGCTGACATATCTATCTATCTATCTATGTCTGTCTGTCCATCCCAGTCTGTTCATATCTATCTATCTATCTATCTATCTATCTATCTATCTATCCCAGTCCATCCCAGTCTGTATTGAAAGTGTGTATTGTATCACGCATGACACATAACTGACTGATATGTGTGTGTGTGTGTGTGTGTGTGTGTGTGTGTGTGTGTGTGTGTGTGTGTGTGTGTGTGTGTGTGTGTGTGTGTGTGTGTGTGTGTGTGTGTGTGTGTGTGTGTGTGTGTGTGTGTGTGTGTGTGTGTGTGTGTGTGTGTGTGTGTGTGTGTGTGTGACTTTCAATATCAAATTTGTATTTGAAATAGACACCCCATTTTTATTTATTAAACAATGTGTCATTCATATAATAACAGTTAAAGTAATAAAAATGTTAGGTTAAATATAAATCAATTAATTCTTTGAAAATATATTTTAATTACTTAAATGTTATTTTTAGTGAATCCCCATATTCAAGTAGATGCTCAATTTATTTATTAACATCTACCAGCATGAATATTCAAAAACATTTATTAGAAAAATACGCACTCTCCAGTAGGATTCTAACATGTTTTGACCTCTCAGTTACACAGAACCTGATGCCCAAGCAAAGCCCAAATAGTACTTTTAGACAAAGATTTTTTCCCATTCTCGAAATATACATCCCTGTTTAGTTTTGTATTCTAACGTAAACAAAGCAATTTTTTGGAAAGGATTATTTCATCTGTTAATCCAACATATTTTAATTACTTTATTTTTGATGCAGACATAATAAATAAACACAGCATCTACATAAATATGGTTATCCAATAAAAATAACATTTGAGTAATTAAAATATGTCAGATTAGCAAATGAAAAAAAATCCATTGCTAAAAATATATACATATATATCCATTGTTAAGTGTTGATATAGATGACCTAGGTGTTGAGCACTTTACTTTCTTGAGTAGGTTGGTGTTTGCTTTTTGATCTTCCTTTCTTTGTTCAGGATTTTTATCTAGTGTTTGGTCTTCTGGTATGTTGCCTGGTGGTCACACCAACATTGTTGTTTTTTGCTTTAGTATACATTCACTTACGTGCTAATACCCTTGGGAAAGGTATGAATCCCCTTCTTATCTCCCCCCACCATCTATGGGTAAATAACAGGACAAACTGGGTTCTATAGCCTTGGTTGGCAACTGGTCTAGGAGAAAGAAAAACCCTGAATTCAAAACTGGCCTGGAGAGGTTTAGGCTCCGTCAGGCTATCTTGCCCAAGAAACACCACTTCTACTGCAGCTACAGTACACAGGGTGCCCCTATGATCCTAGAGGCCATGGGATAATATATATATATATATATATATATATATATATATATATATATATATATATATATATATATCAAAGGAAAAAACTTAACACATCTTGAAAAATCTGCTAATAAATTTATTTTGGTAGTTAAGTTTTTAATACCTGCCTCATCAATCTGAAATTACAAAATGTTAAAAACATTTTTTTCATTTTTAAATTTTAATTAAATTTTTAAATTAAAAAATTTTTTTTTAACATATTGTCTGGATCAATTTAAATCATTTTGTAATTTGGCAAGTATTGAAAAATTACCTGCTGAAATAAATTTATTAGCAGATTTTTCAAGATTAAGTTTTTTCCTTTGATGTATATCATATTGCTCTGTATACAATACACTGACCTCTCTTCATGAATCTACTATCTTTTGAATATTTTATATTAAAAAGATAGTTATAATAATATAATTATCTATATAATAAAGTTTCATCTGACGGAAACATCGACATGGATAAATTCTGTATTAATTTTTCAACAGCTGTCACAGTTAAATTTCTAATTCCGACACAAACTCAGTCTATATACCAGGGTTGAATAAGACTGACAAAGTTTTCATTGGTTAAAATAGATCTATTCCCCATATGAGGTTATTTGGGATTTTACTACTATTTATTTGCTCTGTATAATAAATACATTGTGCTCTTTTTCTGGATCAGTTTTAATATTTTATATTACTAGGATACCCTTGGATTATATACCAACAGATTTATTACATTTACTATATATATATGTGTGTGTGTGTGTGTGTGTGTGTGTAGGTATATGTTTTTTACTTCACAAGCGTGCACAGATATTACACTTTGATCATAAGCAGAGAGCAGGACAGTAACAATTTCTTCTTAGGTAAAGCATACAGATATTCTAATCCGAAATAGAATTAATGTCTCTGTAAATATTCCTATCATTTTCTGACAAACCCTCAGCTGAACCAAACCTGCTATAAATTTTTAATTAATAATATTACATGTGCATTATTAATTAATATTTCACCGCTACTGACATAATATTATACTTCTAATTAATTGTTCAAGTCCTTGCCATCTTTTCCTTATTTTTAATTACATTGTCATTATCGTACAAGTTGATCTTATTTCTTACGTATGTATAAAAACTGTAGAAGTTACTAAACAAATGAATATTGATGATATAATTAAAAAGTCTTCTCTTTAATGATTCTTTTTCTATATTCATATCAAACTTATTTCTCTTTCATTCTGGGCCGTTATTTACCAATTTTTTCCTCACCCTATTTGTTGATGTCATTTTTATCGATATCTTATCTTAATATATAACATATATATAATAATAATAATAATAATAATAATAATAATAATAATAATAATAATAATAATACATACATACATACATACATATATATATATATATATATATATATATATATAATACATATATATATATATATCATTTTTTTCTATATTCATTTCAAACATGTTTCTCTTTCATTCTGAACCATTATTTGCCATTTTTTTTCTCACCCTATTTGTTGATGTCATTTTTAAGGGTATCTTATCTTAATTAGTTATCCATATCTTTTCCCACCATCTTTACATAGAAATCAACTCACAAAATGATATTTGCCCATGATAGATTGGCCTTAGACCAAACACCATTTAAAATCTAATTTAATAAAGACTTTGGAAAGAGAAAAATTTTTAAAATGAAAATTAATATCATGGATTCAGTCAATTTTTTTTTTTTTTTTTTGCAGAATATATGAAGACAAATTTGTTAATTTTTCCAATTTTTTAATTTTTTTTTGTATAGATTAAAATTAAGAACTACAAAAAAGATGGGTTTTTTTAACATTGTGTATCATAGATTTCTTTAAAGAGTGAATCTAGGATTTTAAACAAGAGGAAGATGAAATGGAAAATTTAAAGAAGATAGGGTTGCTGACTAATTTTAGCAGGAATTTCTTTGTTTTTAGATTAATTTATGATTGTATTTACTCCCACTTTTACATTATTTACATTATTTGGACTATTGTTCTCATCTTTGTTGCCATATTTATTACAATCTGTTATTCCTCTCTCCAAGTTCTCTACTGCCTCAACCAGGAACTCAAACTCTTTAGGTCCTGTCACTGGATCTAACCAACACCTTTCTACCCCAGTGAGTGAAATAAAGGGTTCATTTCGACATTCCAACCACCTGAAGAAGGCCAGAGCGTACAACGGCCGAAAACGTCGTAATAAATATAGCGACAAAGATGAGGACAATAGTCCGAATAATGTAAATAATTTACATAATACACAGAAATACAGTTGAATGGGGACATGGCTCAAGGTGTGTTTAATTGAACACACACTGCTTGGATGGGGAGTCAAGGCTAGAAATTGCCCAGCCACCTTGGCACTTCTCTCTGGAATTACTCAGGCATCAGGGCAACACTTTTAACAATGTGGAGGTACTGCTTGGGTGACTGGATCACCTGGAACTGAACAAAATTTATAATTACTTAGGATTATTTATGTATTTATTTTTTATAAAATTAAAAAAATTTAACACTGGATCTGTGTTTGTACATATGAGAGATGGATTGCCACAAATAACTGGATTAGAAATATTTAAAAAACAGATTAATTTTTATTTTTTATACTCGGATTATTGTCCTCATCTTTGTTGTTGTTATCACTATATTTCCGCTGTTTTGCCCTCGGGCTTTTATTACTGGATAATAACATAATGGGTTAAAGTGTAGGTGATGAAGGCCAGAGTGCATAATTGGAGGCATGGTAGAGTAATGAACTGCAGCTCGGATTCCAGTCAAGTTAATTTTATTCACTTACGTACTAATCCCCTTGGGAAAGGCATGAATACAACTCTACTACCCCCCAGCTATGGATAAATAATGACAGACTGGGTTCAATAGATTTGGGTGGCAACCTATCTAGGAGAAGGAAAACTCTGAATTCAAAACTGTATGTAGCCCTGTCAAAGTACATACTATGCAACTAAGGAAAAGATTTCTCACAGTGACTCAATGATTCCAACTATGGTCGACTAGGCAAGGTATCCCGACATGATCAGTGGAACAAGAACAATCTGCCATATATATTAATTAAATAAAGGATTCACTTTGAAATTCCCTGAAGTTTACCTGGATCGACAAATACTGGTGAACACAACATACAAAATGTTGTGATAATAAAACTGAAGATGAGGACATTAGTCTGAATTTAAATACTGATAACTCCTCATCCCAGAAAATCAGACAGAAAAATAGATTTGTTTGGTTTTGTTTTTATTTTGTTTATTACTATTTATTTGTTTATTTATTGTTAAAGACCCAGTTGAATTAATTAATATCCAGTATGCTTCCAAGTTGATGGGGGTAAATTTAATATTAGAAACATTCCTATCTTTGTCTATACTAAAAGTTTCAGCTATTTGCTAATGTATGGATGTGGGCATAAAAGAGCTCATCTAACCTCAATTTAATATAAAAACAATATAAACCAAACAAAGAGGAAATTTTACGTAACTTAATTCTTTTTGAGATGTAATTAGCAAGTAACTTTTATAAATGACATTTTTATTTCATAAAAATTGGTTCAAATGTATTTAATCTCATTAGAATCATAAGAAAATAATTCAAAATATATTTCTTTAATCCAATATGAGCATTTTCTATAACCTATTAAGCTGTTGTGCAATACTGAGTAATTCCTCATCATAGAATTTTTCAGAGCAATGGGGTTTAATTGATAATACCTATCACCTTCCCAAGTAATATGCAACTGGCTAACATGGTGTTAAGAATAAAGAACAATCCCTAGCGAAACCTGTTATCAAATAACCAAGAAGGACGGCTTTACAAGGCTAAAGTTTTTCAAATGTTCTGTTATTTATCTGGGGTGGATGTGGGAACTGGACAATCATGAAGTAAAATCTTTGAAAATGATTGTCAAAATTTTCCAGGTTGGGTTTTAATTATTGACACAAAAATTATTTTCCATTTTAGCTTATTCAGCTTTTATTTACATTTAATGTCATTTTATTTACAATTAGCCTCATATTATTGAGAATAAACATAAATTTATTTACATCAACTTCATTTTGAATAAGTTAACCAAACTCCAAAATTTATTAAGGTGCATGCATTTATATATATATATATATATATATATGTATGTATGTATGTATGTATGTACATCTCTCTCCCTCTCTCTCTATATGTATGTATGCATATATTATGTATTTATATATGCATATATATATATATATATATATATATATATATATATATATATATATATATGCACATACATACTATATATAGAGACGGAGATAGGGAGAGTGACATGCATATATATATATATATCTGTGTGTGTATGTATCCATATATATATATGTCTCTCTCCTCTCTCTCTATATATATGTATGCATACATATATATATATATATATATATATATATTCATATACATATATTTATATATATATGTATATATATATATATATATATATATCTCTCTCTCCCTCTCTCTCTATATATATGTATGTATATATATATATATATATTGATATATATATATATATATATATAAAAGAAAATATGTTGTAGTGGTTCCAACGAAGAAAAGTATGTATATTAAAAAGAAGAGGATGCTGCAAACGATTTTGGTTGTAATGTGGATTTATTGAGAAAAATATTATACTTTTTTACATAATTTCGACACGTGTTTCTGGTAACTAATCTATAACCGTCTTCAGAAAGTGGAATTTTTACATATTATTAAAAATAATATAATTTTTTTTCATGTTCAATGTTGGAATATTCTCGATATAAAAACGTTTATGAAGTTTTAGTATTTCTTTTTTTTTTTTTTAATATATTATATATATATATATATATATATATATATATATATATATATATATATATATATATGTCTTTATATATATGTATAATTTATTTTTTATTCCTGGAGTTATTTTTTTATGATTTCTTTTTGAATTTGTAGGTCTGATGAATTGGATCGTATTTATGATTCCAATGTAATAAATTATGACCATGGAGTATTAGTGTTTAAACCTTTTTATCATATATATATATATATATATATATATATATATATATATATATATACATATATATGCATAGATACATAGATAGAGATATATATATATATATATATATATATATATATATATATATATATATATATATATATATATGTTAAACTTCTTCAAACATCATCTTACATGGCTGGGTAAGAAGTACTGGACTAACACCTAATAACCATATGTTTGACACATAGTTTTCTGATGACCCACAAATAATATAAAGATGGTTATAAATGATTTAACTTATTATTACACATCCAAATAAGATCAAATTATAATTAAATGGTCCATGTAAGTAAGGATGAATCATCAAATTGAATATTATTAGATTTTTTCCTAAACTAAAAATTCCTTGCCAAATTTTGGTGTCCGTTGCATACAATCAAAGTCAGTATTTGAATATTGTTTAAGAATAATTCTGTTCATTCTTGCATTAATTACAAACTGTTTTCATTATCTTTAAGGTACCATTTTTAAATGCTTTCTTTGTTGAATTAATACATCGAGATTTTCGTCTTTCCCTATCAACAAAACTGTCAAATAATACATGCTTAAATATGCCTCGAAATAAATCACAAATATGCATCTGGATGGATTGTTATACATGTTGTGTAAATAATTTATGTATGTAATTATCTTAATGATTCTGAACATTTGGTTGCATTTTTGTTTTTATCTTTTTCATGTGAGCCATTATATAATGTCTCTCGAGTAATTGGAATCTGGAACTGAACCAAGAAACAAATTCTGTAATCAAAATATGTTACATTATATCTAATGAGCTTCATATAATTTTGAAAATGCATTTCACTTAGAAATTTTTGCATAATTTTCCAAGATATTCTATTTATTCCCACCCCTGATTGTGATTAAAAGACAACCTTAAACTAACAAGGGCCTTGTCAGTCGTATAATAAAGCACTTCTGAGAAGGACAGGCCTGTTTAATTTACATCAAAATTAAGAATAATATATTTTTTCCTTGAAAGAAAGGGTATTATGTTTTAATAAGTTTTCTTCCTATTTTAATTGCTTTGAAATAATTGTATTTTATCAGCTATTAATTTTACATGTGTTTTATATAAATTAAATGTGTTTAATTAAATGTGTTTAATTAAATGTGTTTAGATTTTTAAAATACCATATCCCATCAGTTATCATGATTCTCTACAAGGTTTTTTCTTTATTGTCTGTCAATTGCCATATATTCTTGGGAATACTCCATGCTTAAGAATCGTCTTTCTCTTAGACTGGTTGACATGCAAGGCTACAGAACCTAGTCTACCCTTCTATTTAACACATAATGTGTTTATATAATGTATCGAAAATATGCTTACAATATATGTTTACATAATTTGCTTAGAATAAGTGTTCACAAAATGTATTTACAATCTGTTTAAATCTGGTTCAGCTGGGTCAGAGGATTCAAAATTAATATGTACCTCAGGAGTCTGCCCTCCCAGGCATTTACCTCTCTTTCAGGAAGGGACTGGGGTCATTATCCAGTAAGTGTGGTGTCCCAAGAAGAGGGTGTTCCAAAAGAGCATGCACTACCAATTCCCTCTTTAAATTTAGCCTTGTGTCACATTCTGCACAACAGGGTATGCAGATAAAGGTCTTTAAGTTGGCATAATGTGTTTGCATAAATGTGTTTATATAAGATGTTTACAATGTTTACAAAATATGTTTACAATTTTTTCCAAAATATGTTTACATAATATGTTTATATTGTGTTTATATAATGTTTACAACATATGTTTACATAATGGTTAGAATATTTTCACATGTTTACAATATGTGCACACAACGTGTTTATATTATATGTTTGCATAATTTGCATAATGTGTTTATATTATATGTTTATATTATGTGTTTATATTTTTACAATATATGTTTACATTTTTTATCATTTTCCCCCAAGATTTGTTTATAAAAATATGCTTATAATATATGTTTACAGTATGCTTACATGATGTGTTTAGAATATGCTTACGTAATTTGTTTATACAGTGAAACCTGGATATAAGAGAGTTGTCAGGACCGGAGAAGAAGTCTCTTATATCCGGGTTTCTCTTATATCCGGGTTTGGTCTATTTTATATACATTAACACAGGCTCTAATTTAGGACCAGAGAAAATCTCTCTTATATCCGGGTTTCTCTTATATCTGGGTCTCTTATATCCGGGTTACACTGTAATATGTGCTTCCATAATGTATCTAGAATATTTACATAATGTGTTTATATAATGTGTTTAAAATGTGTGCTAAATTCATTCAAAATATCGCATGATTTCTGGGATTCTATATGGTACCTTTATGGAATTTATTGGTGTAATATGAATAACTTGGTTACAGCCATCTCCTCTCTATGAAATAAACTTAGTTACACCCATCTCCCCTCTATGAAATAAACAGCAATTTATGTTAGATGCTAAATGCAAATTCATAGATATTAACATTTTTGCCAAAATAAGTTATGGCATAAAAAGTCACACTGGTCTCTTATTTGAGCTCTGTGTAATCTTTGACAAAACAATTCTTTTGCACTTACTTTTATATTTGGCAGCAATTCTTTTTTAATTTGGTGTTTTGCAAAACAGAAAATGCAAATTTATATCTACATATATTACTCTGATATGTACAATATGTGTTAATATATATATATATATATATATATATATATATATATATATATATATATATATATATATATATATATATATTATGTGTGTGTGTGTACATATACATATAGGAATTTTATAAAATCTCCTTATATAAAAGTAGTTTTATCTATTTCAAGGCATTTGTTGAATGTTTTTGGGTCACAAATTTATTCACTGTTTAACGTAATGACTCAATCTTTCTTTCTCATGCATGTGCAAAAAAAAATCTGATCTACCATTCTTGGAGATACAGAATAATTTTTCTTTTTTTTTTATTTATAATATTTTTTCTTGGAAATAACAGAAAATGTTTGATTGGTGAGAAACAAAAGTTTATAGGAGAAAAAGCAAAAAATGAATTTCAAATATGCAACAAACGTTGTTGTTTTTATTTAAGAAACTATTTTGGAATATCAATTTGTTGTGATTCTTGAGAAATGAATATACATAGGCAGATTATTCCAGAAAATATTCTTCTTATCAATAAAATAAGTCTGAAACCTTTTTTGGTTTTTTAAAGAATTCTTTCACTTTCCGTTCATTTGGAGTAATCTTCTTTTTTCACTTTCTTCGGTTTTCTTCCTCATCAAATAATTTATTCTCTAAAATCTTACATTAATAATTTGCTTAAACAATGAATTATTGTATGAAATAAAATGTACTCTACTATATTTATTTATATATATATATATATATATATATATATATATATATAAATATATATATATATATACAGTTAAATATGTAATCAAATATATAATCAAATATTAATGTGGTTGCTATTGTTGATACTGTTGACTCCCCTCTGGTTTAGAGTCCACAGCCTCACCGCATTAGACATTGCAGGGTGCTGTGAATGTATGTATTAGCAATAAATATTCATAAAAGAAATACATTTTATGTATACATACATTACATGTTGTCATTTAAAATGCTTTTCCTCTTTGTCTCATTATCACTACACACCCACACACCCACACCCAAAACACACACACACGCGCATGCACACACACATACATACACATACATACGCACACATATAGACTTTAATCTAAAGCATGCTGGATCAAATGGTGGTTTCTCCTATAAAGGGGAATGCAGAATTTAATCAAAACATTTTTGGGGGGTTCTTGATTCTGATTCCGATTTATTTTAATGCTGAAGAAAATTTAAAATTAATAATAATATATCCAGATTTGGAAATTTTTTTACTTAGTAAATTTCTATTTGTTAGAATACGCCTTATTCTTTACCTACAATGATATTTACCTTTTTGTGATTTTTTTCATCCTTCAGATTTTGTATATACAAACTTAGACAAATATAATATATATATATATATATATATATATATATATATATATATATATATATATGATGTATATTAACTGGTTTACTCTAAGAATATTGAAGTAATTTTAAAATTGTATTGTACTTGTAGAATATTAAAAAGTAAAATTGCAGTGGATTTTCTTGTCTATCCTTAAAATTCCTAAATATTAAATAAGAAATAAAATTAGGTTAAAATAAAAACAGTTCTTCTGACAATATCTCCTGGCTATAAATGAAAATTATAATAAATGAATATATATATATATATATATATATTTAGATATATATATATATATATTTAGATATTTAGAAGAAAGGGTACATGTGTGCTTCTTGTATGTAAAATAGATACGTTACTTAATAAAACAAGGGCAAACGAAAGGGTACCAATATAATCAGTACAAAAGCCATTTATTAATTATTAATTATTAACTATATGACAGAAATGAAGATATTTTGTAATAATTTTCTATCATGAGAAAGAATGGGTATACACACACATGCAAATGTACACATGAATACGCATATATGACCATATTTTGAATAAATATGCATTTATATTATTACACCGTTTGTCTTGCATATATATATATATATATATATATATATATATAATTATTTACTTATACATTTGTAGAATATTTATGTAATAAATATTACAATATTATTGGACATATATGTAAGAATGTCTTTTCTATGCATAAGTCAAAATTTATGCTATTGTTTGCATACATTTGCCTGTAAATACAAATAGAGACAAAAATGAATAGATGTTTCATATCCTCCCCTACAGCAACCCACTCATATGAGTGGCTCTCAAAATATTTTATGCATTCAAAAATGTATGTATATGATTTCAACTGAGCCTTCTTTATTTATAAAAACGTTTCTTAAAAGAAAGATGAATAAAATTTAAAAGAAAAAAGAGTGGACACTTTTTCTTTAATTTATTTCTGCCAAATTTTGAATATAAAATAATTTTAATATTTTTTATTCCCAAGAATCAACAGCTTCAACAAAATGTGAAAATTAAAATTCCCTTACAAATATCCATTTCTAATATTTGATTATATACATAAATATACATAAAAACACAAAAAATACTTATAAATAATAAGTTGCAAGAGTATATATAAACTTTTTTTTTATTTCCTTTTATAGACTTGCAGAAAAACAATTTTGTTTATTTTCCTAAAACTTGTAAAATTAATGAATATGCAAATGTTGTTTACATGTGGCACTCTTTCCAAAAAATCAATCGATAAAACACCGTTCTTTTTTCTTTTTTTTTTCTTTCCTTATTTCTTCAAATTATTATTTTTGAAAACTATCTCAAACTTCAAGCACAGAAAAATTTATATATTATTCCAAAATTGTAATTTTTTAGAAAAAAAATGTTTCATATATAAATAAATTACGTTTTATTTACTTTATTGTCAAAATATTATGAGAGTAGGTGTAAATATGACTGATATTTTGATATGAATCTTTTTGCTTACAAAATTTACACTATACACCTTTTACTTTTTACAGAAATTTTTATGAAAATAATTGATTAGTACGGCTGACAATAGGAAGAGTTTTTTTAACAGTACTTATATAAATAATTCCCTCTTGCATTAATTACAAATTACTTATACCAAAACATAGAAATTTTTTTATGCTGTAAACAAAAAATTTGAAAAAATAAATTTCAAATGATTTTCAGAAGAATTAGTTTTCTTTATTTTTGTATTTTGAGACATTTGATGCTATAAAATTCAAATACAAGATAGTCTCCATTAATTGAATATAACAAAAAAAATTAAACATATTCTGTATTCATTGGTTTTAGATTTATTTCCATAAAGATTTTATATAAACTGTCAAAGAGATGTTGACGGATTTCATGAAATAATTTTTTTAAGTTGAATTTTTTTTTAAAACCAGAAAAATGTAGGTTCAGTTTACTTTCTATATATTAATGATTATAAAATTTTTATATTATAATATACTATAATATCATATGATAAAATATTATATCATAATATCATATTATATAATGTATTATAAGATAATATTATATCATATTATAATATATCATATAATATATCATATAATATCATATATTATATATTATTTTATAATGTCAGTATATAATATGATATTATATTATATCATATTATATAATATATATATAATATCATATCATTATATCATACTATATCATATGATATGATATTATAATACAATATGATATAATATGATATAATAATATATTATATTATATTATAATAGTACATTATATATGATATTATCATATTATATCATTTTGTATTATAATATGATATTATATCATATATTATAATGTGATATATAATATTATAATATTGTATTATAATATTTTATTATAAAATAACAATCATGTATTCAGAAAAAAGTAAAATATTCAGAAATGTAGAATAAAATCTTATTTCTACTTCATGTTTTTTTGGACAAAACATATCTGATATTTGAAAAAATTGTACAAATAACATTCTACCCTTGAAGGGTATCGTTCTTGAAATATACATGTAGATAAAAATTAAAATGAATAAAAGTCCATTTATTGTTCACAAAAAAGGTATTTTTCCTTTCTAATTAATATTATTATTAACTGTCCTTAATTCTTAACAAGTGAAGATAGGTTGGTGAAATGTACAGACGAACTGTTCATAAGTTTCTGAATGATCACTTTCAACTATTCTTCATGATACAGATTTTTGCAATAAATGCCCAGATCATTAGGAACAAAAGTCATAATTACAAACGGAATTTTTTTTTTTTTTTTAAATTATGGCATTTATACTGTATGATGTCACATAATATATAATCGAAATTCTTCTCCATGCTAAATATATCTATCAGTTGCTAAATAGATTCATAATCTTGTTACCTTGACTGAAAAAGATTTTAAACAATTTTAGGTTTTTGATTTTAAGAAGTGCTTCAAGAATCTTAAGCCTTTTTTTCATTAACAGAAAATGTCAAAACCTTCTTGATCTGTGATTTTTAATCAAATTTGAAGTAATGAAAAATGATATATGTTTTACTTTTATGCATAGGTAGGTATATATCAATAAGTCTAATGATGATAAAATAAACTTTATTTTACACAGCAAATAATTTTCAGCATAATCTCCTTTATCAGCACAATTAATTCAATAATAAAAATTAATTATTTATATCAAATATTCCAGCATAAGATAAAATGAATGATATGAAATATCTGAGCAAAGTATTTAAGAAAGAATATGGGAAAACCAGCTTGATGTATGAATTGTTTATTTTATGTTTAAATTGTTTATTTTATGTTTAAATTGTTTATTTTATGTTCTGTTGTCAAACAAAGAAAATCTTGTAAGTTTATTAAGTTTTTCTAATGTTCTAATTTTATTTTACTTTTCACTGAATATTTTTTTATACATACATAAATTTCATACATATATACATACTGATATAATGGAATATGCATAAACCTGTGTTCCCCCTCACTGTAATATGATTGGCTGGTGTCTTTCATAAATACCGACGAATGTGTAGCAGAGTAAAGAGCCTTAGTCTGAGAGCTAAGTCTATAATGACGCCCATTAGACTACGCCATTGATCTACACTTCTTACCTGAGACTACAACGCGTATCAGTCGATTACTGCTACCATATTCTACTTGGTTATAGTAGCCAAAACCACTTAGCTACTTCGTTCAAATATATCCTTTTCCAGGACATATCACATACATAAAATAAAAACATACATTTCATACATGCATACATAAAATACATACATACATACATAAAATACATACATACATAAAATACATACTAAAATGCATACTAAAATACATACATACATAAAATACATACATACATATATATTTCATACATACATAAAATACATGAATTATACATACATAAAACAATGCATATATTTAGTGAAAAGTAAAATAAAATTCATTTTTGATAATGGTTAAAAGTATAGCCAAAAGCGCTTGGAAAAATTTGAACATTTTTATAGAATTTATGTCCTGAAAAGAAAAAAATTATACAAACACATGATAAATTATATAAAAAAAAAACTCAACGACCACACCTTGTCAGTTGTTTTCAACAAAACTTGCATAAAAGTGGGATTGCTGCCCAAATACACAAATATATATATATATATATATATATATATATATATATATATATATATATATACAGGGTGGGATAGATAAATTGTCATCTAAATTACACAAAAATGAAATAACACTGACATCTCATTTTAACAGATATATTTACCAAAATTACTCAAAATTATCTTGTTTGAAATAATAAAGAGTAAATTTATTCAATAAAATCATCATTGGCTTCAAACATGGCCTCCAGACAACTTCAGAATCTCCTGTAACTCTTCTGTATAGTTTCCTTGTCTAAGTTGGTGAATGATTCCATAATCCTTGCTTGCAGTTCATTTTTGGTGTTACAAAGAGTACTGTTAGTCTCTTACTCAAGAAGTGTCCCCCACACATAATAATCAACAGGGTTGCAGTCTAGAGTGTTCAGTGGCCAGATGTAAGTGGTGATATGGTTACAAAAATTGTCTGACAGCGATGACTGGGTTCTCCTGCTTGTGTGGCATGGTGCAGAATCCTGTTGCCAGACTTAGGGTCTTCCAGAAGCCAGCCTCTTGACCCAGAGCAGCAATAGCTCTTCAAGGTACTTGATATGGGGCCCAGTATTGAGTCTGAAGTCTTCACCAACAAATTCAGGAGTTTTTCTCTTTTATTAAAAGAGCTGCCATACCTTCATAATCATCATTAAACTCATCAAACTCAAAATCTCTGCACTGCTTCCTAATTGACACCCTAACACTCTGAAATGTTCATATTAGAGCTTCCAGAATGAATACCAAGTAATGCAGAATGCCATTTCCAAATCTCTTGCAGAATGAAGTATGTCATGGTGCTCTTTTTCTCACAGACGGTGCTCAACTGACCCTTCTATACTGTGCAGTTAACAAAATCAAAAACAAACACATATGCGCAAAATTAAAAATAAAAAATAGTGACAATTTACCCATTGCACCTTATATATATATATATATATATATATATATATATATATATATATAGTCAAGGACCCTAATTAAAATAATAAAAAAAAAAAAATATTAATATACAACCCAGTGCATTGAAAATTTTTAATATATATATATATATAAATTTTCAACGCACTGTGTTGTATATATATATGTATATATAAATAAAAAAAGAAGCTTCAGTTTTTTGAAACACAGTTATTACTGTGTAGTGAAAAAAACATTTTAAATTAGTTATTTATATATATATATATATATATATATATATATATATATATATATATATATATATATATATATATATATGTTATGAAATGGACTAAGTATGACAACTATTTTAATATATTTTATTTTTATACATTATTTACATATACACAAATATTTAAGTAAATGCTTAATGCTGTTTTTAATAAATAGTATTAACAACATTTACCAACATTTACTGAACACCCAAGAAATTTCATAGAAAATATGTGCCCTTTGACAGGCTATATGACGGTTCAGTGTAGGATACAGGTTCAATTCCCATCAGAAGACACATATTTTCTATAAAATTTCTCAGATGTTCAGGCCAGTTAATGTTGTTAATACTGTTTATTATAAACAAGCATTTACTTAGATATTTGTGTCTATATAAATAACGTATAACAATAAAATATATTAAAATATATATATCTATGCATGTAAAATTGAGGAGAATTTTACTACTTAATGAATTATTTGTGCACTTAATTATTATTTTTGTCTATAACCTCCAATTTCTATATCTTAAAATATGTTTCTTTTTTATTTTCTTAAAACTAAACCTAATATATTTTTTCTCCCAATTAGTTTACTTTCTACTTTATCCATGAATCCGAACTTTCTCTTAAAAGCCATGTTACTTTATTTCATTTTTCCCATAATTATTTTTTTACATTATTACTTTTTTCAGTTTTATTTCAGTGCAGTTATTTAATGACATTCACAAATTTTATACAATAATTTATCTGAAAAATTTGCATAAAACAGAAAGTATCTAAAAAATAATCAAATAATTAAGTTTTACTAGTTTCATTGAATCAAAGAAACATACACATACATTAAGTCAACACATATATATATATATATATATATATATATATATATATATATATATATATATATATATATATATATATATATATCTTTAAGTAGTTATCTAATGAGATCATTGATTATATACTCATATCCCTGGTTAAGATGACAAACTACATCTGGCAGCAAGGTCTCTGATGAGGAGACTAGAAAATTTGAGGAGCAAGGAATCAACTCTTTGTTCCCAGGGTGTGGTAGCACCTGTTAAAGTCCCAGCTA
>CAHIKZ030001112.1:7192500-7195000 GCA_903632075.3 Acanthosepion pharaonis
AGCACCCTTTTCTTTGAAAACTACAGATTGAATTGCATTTTTTTTAAATGCCATGTTCCTTCAGGATATAACCAATCATGCTTTGCCACAGCTTGCTCTTCTTTTATATGTGTCAGCTGCAATGATTTCTTGGAAAATGGTTTTCTGCAAACATCTGAATTCAGAATAACCTTTCTCAGAGTGGCTGCCCCCTAAGGCTCGAGAGCCCAATCTAACTTGCTACTTAATCTTACAGTGGAATGATAGGAGTGTGAAGTGAACACAACAGACTGAACTTTGAACTCAGTTTATCAATTTCTGAGCTGATAACCATTACACTACCCATACATCCCTACAGACCAAAAACAGAATAGAAAACAAGTTTGTTTCTTTTTAATATAAAATAAATAAAAACTCCTGGCATCTTTTTCACATATTTAATAAATTACAAATTTTGCCTTCAGCTTTTTCCTCTTATCATTTGTTATACACCGTACCTATGAACACTAATGGCTATGTCACAAACCTCATAAATATGTTGGACACTATTGTAAGTCGGGGTAATATGCTGTCTAAGTAGTCCAACACTAGAAGTGGTTTACCTATTTCACGTCCCAGGCAAGTATTGTATTTTGTTCATTTTATAAAGATTACCATTTCATTTCCAACCTCTGTTTCGGTTATTCCTCATTCAGTAACCTTTCCAAGGTTACAACGTTATTATAAAAAATATTAATTGTAATGGTGTTTTTTATTACAATCATTTATTTATTACATTTTTGTATCATTTTGTTACTATTTCTTATGAATATTTTTGATAAGAATAAATGATCTCTTCAGTATAATCTACAAAAGAATTGATTGCAGAAATTTCAGGAGGACTGTTGTCACTTGACCCAAAACAATTATCACCATTAAAAGTGCAACTGAATAATAGTAATAACAAAACAAATAATAATAACAACAATGATAATGATAATAATAAAATAATAACAATAATAATAATAACAACAACAATAATAATAATAAAATAATAACAATAATAGAAAAATAAGAACAATAATAATAACAACAACAATAATAATAATAGCAATAATAATGGCAACAATAGTAATAACAATAATAATAAAAAGAGCAATAACAACAGCAACAATAATAATAAGAATAACAAAAGTCATAAAAATAACAATAATAATAATAATGATAATAAAATAAAAATAACAATAACAGCAATAAAAATGATAAAAATAATAACAATAATAATAACTATGACAACAACAACAATAACAGTAATAATAATTATATTTATTATTATTAATAATAATAATAAATTTACTATTTAATAACTTGTCTATTTAAACATTTACTTTCCAGAATATTTACAAGCAAAAATCTATCGAGAAAAAACTTAAGTAAAACATTCAAATGAATTTCTTTATAAAATCCAACAGATATTTCTGCCATTGGTTGGTAGATACCAATATTGAAAGAGAAAAAAATATATTTTGACCATCGAAATTTCTTGATTATCTTTATCATAATTTTATAAAAGTCAATTTTTAATAACTCTTCATAAATGGAAGAATGTTAGAAAATAAAGAATGATTTTATTTTTAAATGAGGAACAATTTTATTTTATTAATAGAGTTTGTTTTCATTTTATGATTCAGAATATATTAAGAAATAATTGATTAAAGTTTTATTTCTGTGGATATTATTTTATGGTATAAAAAACCACTCTTTCCCAAATATTAGGATATTATAAATTTAATACATACAAGAAAAATAACTTGTTTTTAATTAAGGAACATTCAATGTACCATCAACAATTTTACTTTTACCATTCCCTGCTAAAATTGAAGACCTAGGTTTATATACCATTAAATAAGTCATTTTTATATTTTCTAAATAATTTTTGTAGATATATCTGGTTGGGACAATTAGTACATAAAATTATTTTTCTTTTTTTCAATATCACATAGAAAATTTGTAAAGAATTCTAGAATAAACTTGTTCTTGAGGTTATAAGATTAAAATATTTTATCATTTAATTTCTTATTTTTAACCAGTCTTAATTTTCTTTCTTTTTTTTTTCAAAATACTTTTGTGGTTGATTCATCTGTTAAATTAAATTAAAAATAAAAAGAATTTTTTCAATAAAACATGAACTTGCTTTTCACCCAACAGGAAATTGATAGTTTATACGGTAGTGCTTTGAAAATTTGACCAAAGGTTTTTGTTTTTTTTTTAATAATAAAACATTATAGAAAGTCTTGGTATTATTTCATTATTCAAATTATTTCATTATTCAAATGCACAAATATTTTCACAAAAGAAAAGGACAAACTTTCAATAAAGGTAAATAGATCAAAAAAATTTTTACATGAAAAAATGAAAAAAACTTATTATCTGTACTTTTTATATCTATTTTGTGTGTTTTTCTTAATTATCTTTTTTCAAATTTATTCCACAAAATAGAAATTATATCTTAACATTTACAATCACTATGCAACAATTGAAT
>CAHIKZ030001112.1:7197500-7232500 GCA_903632075.3 Acanthosepion pharaonis
TCTACCCAAAGCAATGTCATCCTTACTTGTGGAGATAAATGATTTCTTATATATTTCCAAAAATGAACTTATTTTTATTGCTACTTATATTTTTTTTAAAAAATGATGTCAGACACACACAAAAATAGTTTAAAATAAAATAAACAATTAAATGAATTCATTGATCCCATAACAATTGTGTTTGTACCAAATTGAATTTGGTCTCCTTTGCCTCTTCTTACCTCCCATTAACATAAACATCCTCGTCAACCATTACCTTCCTGAATTTAAATGTGCAATATTGATTTGTCCCACTTGTGTACCTCCCACTACCAAGATAACTGTGTAAGTTTTTCCTTAAACATGTATATATTTATATAGACACACTCCTGTTCTTAGTGGAAGATGTCCATGTAAAGGTAGTTTAAAATTTGGACTAGTAAATAGATATCTTCACCTGCATATATAGCCATTGGATATATTTCAATGTAAATGCTTATACTTAATATAAATTTACGTGCGGACAGGGTCAGCACGTACTAATTCCAACCGCCTAACCCAAGACTGACTGAGGGCCCCTGGGCATTGTTTTGTGACCCTCGTTATATTATCAACATTTGCTCTTTTCTACCTACATTTATATATGTTACAATTTACAAATTAAACTAAAAACAACTGATTATTAAAGGATGACAAATTTTTGTAGATTTTGACGTCATTCGGGGGGGGGGGGGCTTTTCTTTTCGTCCAAATCCATGAATTTGTTTTGCTCATGCTAAGTTTTAAAAAAACACCTACATAAAATTCACTGTTTTTTATCCATAATGTTGAATGCGTTAAAATTATTCAACTCTTTAACAAAAGAATATCTCAAGTTGATATTAAAAGTTGCCACAAAACATTATTGATTTATTTAAAATGGAATGAACGATTATGACATGTCTCTAATTTGTATTTAGGTACATTGTATTTGTTTTTTATTTTTCTAGTTGAATTGTTCACTGGTATTAAATATGATCCATTACTGTACATAATTAGGTTGCAATAAAATTTGTATTTTATATGAATACTACCTTATGGAAATTGAGATGTAGTAGGGGGTGGGGGTGTATCATAGATTGTGGGAAGTATGAGACCCTTGCACCAGCTCTGTGGTGAGGTCTCCTTTGCATATATGCATAATATATGATATTTATATCTCTGTTTTTGTTTGTCTCAAGGATAGTGACATATATATATATATATATATATATATATATATATATATATATATATATATATATATATATGTTTATATAATATATATGTATATATATATATATATATATACACATGCATATATAAACAAACACACACGCACAAACACACACACACATACATATATATATATATATATATATAATTCCAGCTTCCACAGTTTTTCATACTAAAACTATTTTTGGAGGATAAGAAATAAAGCAGATTTTTTTTAAAAGCTTCCATAAAGCAATTCCTTCTTTGACAACCAAAACAAAAGAACGAAAATGGTTATCAACTTTATCAGGAAGACATTATATATAAATATAGATATTTGTATTATTTATACACATACACACACATAAACGTCCCTATACTGATAATAAGGAAGTTTTATTCAGGCAACTCCTTCCCAAGAACTGCTTCTCTGTGGTATAGATTCCTGCGAGGATGCTTCCCTGACCACTATAATCTTAACCTCTTCAAGTCTCAGGTGAACCATTATCTACTTTCAAAAACCTCATTCACTAACCCCCTACCTTGAATGGCTCTTGAGCATTGTTTTGGGTGAACAACAATAAATCTCCTTGGAGACAAATAAAAAAGTTTTAAGTATACACATCCATGCAAACACTTTCATGCACCCACAAAAATGCACACATATACATAGACATGTACACATGCATACATACATAAATATACACAAACACACACATAAGATCATACATGCAACAGCATATAAATATACACATATATTTGCATATACACACATGTTCACAGATACATACAATTACACACATACACACACAGGCACAAGATTTTACACATATACATGCACACACACACATGCATACACATACAAGCATCTACATAGTCATCTATATGCATACATATGCACATGCATGCCCACCTACACAGACATAAAATATACATACACATGAACACACTTACACATATATGCACATAGATAGATAGATAGATAGATAGATAGATAGATAGATAGATAGATATGTGCATATTTGAGAGAGAATAATTTAGAGTATTAATTTCGATAAGCTGTCATAATTTGTTTAAATATTTGTGAATTTCTTCTTGTAATTTTTGTCCAAACAATTTCAATATTTTTGTGAAGATCACCTAAGACTAAAATTTGTTCTGCATTTCTTTGGAAATTCCTTAACGCAAGCTCTTAAATAAAGTCAGTATTTGAAGGTCATTTAAATTTTAAATTCTTATCACTGACGCGGTTCAAAAAAAGTCATGTTTATTACTTTTTAACTTTATTTTTGTTTATATTCACTTAAACAATACAAGCCATGTGTGGTATATAAAATTAATTTTTATTTCTATATTCTCTGGTTTCTGGGTTGCATAGACATTTTTGCTCCCAGTGATAAAATACTTCCCCAATGCACTCAAAAGGGTAAGGTCAGAGTCGTGATGCTTGAGACATCCTGAGGTAGGGGTTGCGAGAAAGCAGGGCAGATTTTGTCCATGTACACTACATATAGTCTGTCGTCTGTACACAGTTCCTATTTTAAAAAACGTCCTTGTGCTACATTCCACTCTCATGGGCGATTGATTGTTAAATTAAAAACAGCTGAAATTAACTTATATATATATATATATATATATATATATATATATATATATATATAAAGGAAGAGGTTATAGTAGTTCCAACAAGAGAAAAGTGTGTATATTAAAAAAAGAGAGAAACCGCAAATGTTTTGGTTGTAATGTGTATTTTTTTAAAAATATTATGCTTTATTTTCCATAATGCTACACACGTTTCTGGTCTTACAACCATCATCAGGCAAAGGGTGGAGATTTCCACATATTATTAAAAATAATTAATTTTTTTCTTTATGTTTTTCAATGGTAAATATACTTGATATGAGACATTTTCTTATTTGTGTCAGTGACCCAAACAACTTTCTTGAAGTGGCAGTGAAAAGTTCTGCATGAAGTGTTATAAAACAATTAAGATTGGTTCCAGAAATGATGGAGTAGTTATCAGCATGATTATCTTTTAATGATCCCTGTCTCACTACAAGGAATCTGTGAACACATCTGTGCACCCACACACACATACACACACACACACACACACACACACACACATATATATATATCAGTCTGTTCATATCTATTTATCTATCTATCTATCTATCTATCTATCTATCTATCTGTCTCATTCTGTTTATCTATCTATAGATGTTTGTGTGCATGTATGTGTGTATGTGTGTGTGTGAAAGAGAGAATTTTTCAATATCTTCCTTAGAGAATTTGAAAGAAATTACTTTGAAATCTAATATGACACATCTTCAATGATAAAGAAAAAATTGTTATCTATCTCTCAATTATATATATATATATATATATATATATATATATATATGAACATGGACACAATATCTTGACCATGTTTTAAAAATGAAACATTATATATATACATACAACAATCTATTTCTAGCTAACAGTTAATATATCTCGACCTGGAAAATGACTAAATGTATAGCTGGAAGTGCTTGGAAAAACAACATTTAGACAGGTTTTATAAAATTTATCTACTGAAAAGAAAAAAAATTATAGGATCACATGAAAAATTATATCAAAACTTAATCAAAGTGCCTTATCTGCCATATTTAATGAAACTTGCATTTTCATATATATATTCTCATATATATAATACATATTTTTATATATATATATGAAAATATGTATTTTCATATATATATTTTCATATATGTATATATATGAAAATATGTATTTTCATATATATATTCTCATATATATAATACATATTTTCATATATATATATGAAAATATGTATTTTCATATATATATTTCTCATATAATACATATTTTCATATATATATATGAAAATATGTATTTTCATATATATTCTCATATATATAATACATATTTTCATATATATATATATATGAAAATATGTATTTTCATATATATATTTTCATATATGTATATATATGAAAATATGTATTTTCATATATATATATTTTCATATATGTATATATATGAAAATATGTATTTTCATATATATATATATATATATATGAAAATATATAATAAAATATTTTATAAAAAATATTTTTTAAATATTTTAATTTTCATATACCTGTTAAGAAAATTAATGACATATTGGAAAAAATTTTTGTGTGATATGTTTCAGCCTTTAGAACTTCATCAGACTAAACTGATATTTACACTGATGTAACAACATATGTGTATGAAAGAGATGGGATGCTGAAATTTGAAATTAAATTTGTTGTTTATTTGGATAAAAAGTCTAGCCAATTATATTCATTTTCTGTTTTTTTTTTATTATATTTTTTTCTCCCTTTTGTTCTTAAGCATCCTACACTGAAATAACAGAAGATCATCTATCAAGAAGAAGACAATCATTAATTTTCCTAACATTCTTCTGGTATATAAAAATGTATATATCATAGTCTCCTTTATATGCCTGTGTATGCATACACATAATATATATGTGCGTGTGTGTGCATATATATATATATATATATATATATATATATACACACACACAGAGACACACACACACATATATATATATATATATATATATATATATATATATATATATATAGTAAAAGTAACAAATCCATTGGTATATAATCCAAGTGGATCCTAGTAATATAAAAGATTAAAACTGATCCACAAAAAGAGCTCAGTGTGTTTATTAATACAGCACAATATAATTAATAAACAATAAAATCCCAAATTACCTCATATAGAGTATAGACTATTTCAACAGACAAAGATATCAGTCATCTGTCTTATCAATCCCAGTGTGGACTGAGTTCATGTCTATAGATTAGCTTGGGGAGGGGGGTTGATAGGCAGAAAATAGAATTTAACTATGACAGCTAAAAAAAAAAACAACCACTCAAAAAACTAATACAGAATTTATTGTTTTTTTTTTAACTTTCACAGTTAAATTCTACCTGTACACCAGGTTTGAATAAGACTAACATACTTCTCCTCATTGGTTAAAATAGATCTATACCTCCCACCTCAACCCCATACGAGGTAATTTTGGATTTTGTTGTGTAATTTATATGTTATGTTATAATAAATACATTGAGGTCTTTTTGTGGATCAGTTTTAATATTTTGATATTACTAAGATACACTTGAATTATATACCAACAGATTTATTTCCTGTGCTGTATACACACACACATATATATATATATATATATATATATATATATATATATATATATATGAATAAGATAAGCAACTCCTAAAAGAGTCTTCTATATAGAGACACACTGGAAACAAGTGCTCAATGCCATATTTAATAACAGAGCTTTAATATATATATATCAATACATGCATGTATATTATATATATTATTAATAACATTGGAAAAAGGCAGCAAGCAAATTTTGACATTAAATTTTAAGGTAAAAAATACAGAACAGATATATATATATATATATATATATATATATATATATATATATATATATATATATATATATATATATATATATATATGTATATTGTTATACTATAAATGTATTTGCATGTCTGTGAATTTTAAGATATTTTTCAAATGTAAAATTGCAACTTATTTTATTCCAGTCTTCTTGCTTTTCAAACTTTGTGAAAAAGAAACAAAACAATAAGAAAGGAACAAAAACTTAATAAAAAATATTACATTGTCTTATTTATATATATATATATATATATATATATATATATATATATATATATATATATATTTAGTTGGATTGATGTGAGTTTGTGATTCTTTTATTTTTGTTTAAAACATCTCACAAAAATAAAAAGCTTCATTGTATCTATGTTTTATCAGAATTATAAATATATAGAAACTTCTTTCTTTCGAAGAATGTAGAATTCACCTGGACGGACTCAGGAATTATTTTTATCAACATCAAGCAGATTTTAAGAAAAGAGAAAAAAAGATTTTTATTTTTTAAAATAAAAATATGTACCTCTAGTTTTAGGCCTCTGTGTGTGTGTGTGTGTGTGTGTGTGTGTGTGTGTGTGTGTGTGTGTGTGTGTGTGTGTGTGTGTGTGTGTGTGGGTGGGTGTTTGTGGGTGGGTGTGTGTGTGTGTGTATTTCTTCTGATAGCTTCTCCATGTGGAAGGGTCTTGTCTTCAGATAGACACAAAATAGAGAAGCAAGCAGTGTTTATAGGGAAAAGCAACAAATTTTGTTCATCCTCTTCTTTGCCTAACTTTCACTTTCACTTTCACTTTCATGACTATAATGGTTTCCACTGGTAAATCTGATTATAAAAAATAATACATGCAATTCTTATTTACAAAAAAAGAAAAAAACGATAGTAAAGGAAAACTTCTAACTATCCCTATTTGCATATGATATCCGTATACTGTGACATGTCCAGATATTTAATCTTGAATTATACAGATATACACTAGAGATATTGCAGATTTTGCAAGCACAATCGCACACACAGTGTGTGTATGTATATATATATATATATATATGTGTGTGTGTGTGTGTGTGTGTGTGTGTGTGTGTGTGTGTGTGTGTGTGTAAAGAAAGAAACAGATAATTTATTTATTAATCCGATAGATTTTATTACTTAAATGTTATTTTTAGTGGATACCGTATTTAAGTAGACGTTCCATTTATTTATTGAAGAGTATGTTTATTTATTTTTGTCTATCGGCCTGTTTAAATGCACTATTCAACTTTGCTTGGTCATCAACACACTCTGTAGCCAAGTGGTCAAAGCACATCAGATCTAAAGATGGTTTCCACTGGGTGAACACAGATTCGAGTCCTGCCGGAGAGTGCATATTTTTCTCTCATAAGATTTCTCGAATATTTAGGCCGGTAGATGAAAATAAATAAATATACTGTTTAATAAATAAACAGAGCGTCTACTCAAATACGAGTATCCCCTAAAAATAACATTTCAATGAAATATATATATATATATATATATAAGAAGAAATATTTTTGCTTCAATATCCCAGCTTGTAAAGGTATCTTTACTAACTTTAAAAAAATGTAATTTACCCAACTTAGACATGATGGAGGTGACAAACGGCAAGCACTGTTACGTGTGTTTGTATGTATGTACATATTAAATACATACATATATATACATGTGTGTGTCTAAATACATTTAAATACATGCATAGGCATGTGGGGCGGTAGTTGGTGGGGGGGTCTTTGGGTAGATTGTGGGGGTGAACAATCTTGTCATTATTTAATTACTCCATTAATAATAACCATAAAAAGAAGTATTTTCAAGCTCCATCATTGCTTTCATATTTTCCTTCTCCCGGGTTTAAGATTTTATTCTATCTATGGCCTTAACTTGTCCGACGATTTAAGCGCCCTATATCATTTTTAACCCCAAAAACAAAACAAAAATTAGGGTAGCTAAAAATAAGTATAATTTTTCAATTTACATGCATCTTTTTCTGTTTTGTTTCTTGTGTGTGCTAAAAAAAATAAATTTTCGACTCGAAATCTGACATTTTTTATTTTATTTTATTTATGTTTGCTTAAAAATCCTTTCTTGGTTTGACCAAGAACTTTTCAGCACCTTTTTGTTCATCGACTTGGTCTTTTATCAATTTTATTTTTTTTTAATTGCGTATTGAATTAATTATTTTATTTTATTTTCGAATTTGAGAAAATTCATACAAAGACGTTTCTGACCTTAAAAACCGTTGCGTTCTTCATCAGTTTTTTTTTTCCCATGACGGCCATTTTTTTATTGTAAAAAAAATGAAGCTAACTTTTAAAAGCAAAATTTTTAAAATCCACGAAACACTGCATCCCTCGCCACCAAAATATATTATTAATCCTGATGTTAATTAGAATTTAATTAAATACTAATATTGCTAATTTGAACAACTTGTCGATGTTAAAAGTGGCAAAGGAACTCTTCTTCATTAATCACACTAACGAACTTAAAGGTTTCAAACAATTTTTCTACCCTTTCATTCAAATGCTAATCAAACTCAAAAACGTCTTGAAGCGCATTAAAATGCTGTTGTCATTCTCCTGGGTTTCCACCCGAACTAAGTATGATGCAATGTCAATACAGCCTAAACTTCGAAAAGTGAAAGTACAGAATAATTTACTGCTCTTCGAACTGCACACGCTCGCACTTGCACACACGCGCACGTACGCACGCACAATGACAACAACAACACTCATGACGATTTTTTTCTCTCTCTCCTACCCGTTAAAGAATGAAGCAGTTCTGACAACTGCAAGTTTTATTGGATTTAACAGACACACAGGGCGTTTAAATGAATTGATTTCATCTGTTTTGTAATGTACATCGGCACGACTTCCTCTACACCCTCTGCTCCCTCATCCACCCGCCTTCTCCATCCTTTTCTTCTTTGCCCTATCAGATCCCTAAAAGCAACCTCCACCCACGTCAACCATTGATTTATTTTCTTTGTCGTATTTTTGTCGGTGATTGTAAAAATGCTATGATGAAGTTTCTATTTATTTTTACTTCTTTTTACAAAATGACATTTTCTAGAACTTTAAACAGACTCCTCTTTATGAACTGGCATACAGGTTTTTTTTTTTTCCTTTTATGAATTGGCATACAGGGTTTTTTCCCCTCTATGAATTGGCATACAGGGTAAAATAACTCGTGTTATTTTAAAAATGTGGAGGTTACGTAAGAAATGCTGCCTTTTTTCGTGCACGTGTCGCTGTCGAAAATGTCGTATCAAGTGATTTATCTATATTCAGGTGTGTTCTTCCAAATAAACCCTGAAACAATACTCGCGTGATGGCTGAGGGTGTTGTGTGTTTTTCCACTGCGCCAGGTAGCTGGAAATTTCGAATGCTGATTTTCCAAGGCAGGCTCTCACCACTTCTTGGAAAATTGAATACACCAGTCTTCTTTCTCATTTTACTAAAAAAAAAAAAAACAAACATTTTTAACTGTCTCAGATGTAATTTCACTATAAAAAAAATATCACTTACTCTCATATCTAGTTTCCACCGTGTCTTTCGTAACAGCAACCCACACCCAAAAACGATAATGACAAAGCGGTACGTATGAAAAATCTATTTGCGCGCAAGGTTCTTTCAAAAATCAAAACGCCTCTTTTCGGTAGCAAACACATGTGTTTGTGTGTGTAAAGACGTTTAAAAATGTTATTAAAATTGAGTCTTTAAAATGAAATAAATTATAACTTAAATGTTTAAATTTTTTACTTCGCGATGTAATGTCTATAATTTCCCGCTACTTTCATTCTCGCCTCGTCCTTCTTCTAAGACGAAAAGTTCTAAAAAAAAAAATGGGGAGAGAAAGAAAAAGTGAAATTAATTAAAAAGAAAAGAAAAAAGTTGCTAATATTGCATAATCTTAGATTTTAATTTTTAAAAGTTGATTACTCGAAACGATTGATATTTGATATTAATTAATTACTTGATTAAAATAGGACTTGATATACCCTCTTATTGTTATCTCAGAGCTACAATAAGGAGAGAGGACCGAACATTACCCAAGGAGGATCGTACATTTGCAGAAATCTACAAGATTATCTTCCAAACTACCATTACTTTTTTTTTTTTTTATCGCTATTCGCTCTTCATTTGGAGAAATTAAATTAAGTTGTCAAATGAAAAAGTTAAGGATTTTTAAAATGTTTCGTGTTTATAATGATTCCTCCTCCTCGTTTCTTTTCGTTTTAAAATGGATTTTTTTACAACAAATTCTGTATACAATAAAAGACTTTATTTTTCTGTTTGTAAATTTTCAGTGTGTAAATTAGTGTAAAATGTTAATTAGTATATCCAATTTTAGTCAAATCAGTGAAGTATGATTTCATAATTAACTCCTTTATATCCATAAGCTGTTTTCAGTTCTATCATCCTCATCTTTGTTGTTGTTATTATAACGTTTCGGCCGTTGTGCCCTCCAGCCTTCTCCAGGTGGTCGTCCATCCGAGTAATCTTCAAGGAATTTCGAACTGAACCCTTTCTTTAATCTCTAGTGGGTGGCAGATTGTTCTTGTTCCGCTAATAATGTCGCCGTTTTTATTTAATACTTACTAGTTATTGCTCGAACCAACTATTTAATCCACTATGCTGTTATTAGATTAAGGCGTTGGTTGGTGAATTTGGTGATTGTGAGTTCAATCCCTGGGCTGAGTGGGGTAGACAGGGCAAGCAATATATCAGCAGTACTAAAATAAGGCGAAATATGCCTAAACATGAACGAGAATCATTTATCCCCTAAGTTTAAAGAGTTCCAAAACGTTGTTATAACAACAAAGATGGGGACAATATGAGTATGCATAATTTAAATAATGGTAACTCCTCATCCTAGAAATTCAGACAGAAATTATTTTCAGTTCGTCGTCGATTTCTTTTATAAATGAAAAATTCAAGTGCAACAAAATATCTTCATTAATTTAAAATATTTTATACATTTTTTTTTAACTTTTCATCATTTTTTATACACATTTTCATTTTTTATAGATTTTTTTTAATTTCAAATTCTCTGTACTTTTTAAAAAATGTTAGTTATATATACTTAATTTGAAATTGTTTATACATTTTCTTAAAATAGTTTAAAAAATACATTGCTTAATTAAATTCGAACAATTTTAAGACATTTGGGGGTCTATTGATTTTTTTCCTTACCTATTCTACGTTATTCAAACTGAACGAAAATATTGATTCTCTATTCTATACACCTGAAGAGAACCGGAGAATGTAGCTCTCGAAACGTTGTATGAGCGTGTGAATAACATCGACAACACTAACAGATTCGATCGTCCGAAAAAGAAATTAAATTATGCTATGATAATAAATGACTTATCGGCGCTACACTTTATTATTTTTTTTTGCGTTTATTTGTTTTTACATTATTGAAACTTTTTTAGTTTTTCCCCTAAGTGTTTTGTTTGTTTGTTTTTTGTTTTTTTTTGTTTTTTGTTTGTTTGTTTTTTACTTCTGGGAGCAATTGGTTTACTTTAGTTTAACTGAGTTTAACATAATTAAAATGCCAAAAAAGTGAAAAAAAATAAAATAAAAAGCAGGAAAGAAATGATTTTACGGATCATTTGTTTGTTGTTTTTTTGGGGGGTTAAATCAATAAAAAGTAATATTTAGCTAGGCTATTTTAGAGCCAATTATAGCCTTGCGTAATCAAAGTTCGTTTGGTGGAGTCGATCTAAAAAAAATTTTCTATTTATTTGGATATCCCGAGTAAACAAAAACAAGGTAAAAACGAAATTGAAGTTTAGTCGAAAAGTAAGAATAGAGAACAAAATTTTCCTGGGCAAATGGTGTGTGTAAAAGTTTCCAGGATTCTTTCTTTCTTTCTTTCTTTCTTTCTTTCTTTCTTTCTTTTTCGCTTTTCTTTTCTTTTATTAAAAAGAACACCAAAATGAAAACATTCTATCGTTTTTATTGTTTCTACTTTAGTTTTCAAAGAATTGTGAGCTGGAAACTTTTGCATACACCTATACGTAAGATATGTCAAGCCCGCTGCCTAATGATGAAAAGAAAGCATTTATTTCAAACTTTTTCAACATAATCTCCTTCTTTATTAATGTACTTTATTCAGTCAATATTAATCACAGAGATAGCGCATTATACAGTGAAAATCTCGTATCAAATTTCAGTTAAAAATAATACTGTCACTCTCAGTGAGAGAGAGAGAGAGAGAGAGAGAGAGTGTGTGTGTGTGTGTGTGTGTGTGTGTGTGTGTGTGTGTGTGTGTGTGTTATTTAATTTTATTTCTCAACGTACGTACGTGAGAAACCAACTAGATTTTCCCAGGGTGTGCCAGCATGGGGGGGAAATGCTTAGCGATCTAAAGGTTAGTCGAACTGTCCATTAATATCGAGTAGTGAGTTCGATCCTCACCGGTTCACCTCATATTTGTGGCCTTGTGCCAAACTAAGCTTACTAAATAACAGCTCTTTTTTTAGTTTCTCGAGATTCAAATCACGTGACTGTTACGTGTCCTTAATCAACTGACTGATGAGGCAATCAATTATTCATTAATGTTGTTCAGGATATTAGTTTTGTGTAAATCCACTCTCTCTCTCTCTCTCTCTCTCTCTCTCTCTCTCTCTCTCTATCATTTATCTTTCGCTTACTCATCTTCTCTCCTCCCTCACTTAACTCGTTCATTCATCCCTTCTCTCTCTCTATCTCTCACACACACACACACACACACACACCACTCCCACTCCCTCCTCTTTTGTCACATTCACCAAATCCTCCATTTGCTCGTCTTGATGGGACGATTCATTATTTTACTCGCCTAAATAATAAATATGTAAAGAAAAACTTAAAAGGCACACGCACACACGCAAGCACACACATACAGAGAGAGAGAGAGAGACACAGACACACACATACATGCATACATACATGTAACACGATGCGTCTTGGTGGCTTTATTGCTTTGCATTGAGTGAAATGATTTTTTTTAAATATGCAGAGAAGACTAGATTCTCTAAATTTCTTTGGCAACCTGTTAAGAAGACCAACTTGGAATTCAAAACCAAAGATAAGATCCCTCCTACCTTAGCTATGGTTAATAAATCGCGGTATTGAATCCGAGCGTAGTTTCCACGCTCGGATTCAGTACCGCGATATTTGACTACGGTTGGCTCATCGAGTCAAACTGTAGGCGAAACATGTCGACTTTGCCTTGACTTTTCTTAGTCAACTCTCTTCGTCAACATTTTGAAGTTTTTTACTGCAAAGATGGACGCAGATTCGAATCGGAGAACGAATATCTTTCGTTAATAAGATTTCTCAAATATTCAGACAGGTAGATGAAAATAAATATTCAGACAGGTAGATGAAAATAAATATATATACTGATGAATAAAGAAGCCGAACGTCCACTCAAATGTAGGTGTCCACTAAAATAACGTTCAAAATGAGAAAATTCTCTCGGATTAATAAATAAATAAAATATTACTTCTTTGATGAGTTGTGATACAGTAAAACAGTCTGTCTGTGGATGACAATATATATATATATATATATATATATATATATATATATATATATATATATATATATATACAAAGGAGGGAAAGTACAGATGGAGTAAAAATCTGATGATTAAATGTTTTTAAGAAAATTTCCTTAAAAATCACTAAATCATCAGTTACTTACCATCGCCTGAAGAAGTACAATCATACTATTGAAACACGAAAACTTTTGTGTAGCGACTTCAAAATGTTTTTATTATAATCTCTTATAATAATAATAATAATAATAATAATAATAATAATATATTGATCTACTTTGTACTGAACACATTTTTTAAAAGTAAATGCAACGAACAGTGGATTTTTACTCCATCTGTACTTTCTCTCCTTTGGATATATATATCATCAAGGACACATGGAACAGTGGATAAAGGCGTTAGTTAGATCCAGTGACAGGACCCAAAGAGTGTAAGTTCAATACTCGGTTAAGGCAGTAGAGGACTTTCAGAGAGAAATTAACAGGAGATAACTGATAACTGACATCCATTAAACATGGCACGTGGAACTAAAACAGTCTACCCCAGTGAGCGAAATAAAGGGTTCAGTTTGACATTCCAGCCACCTGAAGAAGACCGGAGCGTACAACGGCCGAAACGTTGTAATAAATATGAGGACAATAGTTCGAATAATGTATATATATATATATATATATATATATATATATATATATAAAAAGATAATAATATAATAAAGAAAATCTCTCCTTGAATAGGGTTTGAATCTTCACCTCCTCATATATAATAGATAGATAGATAGATAGATATGAACAGACTTAAATAGATAGATAATGGTCAGAAGATCACGTTTAAGTAGGAAACAGACTGTTGCCATTTGGTATTAATATCAACGCCTAATCTTCTGATACTTACTCTATCCCGAACATTGAGAACGTTTACCCGACAAATCTAGCATACCCAATTCGAATTTTTTGTGTGTGTGTGTGTGTGTGTGTGTGTACGCACGCGCGATGTGGTTTGTTGTGGTAACAATCGCTTTCTGGCTGCATGGAACAATCTTAATGTGGCGACTTGCCAGCAAATGATATTTACAGAAAAATAAGCTGACAAAGATTTTTATCCTTGCACACATGTACACACACGTCGGGATAAAGAAAGGCGTCTCTCTATCTAATTGTGCATGTAATTCATTAATGCATTTTGTGGGAGTGGCGGTGGGGGGGGGTTCTATCTTCGTTATGACACATGCATGTTTTTAAAACCTGATTCTGGTCCAAATAGATTTTAGTACCAGGTTGGTCAGATTTTTATCAAATATGCACATACACACACACACAAACACACACACACAAACACACACACACAAACACACACATATATCGTTTAATATATTTTAATATATACGTTTTCATTATTTATAATGAAAACGTTATAAAACTATAGTAGACGATGTAAATATATATATACCTCATACATATATGTCCTGGTTGTTTTATCTCCTGATAAGAACTAAATATATATATATATATATATATATATATATATATATATATATATATATATATATATATATATATATTTAGTTCTTAGGTATATATATATTTTACATCGTCTACTATGTTTTTATAACGTTTTCATTATAAATAATGAAAACGTATATATTAAAATATATTAAAACGATATGTATAATTTCCTATATTTTGACAGGAAGTGTGCTCAGTATCAGATATAAACTGTAGATTTAGACAGGTCTCTCTGTCTAAACTCACTTTCCCTCGTTTCCCTCTCTCTGTCTCTGTCTCTGTCTCTCTGTCTCTCTGCCTCTGTATATATATATATATATATATATATATATATATATATATATATATATACCCAAGTATAGGATTGGTGTATATGGAATGAATTCCAATAACCAACAATTACTATTCCTAAAAGAGTGCACAATACAGAGTAGAGCAGATATAATTATTTATTTAGAAATTATAATATAAATATGTTATAAAATCACTACAAAAATAGCCATTTTGTTTCAACACCTCTGGTGTCTTATCAAGTGATGATGTTGAATGTACATTTAATATATATATGTATACACAACCACTCTCTCGTTTTGTTCTTCGCTCAATTTGTAGTCGGATTAGTTGAAATTTTCTGAATTTGGTATATATCCTACCAAGTGGGATGCAGTTTCGAATTAGTAACTAAACATTGTAAGTATCGTAGACAAGTGTTTATTAGCTACATCCTGGAATGCCCTTGTCTACAATACTTCCTTGGAATAAAAAGTGTGTGTGTTTTTTTAAAAAAAAATTTTATATTGTTTATTATCATATTTTGTAATGAAACACGATTGCAGTAATTTAGTTGAAAATTTCCTAAATATTTAATAAAAGAAGTGGTTGGAATAAATGATGTCACGTTCGCACTTTTCTCCCGATAAGAACAATTTACCCGGTTCGTTTTGTCGAAATTCAATTTTGTGTGTTCTTGTGTGTGTGTGTGTGTGTGTGTGTGTGTGTGTGTGTGTGTGTGTGGTAAGTGGGTGTGTGCTTGGAATTTTCTGTTTAATTTAATTATGTAGCAGGAACATGCAATAAAAATGGTACAATCATACTTCTAAAATAACATAATGATTATAAAGAGTTTCGTCCTTTGGTAAAAAAGACAATACTTCCTTTTCCATCCGGCTAAATTTATGTTTTTTTTTCTTTTTTCTTTTTTTATTAGTACCCACCCCCAACACCCGCTTTTTAAAACTTCAGATGCATTTTATTTTTTATTTGTTTATTTACAAGTTTTTATTTTATTTTATTTATTCTTTCATAATCATGCGTCAATAATATTTTAACTAAAATAATAATATCTACCAATGATTTAATTTCGCATGATTTTCTACCGAAGCGGAAATTTACAAAAAATAACATTTTCCTTGCGAAACATGGGAGATTGCGTGTGTGTCACTGTCATAAATATCCCGTCTTTGAAATAGCGAAAGAAGGAATGTTTAACTTTTAAATGCACCTCAAAAGATTTCAGTTCGAATAAGAATGAGAGAGTAAATGTTTATTGATTGATTTAAAAGCCTTGTTGTCTTTTCTTTCTTTCGGACCTTCTCATCCGAATCCTTCTATTTTATTTTTAAATCTTATTCCCTCCCTCTCTCTCTCTCTCTCTCTCTCTCTCTCTTTTCATCTTATTATTTTATTTTGTTATCGTCTGTTTTCATTCAAATAATCTTTCTTCTTTGGCATCCATTATTTTCATTTAAAAATTCATATTTTTAATTCTTCACCATGGCTACTCATTCCTTAACACGAAATTTATTCACAGCTTTCTGTCATTCCTTTTTTTTTCTTCTTCTTTATTTGAGAGAGACATATGCATAACAAACAACGGAGATCAGTCAGTGATACACGCTTAGGCGATCATGTATCTTTTGATACATGACTGACGAGGCAGATTTTTACCCGCAGTAGGTTGCCATTTCTTTCTGCCATCCAAGGCTACAGAACCAAGGATATTAGTACGTAATATAACAGATTCGACTGGAATTTGAACTCGGCTCTCCGATTCCTCAATCCGAACCTCTATCCATTGCTCCACTGTGCCTCCAACGAAGATACAAATGCTTAAACAATGAAAAAGGCGAATGTAAGAAGGAAGAAAAAGTTACCAACCTTCCCAAGTACGCATGCTCAGACGCAGTATTCCCATTTTCCAAAGAAGCTTTTTGGAGTTTCATTTGTCAGTCAGGCATGAACAATGCCGGGGTACCTCGAAATTGACGGAAGAAGTTTAAATTTTGTTATACTTTCTTTTGAAATCTTAAAATTCAATAATAATATACAAAGGATTTTTTTTTCTTTTGGTGGGAAAACACACACGCAGGGTAATTTTCTTGGGACTTAACTCAGAAAAAAATGCCCAAACGGTGTCTTCTTCGTTACAGTCCCCGCCCCACAGCAACTCCAGATTTACTTGACACTAAGCCCGGTTCTGACACAAAGTTGATTTTTAACGTGGAGACCCAAGTGTTTCCACTTGGGCTGCTGGGCTTAGCTGGTCATAGCTTGTCTAAGCTTGTCATACCAACGATACGTAACAGATGTCACGCAACGGGGGGTGGGAAGCAAGGGAGGAGAGAAGGCCTTCGGTAAGGAACAAATACTACAACCGCAGCATCCATCCCGACGCGAAAAACACACTTCTCTTCCCCTGCCAATCCCTCCGAAAGAACTCGGTTAGAAAGACACCTGGAAGTAGGGAGACAATCTTTCTGTATAGTGTGGTTTGGCTTGTTTTGTTTTACGGCATATCAACCTCAATGGGTTATTTAATGCCGACAAAATTTTTATTGCTGACAATTTTTTTTTTTTTTTTTTAAATGTATTGATGGTAATATTTTATTCTCTCCAAACGTTTTTTCGCCAATGTTTTTTTTTTTCAAAATGTATCACCGGTAAAAAAAAATTATCTTCAAAAATGTATAACTGTTAATTTTTATTTTTTTTTTTTTCCAAAAATGTATTGCTGGTAATAATTTTTTTGACAAAGTATTTCTGGTATTAAAACCTATTTTTAAACTTGCGTTAAGTGTTTTGACCCCAGTTCAGGGGTTAACTATTTGCCCATAGCTGGGACCCTAACAGGTGCTACTACTCTGCGTCAGGGTGGATCTGGGAAGACCAGGAATTAAGAGGTTGTTCCACGCTCCCCAAAGCTTCCTGGTCAGAGGCCTCGCTGTCGGAAGTAGTTTATCGTCTTACCCAGGACGCGGATGTAGTTTATCGTCATACCCAGGACGGTCTATGTAGTGTGAAAAAATTCCATACAGCCTTCGCTTGCCATCCACTCTTCGTATTCCCGAAACATTTTGATAGAACATTGCTTTGGACTGAGCGTAGAAGTTCCCAACTCATGCCTGTTTAGTTTGCATGGGGAAGTGGACAACTACAGACTGAATAACCACTAGAAACTTTTTACTTTAATAAATAAAATATAATGGAAATGATTGCACATAAAGCCATACTCACCTGATACAGGAGTTCGCTTTAGCCGGAGGTGGGGTAAACGCGTTTTAAATGGAAGTAGGCGCCCAGGCACGGAGATTTCAACCTTGCACCTTCCTCACTGCAATAAAAGTGGTAGGATCAGTGTAATATCAACGCCAGTGTGACAGTGGTCACGGGGACGGGGAAGTTTTTGCCCTTGGCCTATATGCATACGTATGTGTTTAAACTCCCCACTTAAAAAAAAAATCGACCCTCTGTTACATTCAACTTTCGGTAGGGAGGCCGGGTAAATATGCACCCTCATAAACACACTTTCCGCAAAACACACACACACATATCAGACGTCTCATTTTCTATACCTTTTCGGTTGATCTCTCATCAAGCATGTGCATGCATATATATATATATATATATATATATATATATATATATATATATATATATATATATATATATATTGATGCATGTTTCATTAAATAATATAGACAAGTATTATCTATTAATTTTATATAAGTTCTTTTCATATCGTCTGATAAGCTTAATAACATTATCATTAAACGAAGAAAGAAAATCACAATATTGATACATTTTTTTTTTTATCCTATCTAAGCTTTCGGCTTGTATAAGCCATTATCAAATATGACAATTACATTACAATATATTAAGCAATACACGGACAAAACAGTGATGATAGTCTGTTTCTGTTTACATGGAAGATTTCCAAGTAACGACAAACTCGTGCATATAAGACGCTAGAAGCGAAAATCGTACCGCAGCTCATGTCGTCACACATGACCACGCGAGAGTGAAAACGAGAAGTATTAAGTATGGGAAGCCGTTGGTATAAACCAATGGCTTCTGTTACCAATTATAGGCATTTAAGAATATTTGTGGAGATTTCATAGTTTATTTTGTTCAGGTTAGGTTTCAACTGTTTTTATGTAATTAGTTTTGTTTATTGTTTTCATGTTTAAGTATAGTTGTGTTTTTCAACAATGATTTTCCGGAATTGTGTACGCGGCCAAGCATGTTGTTTTAAATGCCTAAAAAAATGTTAGAGCTATCATTCAAATGTAGTGCCAAGCGTCGTAAAAGCGAGTTTGTGGTGTGACCAACATAAATATTATTTAATTTATTGTAGATACGATATATATATATATATATATATATATATATATATATATATATATATATATATATATATATATATTTCAGTTAATATTTACATCTGCATACATTAAACATGTGTATGTTGACATTGATTGCAAATCTACGGGTCATGACCCATTTATGGAAAATAATTTAATTTTTGCTTCTTCACTTAGTTTAAATTTAACGTAGGTCATATTCGATTGGTTGATTTGAGTAAAGCCCACAAACCTTATAACCACCCCACTTTTATCATTTTTTTTTCGTAAAAAAAAATCTGTATTTTGCCTTTAAATCTAAATAAATCGTTCACTCGCCAGTAACCTACAATCATCTGTTGAGATGCATTGATATGCATTGAAACACGACTGCAATTGTGTAGCCATTTTGACATGTTCCCGGTGTAATATCATAAAATTAAGTATATATATATATTAATTCAAATAGTGCGTGTGTGTGTGTGTGTGTGTGTGTGTGTGTGTGTGTGTGTGTGTGTGTGTGTGTGTGTGTGTGTGTGTGTGTGTTTGAGAAATTAAAAAATAACATTTGTAAATTGGTGTTTTCTCCGCAGAAAATACTTTGACATATCTGGGTTTATCAGTAAGCCGCACATTACCTGCTTTAAAGGCGCACATGGGGCGCCCTAAGTTCGATTTAGATGAATGCCCCACCACTGAAGTCTTATGCCAAATTTTTAAGAATTATATAATTACTTAAGCACAAGGATATAACAGTAAGCACTTAGCAAGAATCTAATTTGTTATCCTCATGAATTGGACAGCAATATCAGTTTTCTTTTCTCACTATTACAGCATCTTTTTCTATTCCCATTCGCCTTCGGATTAGGGGGTTACTTAAGACTCTTCTGTCTTATCTTATGGGATGTTATCGGGCGGTAGTTTTTCAGCATTAATTGACACTATGTATTGGTGAAAATAACGTTGAAATTATATATTAGGTGTGTGCAAAAAAAAAACTCTAGTGTTTGTTTTTAGCGATTTTAACTGTATTCAGTTTCGACTTTCAAAAAAGGATAACTGGTGAACTATACAAGTAAACCATTGATTATACGATAACCGGTGTTCATTCAATATTACGAATACACCTTACATCTGTAGGACTACTAGAGAACTACAGAATTCTTCGTTTTCAAATGATCTGTTCAGCTCATCATAGAGCCGAAATGCTTTGCAAGAATAATATATACAGAGACTTTACTTACTCCGAAACATTACATTCCTTATCCAACCCCCAAGACCAAGAGATAGGGAGTTCTATGGAGCTGAATATCTCTCACTTTTCCCGAAGTTTTAAAATTGGCACATTCTGGTAAACCTGACATTTATCAAAGAATATGAGACATTTTCACTTAATTTAAGGTTCTAATAATCATAATATTCTAAAGATATGCAATGCTGCTAATTACGGTGCCTTATTTAATTATTGCTATACGACATCTGTTGGCCTGACAAAGCAAATAATACAACAAGATTCTGAGACTAAGGGTGTCGAAGAATCGGTCTTATACTAAACACACACACACACACACATATACACGCATAGAATCGCCCTGAACACTTGGAATACTGAGAGAGTTCCAAAGGACTGAAGAGATGCGATCATGACAAAGGCAAAGAATATATAATGGAGCTTTGTGAACATTATTGTGGTTTAGCTTTACTTTCGTCAGAGGGTAAAATCTTAATGGGGATTTTACTGTTTCGACTGAATGCTGATGTTGTGGATACGATACTGCCAGAGCCACAATGTGCCTTCCAGCCTAAATAACCGTTAGAGTAGACTACAACAATCAATCCAAAAATTGGACGGAAAAATAGCTATAATTACCTTCCCAGATCAAAACAAACTACTAAACAAACGATTAGAACTCATCTCAAAAAAAGTTTTACTACGTTACTAAAAAATCGAAAACCGAAAGGAATAAATAAAAATATAAAATAAAAACAAGTAAAATAAATTAATCCAAATAAATAAATAAACCACTCTCACAAAAATAACTGTTAGAATAGTCTACCCACAATGCACCACTGACCCGTATATATAAATAGTCGAGAAAAAAAACAACACATGTGGCCTGATGATTGCGCTTAGCATGAAACAGTCTGTCGCCTCTGTTCAATGTTCACGTTTATATTTACATACGCTCTATCTCTAATATTGAGCACTTTATTCCATAAATATAGCACACCTTAAAACTATATATCTTCATATATATATATATATGTGTGTGTGTGTGTGTGTGTGTGATTTGATTAAAAACTATGTTTCTTGATTATTTTTTTACTTACTTTTTCGATGTTTCTAATTATTTTTCTGATTCGTGTTTGTAAACTAATTTTCACACGTCTAAACGTATATATATATAAATTTATTTATTTCTATATACTCTGTTATAATAAATACATTGAGCTCTCTTTGTGGACCAGTTTTAATATTCTATATTATTAGGATTCACTTGGATTATATACCAACGGATTATTTACCTATATATGTATGTGTGTGTGTGTGTGTGTGTGTGTGTGTGTGTGTGTGTGTGTATTTTATATATATATATATATATATATATATATGTGTGTGTGTGTATATTTACCTATATATATATATATGTATATTTACCTATATATATATATATATATATGTATGTGTGTGTGTATTTACCTATATATATATATATATATATATATATATATATATATTTACTTATATATATATATATATATATATATATATATATTTATATATATATATATATATATATATATATATATATATAATTGTTAACTGTGGTATCGGGAGACAATATAGAGTTTTTGTTCAAGCTATCAAGTGCTGGAGTAGTCACTAATTTGGGACCCCCCCCCACCTAGGATTGCTAAACGGAGGGAATATGATCAATAATTGGAAGGGAAAAAGTCTGTCTTAATGTTTATTGTCAATTATTTGAGTTGATTTGATAACAAGTTGACAAGAGTTCATGGTCGTCTCAAGTGTTGATTGTTAACGCGGATAATTTTAACAAAAGTATTCACTCGTAGGTCAGTAAGAAAAGTGGATGAAATATTCTCTTCCGGTTAAATGCTAATAGACGGAGAGGTCCAAATGTGAGGAGTTACCCAATGAGCCAACTAACAATGTGAGTAAGGTGTCATCTTTATATCCAGCTATATTACTCTCCGGATGGACTCTACTCTGTTCACTTCCCAGACTTGTACAATGGGGTGGTTTTATTCAACACCCACAGAGCCCACCTGTTATTTATACTGCAAATATGCTGAACAGACCTTAGTTACAGTTTCTGGGAAAGAGTGTGATCAACAATTTGAACAAGGCCCACACGATATGTTCTTGTACAAAATTTGACTTGAACTATTAATAAATGCTATGTTCAATTTTTAAAGAATTTAGTAACGAATTTCACCAACCCGATTTGAATTCTAGAGACTTGCGGCCGTCAGTTTCGTGATCTATCCATCTTCAATTCATCTCCATGGAGTAAATCTTCAAATCCATAAGGCCAGATTAACATTTAAGATTGAAAATAAAGTTGCAAATAAGAAATATAAATTCTAAATTAGAGAGACGCTGGTTTTGAAAACAGCATTCAGTTAGTTATGTGCCATGCGTGATACATGCTTAGGCGTATCTTTTCTGACGAGGAAGATTTTTTCCCGCAGTAGGTTACCATTTCTTTCTACGGTAGATCAGTTGCCATCCAAACCTATAAAATCTGGTCTGTCCTGCTATTTACCCATAGCTGAGGAGAGAAGAAGAGGATTCATACCTTTCCTAAGGGTATTAGCACGTAAGTGAATGTAATGGACTCGACTGGATTTCGAACTCGGCTCTCCGACTCCTCAATCAAAGCCGCTATCCATTACTCCAGCGCAAAAAAGGGGGCGTTGGAAAATCAAGGGTGGCAACTCTATTTTTTTTCGAAAAATCAAAAGAATAATTGATAATAGTATTACTAAACTAAAACTAATATCAAGTTTAAAAGTATGCCGTGATAATATAAAATAAAATAATATAAAATAAAACAAAATAACATAAAATAATAATAATATCCTGCATTTTACAAGGCTCTTTGGGTAAATATTTTTTTAAAAAAAGTCTCATTTCAAATAAATTTTATTCATTTCAATATTAACTAACGAGCCTCTCCAACGCAGCATTCGAAATAAATCAAGCTCCTTTGTTGTTAGTTTCTTAATGACGCTCGGCCAACACAAAATCAGTGTTTGAATAATATTAGCTAGCGTTCCAATAATCTTTTATAAATATTTAAACAATATTTCTAAGTTTTCAAATAAATTTTATCAAGATTTTTTTTGTTTTACTTTTTTTTTCCGCTAACAGAAAAAAATCTTTGTCGCTGTTTGTGTTATCTTCATGGGTGTGTGTCTGATAACTTTTTCTTCTTGTGTTCAAAAAATAATCTCGTACACTGTTGACCCCCCCCACACACACACACGCCGCCGTTCCCCCCAATCATCGTTAGTGTCCCACTAGAAGACATTTCTTTGTGTTATTTTCTATAACCCCCAGTTAATGTTCAACTAATCTTAGTTAGCATTCAAATAATCTGCACAGTCGTTTCCTGCCGAAGTTTTATTCTGAATGCGATTTTAATTAAAAGGCATATTTTATCAGGACGTCAATCTCGCATCAGGCCATTAGCCTAGCCGGCTGGAATCTCTGCTCCTTTCCAATATTAAGAGACGAGTCGTCAGCCCGTAAGCGCCATATTGCATATTCCAATGTTATCGCTAACTATAACATCGTCAGAAACCCTGGACGTACGTAGCAGATTACAGCGAGATAAGCCGCTGTATACTTTTCCAAAATCGTCATTGTAAAACACTCAGTGCTAAAATATCCAGATGTTCCGAAAACGAAAAGAGTAGATTCTTTCTGTGTTATTTCTGATTAATCTAACATTTGATAGCCTCTTCGCCTTGGTAAGGTTTGTTGGTTGTTGATTTTTGGTATTTTGGTAATTTTGTTCTTAGTTTGCTGAGAATGGTGTCATTTGGACGGGCGTTAAAAACTTGAGAAACGACCGCTGTCCAAGACAAATAAAGACGAGAAAAAAAAGTCTATAATGAAAAATGAAAGGAAGGTAAGCAGAGAGGAGAAACGAGCGAATAAAGGAAGGGGTGGAAGGAAGGGACAAAGAAGAAAATAAAGGAGGAAAGAAAGTAAGGAGAAGGAGGGAAGAAAGGAAAGAAGGGAATGTGTAAAAAAAAAAAAAGTGAAAACTTCAAGTTCTCATAAAATTAGATAGAATATAACCCAATAGGGAGGAATAGATAAGATGAAGAGAGGAAGAAAGAAAACGTATATAACAGTGTGAGAGGAGAGAAGAAAGAGAGATAAAGACTACGTGAGTAGGGAAAGACAGAGAAGATATGAGACGGGAAAAGCATGATGTATGAAAGGAAGAGAAAAAGAAAAACGATATGTAGGAGGAGGAAAAGGAATAAAGACAATACGTGAATGGATAAAAAGAAAGAAAGATTATGTGAGAGGGAGGTGAAGAAACGAAACATAGAAGAAAGAAAGTAGTGAGAAAAGTGTTATTAGGGAGGAAGAAAGGCAATACGTGAGTGGGGAAAGAGAAGGAATGACGGTACATGAGAGAGGTAAAAATTATACCTGAAAGTAAGAAAGAAAAAAGTGTGAAAGAAAGAAAGATGATTATGTGAGAGAGTGAGAGAACGTAAAAAAGTGGATAGAGGGAAGGTGAGATAAAAATAAATAAAAGATTGAGTAAGATTAAGAAAAACACGTGTCTACATAGGTACAGTAAATAAGAAAAAGTGCATCTTAAGTGCATCTTTTGGTTGGAGATCAGAAAAAAAAATTCAATAAAAATCTAGTTTCAGGGAGCCGACCTCAATACCTGCCTATCTTACTTACATTGGTCAAAAGGGTCAATCGCTGATACCTCAGGTATTTCAAAAGAGAGCCCACTCACTCCTCCCTCACTTACTTATCTTTTCTTTCTCTCTTTTTATTCAGCACTTTTCTTACTTCCTTCTTTACTTACTTTTTTCCCTTTTCTTCCTTGCTTCTATCTCCTTTCTTTCTATTCTTCTCTTTCGTTTGTTCTTTCTTTCTTTCCTTCCAGTCACTTCTTCTTTCTTTATATCCTTCTCCTTCGTTTCTTTCTTTCTCCGTTCGTTCCTTCCTTTCACCCCCTTTCTTTCTTCCTTCCTTCCTTCCTTCCTTCCTTCCTTCCTTCCTTCCTTCCTTCCTTCATTCCTTCCTTCCTTCCTTACGTTCCTCTCAATTTTCATTCTGCGTGTCTTCTATTCGTTCCTTTGCCCTTCTTATCAACTATTCTCACTTTTAATTTGTTGTCGACTTCCATTTTAGCTTCAGCATATCAGAAGGAATAACTAAAGCGTCTTAGAAAATCTAAAGTTATATATATATATATATATGAAATCAGATGTCCGATATATAAAAACTGAACACACTTTATATAGTCATGCTTCATTGAGTTTTTTTCACAGACACAGATTCACGTAGCGTATGAAGTGTGTTGTTCCTCGTATCCACATGTTTCATTTTCTTTGGGTTACAGTCTGAAACAAAAACACAAGTAATCGATATAACCTTGATTGATGAACTCTGCAATGACTCGATAAATGTTTGGGGAGTCGATAAAATTCAGAGGATCGAATTATGCGACTTAACAATGAATAAAATAATTGATAGATTTTTTGGCAATGTTTTTTTTTATTATTTTTATTATTCTTCCAGCGATAAAGGCAAATGCATAATTCAACTCATAACTGATATTAAAATAATTCCATATTACTTTTTATTAGGCGGGTGAAAATGTTTCCAGCGATTTTTTTTTTTTTTTTTTTTTTTGTAACCGGTTAAGTTTTTTTTTTTTTTAATCATTTCATTCCCAATCAAGGCGGGAATGCCACTAGTGCGCAGGAGCTTACAGGGAGTGGAAGTGAAAGAAAAGACTGAGTATAGGGAGGATTGCAGAAAGGACAAAAGATGAACGGGATTCCAGAAGAGAGAAGATGGCAATTGACGTTGCATTTAAATTTTGTTAATCATTTCACCCCAAGCAAGGTGGGAATGCCACTAGTACGCAGGGGTTTACAGGGAGTGGAAGTGAGAGAAAAGACTGAGGATAGGGAGGATTGCAGAAAGGACAAAAGATGAACGGGATTCAAGAAGATAGAAGATGGCGATTGGCGTTGTATATATTCAGTCTCTGTGTCTTTTGTTTTGTTTTGTTTTTGTTTGTTTTGTTTTGTTTTTTCTTAAAGCGGGCATTTGGAATTCTTGCACATGCCTTATACAAATATATAAATCTCATAACAGCATTTTGTATGGGGTCTGAAAGATAATTTGTATAATGGTGTCTCTCTCTCTCTCTCTCTCTCTCTCTCTCTCTCTCTCTCTCTCTCTCTCTCTAAATTGATTAACGCTTGCATGATGATTGGGTAACTGATGATTTTCACCCCCTCCATACACACAGGTTTTGTTGAAACTAAGCTTGTCCTAAATCTATAACAATGCTACTGAGCTGAACTGTATCATTTGTCTAAAATCATTTCTGCCATTAATTTTCAAAAATCAAAAGACTTCATTTTCCAGTTTTTTTTTTTTGTTTTTTTTTTCTAAGACATCAGCTTCTAAAAAATAAAATGTTTACTGTTGTATCCTCAAAGAGGTTATAAATAGACAAAGGTGCTACTCGAGTGGAAGGAAAAGCCAAAAAAAAAGAGAGGTTTATTGTAAAAGAGAATACACTACTGAAAGACAGGGAGTCGACTAACACTTTCCGAAGCCAGACAGAAAGACTCTGGTATGTCCTACATATATTACTGATATAGTCAGTCAACAATAGGTAATAGGGAGAGTGGGACATTCCATTGCAACATTTACAAATCTAAAAAATATTTTTTTATGAGAAGATCAGGTAAAAAAAAATAGAATCAGGCGTTTTTAAAACTTTCCATCTGATTCAGTTCCCTTCAGGGTGTTGGTGATCATGTTCTTTTGTCCTTTTTAGCCGTTTGTCTGCTTGTTATCGTTTCTCATCCATTTACTCAAGCTTCCTATGCATTGTTTACCTCTGTCCCGCTTGCCTTCAGTCTGTCATGAGAGTATAAAATTTTACAAGCCCTTTTTCCTCAGTATGTGCCCTAGAAATTTCAAATGTCACTTCCTGATGTTAGATATAAGTGTATTTTTTGTTTCTATTTGCTCTAAAACGTTTGAGATAAGAGTTTTACAGAGGTAAAAAGAGAAAGTGAAGAAAAGTCACAGGTGATATTTTGGTGACTAGAAAAAAAATCACAATGTTCTTTTTTTGTTAAAATTTAAAAAATATAATAATATAATATTATAAAATGAGTAAAAAGGCTTTTTGGTTACTTATTTTTGAGAACCCCTCAATCAGTCGGTTAAGTGCCATACGCGATGCACGCTTGGGCGATCATGTATCTTTCGATTCATGACTGACTAGTAGACTGTTCTAGTTCCACGTGCCATGTCTAATGGATGTCAGTTGTCAGTTGTCAATTATCTCCTGTTAATTCCCCTCTCCAAGTTCTCCACTGCTTTAACCAGGTATTGAACTCACAACTCTTTGGGTCCTGTCACTGGATCTAACACCTTTATCCACTGTGCCATGTGTCCTTAAGGATAACTGACATCCATTAGACATGGGACGTGGAACTAGAATAGTCTACCCAGCGAGCGAAATAAAGGGTTCAGTTCGACATTACAACAATCCGAAGAAGGCCGGAGCGTACAACTAAATATGGCAACAAAGATGAGGACAATAGTCCGAATAATGTAAATAGTGTACATAATACCTCATCTCAGAAATATAGACAGATACTGAATGAATATAATTATGAGTATTATTTATTACAACCTTTTAAAAAGGTTGCAGTACTGAGTACTGAAACCTTTTTAAAAGGTTGTGTAATATAAACGGTTGTAATATGTAACTAATTAATTAATTTGTACTATGTAACTAATTAATTAATTTATGGCTACGTAGGGGTTGAATAGCAGGACAGAGTGGCTCTTTTAGCCTTGGTTGGCAACCAGTCTATTGCAGAAAGAAACGGCAGCCTACTGTGGGAAAATCTTCTGCCTAGTCAGTGGCGAATCGAAAGAAACATGATCGTCCAAACGTGTATCACGTGATGGCACTTAACTGACTGAAGTTGATTGTATTGCGCCAGTATGTGACAACAGCATGCCTACTTTAAAAATCAGCATTCAAAATCCTGATATTTTATTTCGGATTCAACACAAACAAATGGGAAAATATAGTTATACGAAGCAGACCCCTATGTCGTCTGGTGTTACTCATTCGAAAATACGCGTTAATTTAAGTTAGAACTACTTTTTCCTTTAATGTCTCTTCAGTCACGTGACTATAATCGATATAACGAGGATTTCTTAACTATTTAATAATGATAATTATTATTATTAATATTATTATAATCATTATATTTGAAACTTTTACATATTTTCAAGAAACGGGTAATTATTTTTTAAACTTAAATATTTTTTTGTTTTCATTCTATTTTAAAAATATATATTTCCAAATGTTTTAAGGTCATAGAGGATAAATTAAATTAATTTTAATAACAAGAGCGATTAAACTCTTAAATCTTTATTGGACCCTTTTTTATTTATACTATTTACATGCGGATTATTGTTTTTTATCGTTGTTGTTATCACAACGTTTCAGTCGTTGTACCCTCAGGCCTTCATCAGAAGTATCAACTGAACCGTTTAAATATATTTAATAGATTAAATAAAGAGTTCAGTTTGGAAATGCCTGTAGGTTACCCGGATCGACATACAACTGACGAAGGCCGGAGGAAACACAGCGGCCGGAACGTTGTGATAATAACATCAAAGATAAGGACAATAGTTGGCATGTAAATAGTGAAAATAATGATAACTCATCATCCTAGAAATTCAAACAGAAAAGTGACATTTTGGCTGGCATTTTTTAAACATACCGAAAAAATGGTCGCATAAACAACTTTCAACACTCTATTGAAATCTTCAAGGGAAAAATAATGACGCTCTCATTCTCTCTATATATCTATCTATCTTGCGCTCTCACTCTCTCTCTCTATCTATCTATCTATCTATCTCTATCTCACTCTCTCTATATATCTCTCTCGATCACTCACTCTATCTCACTCACTCTCTCCCTCGCTATATATATCTATTTCTCTCACTCTCTCTCTCTCTCTATCTCACTCACTCTCTCTCTATATATATATATATTTCTCTCTCTCTCTCTCTCTCTCTCTATATATATATATATATATCGCTCTCACTCTCTCTCTCTATCTCACTCACTCTTCTCTCTCTATATATATATCTATTTCTTTCACTCTCTCTCTCCTGCTTTTTCATGTCTCTGCTGTTTTCCCCGCTCTCCTCTCCCTCTTTTCTATTTCTTTCTCACTATATGTATAGATCATGTCTCTTTTGACTTTCTGTCACTCTTTTTCTTTCTTTCTCAACCACCTTTCCTCTCCTCCCCCCCCCCTCTCTCTCTCTCTCTCTACTTCTCTGTCGTCTTTCCCTCATTCTCTCTTTCTCTCTTCCTCCCTTCTGTCTCTGCTATATATATATCCTGTCTCTGTTCACTTTCTGTCACTTTTTCTTTCTTCCCTCCACTCGCTCTATCTCTCACACCCTTTCTCTCTCCTTTACTCTTTGTCGTCATCCACTAACTCTCCCTCTCCCTTCCCCTGCTGTTTCTGCTGCCCTTTCTCTCTTTCCTTTCGTTTCTTTTACCAACTGCCTTTCCCGCTCTCTCTCTCTCTCTCTCTCTCTCTCTCGCTTCCTCCTCTTTTGTCTCTGCTGCCTCCCTTTTTCTCACTCTCTCTCTCCCTCTTCGTTTCTACCAACTCTTTCTTTTCCTCTCTCCTGTTATCTCTATTGTTTTATTTATTTCTTATCTCTGTTCCCTCTCTCTGTGGATGTCTGCTACATTTCTCTTTTTCTCTCTCTCCTATCATCTCTGCTGTCATTCTCTCTCACTTTCTCCTTCTCCCTCTAGTCTTGTTAAATGATCTTTCCCAGTTCTCCATTAATCATGGGTGCAAATTGTTAGCACGATATTCTACAACTTTCGTAGCTTCCGGTTAAGGTTTGGATTTTATTTTTAACCCCAATTTTTATTCCCCCCATTTATTTTTTATATTTTTATTTTTACCCTCATTTAAATTTTATTTTTACCCCCCTCATTTATTTTTATATTTTTATTTTTACCCCCATTACTGGGGTCCGCTAGAATGTTTGTTTTGATAACAGGTCCCCCCCTCTCTTTCTCTCTCTCACCGTCTATTTTACTCAGGTTCGAATCCAACTCATTCGCATTTATAATTGTTTATTTTTACCAACAACATTTTGAGAAATAACCACTGCCCGCTTAGTTCGGATTTGGTGGGGGTACTTATGCGTACACTAAAAGTATATCTTTTTGGTTTTATTTTTCATTTTATCTGAAGCGAATTTTGAAAACTCATTTTTTTTTTTTTCCTCAACTTTTTTTTTTTTTTTTTTGTGGTCAGAAAATTGACAAACAGCGCGCGGTACTGTTTGAAGAAGAAGGATATGTAATACTTTAATCATGTCAATATTGATATTACATTTTAGCGTGAAATTCTATTAAACGCAGATTAAAAGACACACGACCATTTAACATCTATCACGGCGAGTTGATTGACTCCTTATCTCCGGCCGCATGAGTTTTTAAGGCTTTTTTTTTTTTCTTTCCCTTTTCTGTTTAATCCTTATCTGTGCTTTACGACGGTGGTGGCTTAATGATAGTTCGGACCAAAAATGAAAGCAAAAAGAAAAAAAACAATAGAATAAAAAAAAATAAATATAAACGAACAGTGACCATGTTTGCATATGTTTCGTTTTTCAAAGGGAGAGTCAGGCCACCGATTTTTAACGGCCATCCACAATGTCGACAAAGTCATCTTCATTCAAAGCTATCAAAATCCAGTTTTTAAAAAAAATAATAATTGGTGGTGGTTGGTATAAGAGAAACAAGGAAGGTTTTTTAAATGATAAAAATTCAAATAATAATAAAAAAAAAAGTTGATGAAAAACTATTAAGACAATAATATCAATAGGAAAAATCGCAAAATATTTTTAGAAAATTTTCTAGAATGAAGATGAAGTTTATAGGTTATGGCTATCTCTTTTAGTGACTCATTACAGCAATATAAGTAGCTTTATTGATAAGAGATTCTTAAAAAAAAAAACCTTTGTCATGAAGTGTTCTATTTGAGTCATTAGTTTAACCGTGATGTGTTAATACGTACAGTGTTGCCGACACGACACATTGAAGCAAATCACTAACGCGCATGCGTTGATCAATGTGTGCGTTCAGAAGTAAAGTGTTCAGGCGGCGGAGAAATGAATAGATTTTTCTCTGATATATGGACGACAGTGAATTCACGCCTGATACAACTCACCGATTCTTCTGCCTTCCTTACCTACTCTCACTTTTATTTGATTGGTTTACGAACGCCATTGCAGGGTAGTAAATGAGGGAAGTTTAGCTTCTTTTTCTTCTTGGTTTTTGATACTAAGGTTGATAACTCTGACACTTAAAAATTTTGAGAATATGTTATAATGAAACCTTTTGACTGGCTTTGAAACAGGATTATAGAATCTTTAAATGACTTTTCTTGTCATCATATTGCCTAGGCTGCCTGTTTTAGCGAAATCAGATTTAAACAAAGAAAAATACACAATAACCAAGACGGTTAACTTTCATTCATTCCCTTCTTTAAAGATTTTTTTCTTTTTGAATGACTACTAAACAAAAACAAAAGAGGTTCATTGAATATCTCAGAACATTTAGATAATTTCATAAAAGTTCAAAGATTGCACGAACTATTTTGATCGAAATTTTCCCTAAATTTGCATCATAGTGTTTTCATTAAATCGATAGAAAAAAATTTTAAAGTATAAAATTTACTTTAAAATTTTGATAAATTTATACTCCGTAAATTAATTCATATCTTTTTCTTCTAAATATTGTCTTTTCATAGTTCTATTTATCTTTATGGTCTTACACTTGACTCCCCCCCCCACGACTTCATTAAATCTCTTATTAAATTTTGATGCGTTTTCTTGTGAATAGAACGACCACGAAGGTGGGTTTTTTTTTGTCTAATTGATTCGTATCTACGAGTAAGACGATAGCTTTTCTTTTCAAAGAAGAAGCAACCCACATTGAAAATTGCTGAACTTCAGTTAATTGCCTAACATTGTGTATAAGGATTAAGATCTTGGTGAAAATGCAGCTGAGGTTTTAGCTTGAAGGATTTTACAATAATTTGATCGCCCATTAGAGTTAAGCTGTTTTAAACAGTACACCCCCACCCCTCCTGCATACACTCCAAAGGTGTGTTAAAGAAAGCTTTCATGAGAGATGAAGTAGAGCCTTGCTTTGCTCTGCAATACTCACTGAGCTATAACCTTGAGCTCAAAATATGAACTCAGATGACTATTTGAGTGTTTAAAAGCCCATTTCTAAAGTAATATATTCAGTGTTATTGCTTAGCTAAAGAAAGCTGTGATGTGGCAACGCTTGGCTGAATTAAGGTGATACACGTGCATTAAGCCGGGTCACGTGCATTCAGCCAGGTAGCGGTGAGAGACTGGCACAAGAAGACTAAAGAGAACAGTTCACCGGAAAGAGTCACGTCACTAAGAATAAGTGAGGGGTGCAGGCTTGTAGCCCGGGTAGCCTTCCCATGCGTTCGAAATGGTCAGACTACAAGGGGAAAACTTTTCCAGTTGTTCAATGTCACGTCCTCTAGCCATTATCCATTTTCCTTCTTTATCTAAAGAATTTTCTCTTTTGTAGAAAAATTAGTCATGGTGTTATTTATTTATGTAATTCTATAACACAGAAAAGAAAGAACAAAAAATGAAGAAAGAACAAAAATTAAGAAAGAAGAATGAAAAAGAAAGAAAGAATAAAGAAAGAAAGAGGGAAGAAAGAAAGAAAGAGGGAAGAATGATAGAAGAATAAAGAATGATATTAGAAGAATGAAAAAAACAGAATGAGGGAAAAATGAAGAATTAAAAAAAGAAAGAATGATATTAGAAAGAAGAATGAAAAAAGAAAGAATGAATGATATTAGAAAGAAAGAATGATATTAGAAAGAAGAATGAAAAAGAAAGAAACGAGAAAGAATGAAAACAGAAAAAATAATATTAGAATGAAAGAAAAAAGAATAAAAGAAAGAAATTAGAAAGAAAGACAGATATTAAAAAGAAAGAAAAACAGACAAATATTTAAAAAAAAAAAAAAAAAAGAAACATAGTGTGTAAAAGCGTTGGTTGATTCATCCAAAAGTGGCATGACCCAAAAGAGTTGTGAGTTCAATACCTGGCTTTAGCAGGGAGAACAAAATCTTGGAGAGTAGAATTAGAACAATCTAAATAAAGGAACTGGTTCGAAATACCAAGAAGACCGGAGCCTACAACGACCAAAATGTCGTAAATATAGCAATAAAGATAACAGCAGTTAGAACAATGTACCGTATTTTCCGGCTTACAAGACGCACTTTTTTTCCTAAAAAATACTCAGAAAAATATGTTTGCATCTTCCAAGACGTAAGGCAACGCCCAACTTGGAAGCTTGGACGGTCACCGAATTGGCTTGATTAATAGGGACATGGATTTGGATGTTAAGTCACTATAATGTTAATCTAATTCAGCATTTTATATGAAGTAATCTCATTACTTAGTTGTTACAGGCATTTTCAAGACTATAAAGCTTCCTGGAGCCGAGCCACAAGCTTAAACATGTTCTGTTTACTAGCAGCGGCGAGAGCCTTTCTGCTCTTGACTAGTATGTCATTGCCATACAAACAAAATCGGACGAGTGATTAACGTAAACAATACGTGCCACCAGTATGTGAGGGACGCATGGTGAATGTGTTGTTGTACGAGAACGTTTTTTTTTGTTTTTTTTTTAGAAATTCCTTTCCAATATTAGGGTGCGTCTTCCAATCCGGAAAATACGGTAAATAATATAAAAAAAGAAAGAAAGATATTATAAAAGAACAAAGAAATAAAGAAATCTTAGGTATTCTATACGAACACATGAAAAATTGAATAAAAAGATTAAAAATCTTAGTACCTTATCAGTCGTCTTTAATGAAACTATTATAAAAAAGGGGCTGCTGCCCAAATACACAATTATATATATATATATATATAGAGAGAGAGAGAGAGAGAGACTTATGGATGCGTGAGTGAGTGTAATACAAAATAGCAGTTTCTTAGAAATGTTAATAAAGACATAAAGTCATATTAGTTTAAACAAACTGAAAAAGTTCATTTTCGATATTCAGAAAAAAGTGCTTGTTTATCGTCACCTGTATTACGAGTATGGCACGTTAAAATTAGCTGATAAAGGGAAGTATGACACAGAAATTAGAAGCTGGACAGCAATTTTGAAAGATATATCCGAGCGTTTTTGTCTATTCGATTTTCAATTATCGAGGATGATTCTGTTTTTA
>CAHIKZ030001112.1:7237500-7240000 GCA_903632075.3 Acanthosepion pharaonis
TACAAATTTAAGGATTTAATAGTTGTAATGGTCATGGTTTTTGCTGGGCCAGTAGACAACAAGGAGAAGATATAAGAAATTGAAAAGTTAGAAAAATACCAAGACCTTACTTCAGAACTAAAAACAAAAAATACCTTTGAATATGAAGGTTACAATTTCATCCCAAATATACAACACACTTGAAATCTTTCCAAAAATACCAGAATGCAGATTGAAGGGAAATGTACAGAAGAATTAATAGTCCAGATCACAAGGATCTAGGTCTGCAAGGATATCTGTAAAAGATGCTGAAAATATGAATCACTTGACGAAATATGCCCCAAACATTTTGTGGGAACTTGAAAATTATCATATAATAATTGTGCTTGTCCCTTCCTCCATTAGTTCACACGACTCCCAAGCCCTACCAATACCTAGTAAATAATGAAGTATTCCATTTTGATCATGTGACAAGAGTGAAAAACAGTAAGAAAAGGAAAGAAAGAAAAAAGGGAAGATAGAAATGGTGAAAGAGAATCAATTAAGCTGCTAAGAACAGATACTACACTTTGATCTTAGTCATGATGACGATAAAAGTATGACTTTTCAGATGTACTATCACTGATGGGAACTGAGTAGACAATTGCCAAAAATCCAGTTACCATAAAATAGCATCATCTGCTGAGTTATTAAGAGAAATGATTGTAAGACGGGGGATTTGACTAGTGGAATATTATAGCGAGAACTACTGATGTGAATATTTGTCTATATCTCTGAGATAAGGTATTATGATTACTTGCATTATTTACATTATTCAGACTGTTATCCTCATCTTCATTGCCATAGTCACAATGTTTTGACTGTTGTATGCTCTGGCCTTCTTCAGGTGATTGGAATTTCAAACCGAACCTTTTATTTCTCAATGTGTAGGACATGACTCAGTGGATAAATATGTTGGTTAGATCCAGTGACCAGATCTAAAGTGTTGTGAGTTCAATTCCAGGCCACAACAATGTTGAACCAAAAAACTTGGAGAGTTAAAGGGAAAATAACTGAGACATCTGTAAAAACCATGGCATGTGGAACTAGAACAATGTACCCCAGTGGATGAAATAAAGGGTTCAGTTCAAAATTCCAATCACTTGAAGACGGCCAGAGCATACAACAGCTGTTGTGAATATGGCAATGAAGATGAACAGTCCGAATAATGTAAATAATGCAAGTACTGATGTGAAATTTGATATAATAATAATCATTTAGGGAGACTTGCTGTCCCTTGATCTTTAGCCATCAAATATTATTTTCATGCAAACTTAATTAATACATGTATTATATAGATAATAAAACTGATAATGCTGATAAAATCTATGTTGCAATATCTTAAGACTGACTAAAACTGACACTTTTAGAAAAAAAAAGCTATTTTTTTCTTTTTCACGCTATTTTTAACATATTTCATTGGCTACGGCTGCCTTCATTAAGTATCAAGTGTGGCTGATAATATTGTCGTATTTCAAGTCGAAAGAGAAGAGTAGCAATTTTCTTGGAAGTGGGCACTGAATCAGGGGGACGAGCTGGTGAAGGCAGAATCTGCAGCGAATGTTGATGGAGTGGCCAACATCTCTTAATTAAAAGTCGGATCTGACAGAATCAAAAGATTAAGACTGGCAAGAATTTTGATTCTCCACAATGCTTCATGATTGCAGTTTAACCCAAGACCCACGCACCCTGCCCCTCTGCCACCCCCACCTCACTTCATCTCCGCATGTGCACAGACTTGTAAGCAGACATCTGTGGAGGGCGTTTATACCAGTCCCAAGTGCATCAGATGTATACAGGAGTTGATAAAGATCTGAGCAAATAGGTTCTTGATGGTCCGTATAAAACACACACAGCAGTGCATTTATGAACAGATGTGTCAGAGGGGGCGCTTCACTGTGGGTTAATGCTTAGACTAGGGCTCTATTACCGTTGTGTGGTGAGTTCAATTCTCATTGGAGAGACCATATTTGTGACAGACAAAGATAAGCTTAACAAATACAGATACCAAAGTAAGAATGTCTTATCTTAAGGAAAACCAAAATTCTGGTACCCAATTTTAGAATGATACAGATTATTTTGTCTTAAAAATATATTTGTTCTTCAGATGAACTTAAAATTAAAGGAATATCTAAATATTTTTACTTTATGTCAGCAACATTTAATTTGTGTTCACTGATATATATATATATATATATATATATATATATATATATATATATATATATATGCAGAGAGATATATATAGAGAGGAAAGAAAGAAAAGAAAGAAAAAAAAAGTTCAGTTATATAGATATATAGTTTATATATATATATATATTTATATATATATATATATATATATATATATATATATATATATATTATATATATCTATATAAAGAGAGAGATTGAGAAAAGAGGCTAAAATTTCATTTTATTTTAGCAACACTTAATTTATGTTCACTGAATATGCATACATATACATATATGTGTATATATG
>CAHIKZ030001112.1:7245000-7300000 GCA_903632075.3 Acanthosepion pharaonis
CTCAATAACCAAACATGATACTCCCCCCACTACACCTGGCCATGTACAGAAATGCAGTTATTATTATTATTATTATTATTATTATATGATTACAGAAAGAAAGATAAAGGAAAGTGCAAGTGTTTTATTTTAATTCTTTCTTTTTTTGTTTATACATATTATCTTTATGTCATAGAACTTTGTCTCTGAACATGTTATAAGTTTAATTGTAAACTTACATTCAGTTTATCTATTCCTTTCCCTGGTAGGTAGGTTAGATTACATAAACTAAAACTTACATGTCAGTAAATTCCCTTTAAAATATCAAAAAATGTACTTGCTCAGTGGAAGTAAGTTTAAAAATTATTCTTCCACCTGAAAGAGCCATTTTTGTGTCTTAATTATCTTTTATTTTTATCATCATTCACTACAATTGTTTTTTTTTTTTCAAGAGAGTCAAGTAATTAATGCATATGGAGTTACGTAAGCCAAATTGAAGATGTGTATTCAATATTCAAACAGGAAGAAATAGAAATATGTTTTAATAAAAAGGACAACATTTTGCTACAAACACACATACTCTCTCTCTCTCTTTCTCTCTCATACACACACACACACACACATGGCAAAAATCTTAATATATCATATGCCAAGTGTTTTTTATCAGTCATGTTGAAAACTGGTGTTTTAGAGTTATCTCCCTTACACTAGTGATGCTAGGTGACTGTATTTCTAAAAGGGTAACACCTTTCTGTGACCCTTTTAGAAATACAGTTCATTCAGATGTCGCTACCTCATCCTTCAAACTTAAAAAAGCAACCCTCTCAGTACACAAATATGATACTCCCCCACTACACCTGGTCATGAACAGAAATGCAGTTATTATTATTATTATTATTATTATTATTATTATTATTATTATTTCACATGGGTTTTATTTTCAACTAGAGATCTTGCATTATAAATGAAAGTCATACAATCTCAAACAGAGAACACCTCATCATCATCATCATTATTATTATTATTATTATCATTATTATTATTATTATTATTATTATTATATGGATGGATACTGAAATTTCTCAGCCCACCTCACTTCTTAAAATCTAACCAAATGAACAAATATCCAAATTCTTTTCAGAATCTATTCTTGGTTGGGCTGATAACTTTTCAGCATTCTCTTATTATAACTGTTTCCCATCAGTCACACCTGACCCCTGACAATGCCTTTTTCCTCATTTTTAGATCAATACATAGACTGAGTGTAACTTGTAAAAAAAATTTATGTCCCAAATTGCCAAATTTGGTGTGTGATCAACTTTTTTTCTGCTAAAACATTCACTTTATTTGATGTTATATATTACCCAACTTTCAGGACAAATTTTATTTTTAAATGTCATGTTTCTTTAGGACATAAACAATCAGGGCACTCCATGGAGACCATTTTGTTATTATCTGTAAATTACCATAGACTCTTAGGCATTCCTTTCTTCACATTTTTAATTCAAAGTTATTCTTCTTCTAGACTGGCCACCACCCAAGGCTAAAGTGTCCAGTCTACTCTACAATTTAACCTATAGCTGGTGGAGAAAAGAAACAGATTCACACTGTTCCCCAAATATTTTTTAGTATAATACTGGAACAGACATTGCATTTGAATTTCACACCAAACTAAAGAAGCCAGGTGCTCCAAGAAGTTGACCATGTGTTACTCCCAAAATGAGGAATTACATGACCTCACAACTACATCTGATTTTCAGGCATAGGAAAGTTTTGTGATATACAAGATTATATAAACATCTGCCCCAGGAATCATGCGGCAGATTCTCACACACCACAGATAGAGGTTGTAAGGGTCATGTCAGGTTGAGGGTTTTATGGGGACTGCACACCAAAGTCTGCTTGAAAGTAACTGACAAAATATTGGAATGAATAAAATTTGAAGTAGTAAAAATTAAGGTTATCATTTAACCAGCACCCTCCAACCTTATACATTATTGAGGAAGGAACACGACAAATTAAATTGGTACTTGAACTCAGCTTCATCACTCCACTTTTGTTGTGTTAAATATGTGTTGTAAATAGGAAAGGTTGACAGACATATAGAAAGTAATAAGTAGCTTATTCCGGAGAATAATATGGTACACAGTTGAGAACACAGACTAATGTAATAAACAGTTAATCATTAACTCCTCTCTCTCAATAAGAGAGAGTGCTGTTTAAATAGTCTTAGACCAGTCCATCTTGTGGGGGTGTACAGCTACTCCACAACATCTTTCTACACCAATTACCATTAAGCTATCCACATGTCCATTCCTAAATATTCTTCTTCTATGTGCTGTATCTCTTCAGGGCATGGGTGATCATGGCTCTCCACAATTTCTTATCCTTTGTGGCCCTTAGCAGTGTTTCTTTCTTTGTGAAGCCTCCTCCCACCATTCCACTATCCATTTATAGATGCTCCTCAGATAGGTGACCCACTGTCTTGCCTTATCACATTTGCCCTTGATATTCCTTGTTAGGATTAAGTTTTCCAAGCCCTCTTTCCTCATTGTGTTCAAAAAAATTCAGCTGTCTCTTTCAGAGTTTGAGTATAAGTGTCCATTTTGTTACTATTTTCTTTATGACTTTTCCTTATTACTTGTTCTGTCGATGGAATTCTCAGTATCCTTCTGTAGAATCACATAACAGTTGACCTTTGAAGAAGTAAAGATCATAGTGATTGGGGAAGTACCTCCTCAGGAGTCTGTTCCACAAAGTAATAGTTCTGTGTGGAATTTTCTCTTTACCAATAGAATACAAGGAGAATGATTATTTACACTATTTATATTCAGATTATTATCCTCATTTTTGTTATTGTTATCACAACATTTCAGTCATTATATCTTCCAGCCTTCATCAAGTAACTTACAGGAAATTCTGAACTGAACCCTTTATTTAATTTCAATCTATTTTTATTTCAGTTCAGAATACCCTGTAGATTACCAAGATTGATATATACATGTGGAAGGCCAGAAAGCACAATGACCAAAACATTGTGATAATAAAAACAATGATGAGGACAATAGTTCAAATATAAATAGTGTAAATAATGATAACACCTCATCCCAGAAATTTAGACAGAAATTAAGATGAATAATGATGAGGTGAGCATGTGTATGCAGTGTGGCAGGTCCCAGCTGTAAAGGTCTGAACTAGTGGAACTAAGAAATGTAGCTCATGTAAATATTAACATCCTTATTTACATTATTCAGACTATTGTCCTCATCTACCCCAATGAGCGAAATAAAGGGTTAAGTTCGACATTCCAACCACCTGAAGAAGGCCAGAGCATACAACGGCCGAAATGTTGTAATAAATATGGTAACAAAGATGAGGACAATAGTCCAAATAATGTAAATAGTGTACATAATATCTCATCTCGGAAATATAGACACATACTGAAGGTCCGAAATATTGTAATAAATATGGCGACAAAGATGAGGACAATAGTTCGAATAATGTAAATAGTGTACATAATACCTCATCTCAGAAATATAGACAGATATTAACATCCTTGTCAAACATTGAGTGCCATACAAGACTGTAAATTGGTAGCTTGCTAGTAGACAAAAGAACATTAAGTTAAATAGTAAATTAGAGGAATAGTTGTTGATTAAATATTTCATGTCCTCTTTGAAATTTCTTTTTGATTCATTTTGTTAAACAAAATGGCATTATAGATAAAATATCTGCGAGTATTTAATGTATATTCAAAACCTTCTCATTTACCAACTTTGGTGCTGCTATCCTCAATAGCGTTTCTTTGCATTTGCTCTTTTACCATTCAAGGTTTCTTCCATTCTAAGGAAGCACCTGCAGAAAAGCTATTTATTATAGAATTTTTTTTTATTCTCTTTTACCAAAATGCCTTTCTCCTCAGTTCATCTACATGTAAAATTCTGTTTGCACTCTCTACAAAAACTCTGTACTTACCTTTGCAACCCTGACCTCCACCAACAGGTCTCTGCCAATACCTCACACACTCACACTCTACCCATCAGCCCCACTCCACACCAAAACTTCCCACTGTCTTCTTTATTAATTTGTTTATTTTTTTGTCTACCTTCGTTTTAACACCAACTTATTTATCTGAAATTTATTTTATTTATTCTAACACCATCTTATTTATTCTCTTTCAGTAAAAGACTATTTGGTTTTTTTTTAGGATATTTTAATTTTTTGATTTAATAGAAAAGAGTTTTTTTCTCTCTTGGTTTATTGTTTAAACAGACACATATACACACAATACACACACACACACATCGTGTGTGTGTGTGTGTGTGTGTATATATATATGTATATATATATACATACATATATGTATATATATATGTATATACATATATATATATATATATATATATATATATATTTGCATATATATACATATGTATATATATATGTGTGTGTGTATATATAAATACATATGTATATACGAGCATTTATATATATATATATATATATATATATATATGTAATAAATTTAAAAATAACAATACATACATGTTTTTTGTATTATTTCCTGTATCTTCAAAAGTAATAATTTGTACACATTCTAATGCCCACAGATTCCCATATATGCACATACATATAACTATTCAAACACCCACACATACATACATACATACATAAACATTGTATGCAATAAAATATCTAAACATTTGCACGCACACACACACACACTCACACAAACGTACGGAAGGAATCCGTTCAAATTTCTCTTGAGTTATTTACTTTGTAATCTAAAATATATTGAAAATGTGCATGTCTTGTGTCTGCATGATATATGCCTCTATATATATATATATATATATATATATATATATATATATATATATATATATATATCATTTGAGTATTTGTGTTTATTTCTTTAAATTGTATGGCACAAGTTCACAATTGTAGAGCACCTAGTGAGAATCAAAATCACTACACTACACTACACTAGCTAGTAAATTACATTCTATTTAATTATTGCATTTTAATCATTTTCTAATTATTTGTGCATTATTGCATTTTTGTACAAAAGGCATATGTGTGTGTGTGTGTGTGTGTGTGTGTGTGCACATATATTGATATAATAGGAAAGAGCTGTTAGATTGATGATACAAAGTATTTTAGTATTTTGTTCTCATGTTTAAAAACAGTGCATCAATGCATAAGATATTATAATATATATATATATATATATATATATATATAAAAGAATATGTATGCTTGTTTAGATTCTTCTGACTTCTTTCCTGTCTCCAGTCTATGTGTGTGTGTGTCTGTGTCTGTCTGTATGTGTATATGTTTGCTGTTTTTATTTTGGCTTAAATCTTTACCGGTTTGTGTTTTTTTTAGTAAACACTCATTTTTTTTTTTTATTATTCTTCAGATTGTTTGTTTATATATATATATATATATATATATATATATATATATATATATATACAGGTAAAATATACAAACATATATATATATATATATATATATATATATATATATATATATATATATATATTACTTTTACTTTTTTTTTTTTCTAATTCAAATATTTTTCTATACACCTTCATCTATTTTCTTAAATTTCTTGCTTAATCTCTTGAGAAGGCAAATCTTAAATGACTATTACCTAATTTAATATTCCTTCCAGAGTTTACTGGGGAAGGAGATGTTGAAAACAAATTAAAAGGCAAAAAAAGTGGGAAGCTAAATTTGTAAAAGGAAAAAGAAAACTGAGTTAAAATAAAAGTGAACAGCAGTAATGGAGGGAGTCAGTATAGAGTGAAGCAAAGATAAAAAGAGATTAGAAAGGCATGTCTACAAGAGAGAGTGGTGAGAGAGAGATGAAAAGAATAAAGAGAGGAAGGCAAACAATGGAGAGAGAAAGAGTAAGAGAAGGGCATATCTATGAGAGAGAGGAAAAGAATAAGAGAGGAAGGCAAACAATGGAGAGAGAAAGAGTAAGAGAAGAGCATATCTATGAGAGAGAGGAAAAGAATAAGAGAGGAAGGCAAACAATGGAGAGAGAAAGAGTAAGAGAAGAGCATATCTATGAGAGAGAGGAAAAGAATAAGAGAGGAAGGCAAACAATGGAGAGAGAAAGAGTAAGAGAAGAGCATATCTATGAGAGAGAGGAAAAGAATAAGAGAGGAAGGCAAACAATGGAGAGAGAAAGAGTAAGAGAAGAGCATATCTATGAGAGAGAAGAAAAGAATAAGAGAGGAAGGCAAACAATGAAGAGAGAGAAAGAGAAAGGTATGTCTATGAGAGAGAGGAAAAGAATAAGAGAGGAAGGCAAACAATGGAGGGAGAAAGAGAAAGGTGTGTATGAGAGATTTTGAGAGAGATTTAAAAGAATAAGAGGAAATCGAACAATGGAGGAAAGCAAACAATGGGATCTATCTAGAAGGGCATGTCTATGAGAAAGAGTGAGAGACAGAGGAAAAAAAAAAGAATAAAGAGAGGATCTCTAAAAATGGAGAGAGAAATTTAAGAGAAGAGCATATCTATGAGAGAGAAGAAAAGAATAAAGAGAGGAAGGCAAACAATGAAGAGAGAGAAAGAGAAAGGTATGAAAGCTATGAGAGAGAGTGAGAAGAAAAGAATAAGAGAGGAAGGAAAACAATGCAAAGAGAAAGAGAAGAGCCTGTCTATGAGAGAGTGAGAGAGAGAGAAAGGAAAAGAATAATAGAGGAAGGAAAACAATGCAGAGAGAAAGAGAAGGGCATGTCTGGAAGAGAGAGAGAGGAAAATAATGAGAGGAAGGCAAACAATGGAGAGAGAAAGAGAAAGAGTAGGGTTTGTCTATGAGAGAGAGAGAGAGAGAGTCTTGGAAGGAAAAAACAATGGGGGAGAGAGGAGGACAGATTTATGAAAAAGGTTCACGGCAAAAGACAAATTTTTCACAAATTCGGGAGAGAGAAAGAGAAATGCATGTCTATGAGAAAGAGAAGGTAAGAGAGAAAAAGTAACAATAGAAGAGAAGAGGTGGATACAGAGAGAGAGAGTAATAATAGAACAGGTAAGTGAATAAAAAGAAAGAGGAAAAAACAATTAGAGAGGAGAAAGAAAGGTAAAAAGAAAGTAAAGATGGTATGCAAATAAAAAAATTATGAGGGGTACCGTTAAAAAGTTACACAGGATGACTGAAGAAAGGTGATATTAAAATAAGGTAAACAAAAAACAAAATAGACTGATTATTTATTAGTAAAAGGAAAGTTGATTATTACTTAAAGGATGGACTAATTTGTAGCAGACAAATAGTTGCCTGTTTTTATTTAGTTTAGTGTTATTGTTACTAAAGAAATGTTAAAGAAGAGATTAAATGTTTGTGGCTGATATATTAATAAGATATAAATAGATTAGAAAGAAAGAGGAGAATGAAAATCTGAGAGAAGGAGAGAGAATAGAGAGAAAGGAGCGAAAGGAAAAAATCCTATTTTATTAAAAGAGGGGTTAGAAGGTGAGAATGAGAAAGAGGAAAAGAAGTGAATAAAAGAGAAAAAGAAAAAGTGAGAAAGAAAAGAGGTAGGAAAAGAAAAGAAGGAAGAAAAAAAAAGAAAAACAAGAGGAAAAGAAGAGAAAAAAGAAAAAGAGAAGAGAAAAGAGGAGGAGGAGGAGGAGGAGGAGGAGAAGAAGAGCGGACGAAAAGTGAGAATAAGGAGAGAAACAAATAAAGAAAAGAGGGCGAAAAGAATTGAAAAAAAAAAATGAAATGGAAAAGGAGAATAGAAAGAGAGGAGGAAAAGAAGACAGAGAAAAAGACATAAAAAGTGATAGTGGGCGGGGAGGGAGAGAGAAGTGAAAGAAAAAATGGAAAAGAGAAAAATAGAAAAGGGATGTGAAAGGCTGAAAATGAGAAGGAAAAATAAAAACATGTAGTGTAGTGTAAGTCAACAACAACAACAAGAAAAAACTCAGCAAATAGAACAAAAATGAGTAAAAAGCAAAAAAAAAAGAAATGGAAAAGGAAATCAAAAAGAATGAAAAGTGATATAAGAAGAAAAGCAGAGAGTACAAGACACAGGGTTTATAGTCTGCATCTTGAAAAAAAAGTCGGCAATGTGTTATTAAAGATAGATTTAATCTTTGATTACTAATCAGCTGGCATTGAGAGATCTTTCATCTTTTTATCTATCAGTTCAACAGTTATCTTTGTTCACCTTCCTCCATTGGGACATACATAAGTATAAACACTGTAGACATATATATATATATATATATATATATATATATATATATATATATATATATATATATATATTGTAGATGAGAGGCATGTGTGTACAATGTCATGCGTTTAGGTTTATATATAAAGGACCATTATATAAATACACACATCGTATGATATAGATATACACACCATAGAAAAGCCTTTGACCTGCAATGTCTAAATATACACTATGTACAAACATACTAACCTTAGTAGATCTACAAAACAAAGCATATGCACACACATGTGTGAACACATAGATTTATATCCAAGCCTATCTGCAGTCATTTAAAAAGAAATAGTTTTTAAATTTAGCTTAGTTTCATACAATACCAATTAAGAAACTATCACAGTGGGAGCATTATGTGTGTCCCGAGCTAAATGCCAAAAAATCAGCATTTAAAGCATACACTTTGAACTTCAACATTTGGCATGACAGGAACAAACATATATGCAATGATATATATATTTTTGGAATGAATTTTAAAAAAAATGATATATAATAAAAAACAAACACAGACAAGGTCAAATTTAATATACTAAATCTAAATAAAGCTGAAAAATAAACTTGCTAGTCATTATACCAAAATAAATTCTAAAATTTAAATCATATACAGACAAACCCCTATCAACAGACCTTCAGATGCAATAGACAAAATCTGCAAGCAAAATAAAAAAAAAACTTCCAAATCATCAGCAATGTATTTCAAAATTTACAGGCTTAGCGGAATAAGTTATATTATCTCTCAAAGTGACCACTTCACAGTGGTGGCTGGCCTTTTAATTACACACAAAGATAGGTGTACAGTATATAAAGTACGATACATTAGCACATGCATGAGAAAGTAGCTGTGAGAAATCTATTATTTTTGTTATTTTGATTAATTTATCTATATTAAGTATATATTTATTTATACCATATATACATGTTTATAGTATTTACATTATTATCATAACTACTGTTAGTTACTATAGTGGTTTTATAACTCAAAAATAATTGCTTCCCATCTATAGACAATCAGCTTTAATGGACCCCCCCTATTAGTCCGTTGATGAGAGGTTTGTCTCTATACATACATAGATACTTCAATAAGTCTGCAGCCAATGATTAAAAAAAAACATTTATATTACATAACTGATATTTATTTTTCAACAAAATCTCCTTCCTTGTAAATGCACTTAATTCAGTTGTAAATATAAATCACAAATATTGAACATTATATAATGTAAATTTAAGATCAACATTCAGCTAGTAACTATATAACTGGCTACCAACTTATTGATCCCTTTTCATATATTAAGAAATCACATCACTTGATGACTTCCAACAGTGGCAACAACTAAAATGTATAACACATGTAACTCAAAGAGAAAATAATAACATAATCAAGTTGTTGATGTTCCACACTACTTCAAACAAAAGGTTAGGAAAGAAAATCCCCTGCTAATACTGGAAAAAGTAATAATAGCTACTGGACTTGAGAAATCTATTTTTGTGAAAAATTGTTTTAAGTGAAAAATATCAAGGACACATGGCACAGTGGATAAAGGTGTTGGTTAGATCCAGTGACAGGACCCAAAAAGCATGAGTTCAATACCCGGTTAAGGCAGTGGAGAACTTGCAGAGGGAAATTAACAGGAGATAACTGATAACTGACATCCATGAAAAAATGTGGAACTTAAATGTTTACCCCAGTAAGCAAAATAAAAGGTTCAGTTCGATATTCCAACCACCTGAAGAAGGCGGAGCAACAAAGGTTGAAACTTTATAATAAATATGGTGACAAAGATGAGGACAATAGTCCGAATAATTTATGTTGAAAAATAAATTGAAAACAATAGCACTGGCTGAACAAAAGTTAGGGGAATGCTTAATTAGGCAATGAAACCCCATATGACCAATTCCCCAATGATTAGGAACCATGGTATTGATTTGTCGACCTGGCTATCTTATCAACATTTGCTTTTTTCTTATCTACATTTTATATATGTTACAAATTAAACTAAACACAATTGACTATTAAAGGATGAAACATTTTTGCAGATTTTTATGTCATTCTGAGGTCATTTTGAATGTTTTTTTCTCATACAAAGTCTCGACAAAACATGATATAAAATTCCCTATTTTTTATCCACAATGTTGAATGTACTAAAATTATTCAACTTTTTAACAAGAAAAAAGTTGATGTTAAAAATTATGGCAAAACATTGTTGATTTATTTAAAATGGAATGAAATTTTTATGACATGTCTCTAATTTGTATTTAGATACATTGTATTTATTTTCAATTTTTCTACTTGAATTGTTCACCTCTATTGAATATGATCCATTATTGTACATAATTAGGTTACAATAAAATTTGTATTTTATATGAATACTACCTTATGGAAATTGAGATGTAGAGGGCTCTGTATCATAGATTTGGGAGTAGCATAGATTCAGTGGCAGGGGGGACTCATGAGACCTTTTCACCAACCCTGCAGTCAATGAATGGCAAATGTTTCCTTATAAGAAAACGGATAATATTATCATTATCATTGTAGTGCAGAAATTGAGATCCATAAAAATGTTATGAAAAAAAACAATTGCACTAAATTAGAATTTTAATAAAAATATATTAGTAAAAATAAAGACAAAATTAACCCTAATCCAATGTTTACAGCTTCTGCACTAAATCAAGCTGCAGAAGATCAATGTTTTACTGCATATATACTACAGTTCAAAAGTTTGAAGCCACTCCTAGAATGGACATGAGATGAACTTGACAGAAGAGTAAAAAACATAAAAACGAGTTCTTAGAGTCATTGAAAAAAGAATGGAATCAATTATCAAACTTATAATTCGAGTAATTTTTGCAACCAATGCCAAAAATTTGTGCTGCAAGGATAAACGGGGATATTTTGACAAGAGCAAAATTTAATCATAAAATGCTATCTTTCTATTTGTCATGACAACATTTCTAATAAAAAATAATGTTTCACTTTTTTTTCATCATGTATAATAATTTTCTCATATTTAAAGCACAAAACACCTAGTTTTTAGGCCAATTTAAAAAATTACCATGTGTGTGTGTATGTGTGTATGTGCACTTTTTTTTAATGTATTAGTTCATTTGCAGTTACTTGAAAGTTTTAAAATAGAACTGAGCATTCAGGTTTTAAAAATAATTTTTAATATTTAAAATGAAAGATGAGCAAAGATGAAGGATCAAAGAAGCAAGAATGAGATGAAAAATAATTCCCAACATTAAAGTAAACCCCAAAAAATGCAAGAAGAAAAAAGATAATTTTATGTCCAAATGGAAAAGGAATATAACAAGATGATGGTTTCAGAAACACAACTTCATTAAATAGAGTTTTCTTTGTGGATCAGTTTTAATACTTTTTATACTTTTAAGATTCACTTGGATTATATACAATGGAATAAATGCACACACACACACACACACACACACACACACATATATATATATATATATATATATATATATATATATATATATATATATATATATATATTACAATTCTATAAGAATGTTTGCATTATAGGCTGTGTGCTGATTTACAGTTATATTTAGTTATAAACAAAAAAAAACTTTGAATTGCCCCAAACAAAATTTATATACATTCTGTCACATATATGAGTGGAGGAAAAAGTGGAGACCACTGCCTCCTTTGAAAAGAAGTAGTGAACAGCATTATAAGAGGAAGTAACTGAAACCCTCTCAGTAGAACTAGCATAGAAATAAACACCATATAGGAGTCTTTAATTAAGGAATACACAAAACTTTCACCACCTAATTACCGGAAAGATAGTTCAAAGTGATATACACTAGTTCAGTTGAAGAAGCAGACAGGTGACATTAAATTTAAAGCTTGCACTACCAAATTGTCCAATGGGGCACATTCCCTAGTGAATAAAAGTATTGGTTAAGTAGATCAGGTTGCTATTAGTTGAATCCCTAAGTTGGGTCAAGCAAAATATATATACATATTCTGATAAGAGACAAGTAACATCACAAGGATGAATTAACTCAGTAGAATTAAATGGGATAAGATAGTCTTTGCTACATGGACAGAATGTAATTATGAGGGAATGGTTTGCCCAACTGAACACTCACTCACTCACTCACACACTCACTGACTCACTCTTTTCTCTATTAATTATCAATGCATGTAAAAGTTGTTTCATGCTTTTCACAGGGGAATTAGCTAAAATTTGATCATGGCATGAATTTGACAATTACCTTTTCAAAGTTGGTTTGATTTGCTTTGTTTTACAGCATATCAACCTCAATGGATTATTTAATGCCAACAAGATTTTTATTGCTGGTAATATTTTTTTTCCGAAAGTGTATTGCTGCTAATATTTTATTTTCCAAAAATGTATTGCTGGTAATGTTTTCTTCAAAATTCATTGCCAGTAATAATTTTTTACAAAAATGTATTGCTGGTATTAAAACCTATTTTTACACTTTCATAGTGTTTTGATCCATGTTTGGGATTAACTATATTCCCATAGCTGGGACTCTAACAAATGCTATCACCCCAGATCAGGGAGGAACCTGGGAACACCAGCAGTTAAGAGGTGGTTCCATGCTCTTCAAAACCTCAGAGGCCTTGCTGTCAGATGTAGTTTATCATCTTTCCCAGGACGCGGATGTAGTTTATCATCATACCCAGGACAATCAAAGTTGGCATCTATTCTTGTTGAAATAGTGTTGTTCTTTAAAAAGTACAAATATATCTCTTCTCCACCCAACACCCTAGTTATAGGTGAAATAGCAAGGTAAACTGGGATCTCTAGCTATAGTAGGGTAACTAGTGTAAGACAACTCTGAACAGTTATGATAATCTACTGTTTATAAAAAAAGACGCTGTGGAGAAACGTGATCGCCTATGATGTGAAGGGACATAACATGTAAGGCAGTGAAGGATTCACTATGCCATCCCGAAAACTTCATAGACCATGTAAAGTGCATTTTTTTCTGAAATACCTCCTCCAAAAATACTTTGTATCGGCAGATTTGGGTAGGCTTTAGGGCAGCAGTTACCAGTCCTGGAGCTAATGGTCATTCTTTTGAAGTCATTTGTCTCTTGATGATCCCAGGATGAAATGTATGTTTATAAATCATTAAACTATGATTAAAAATCAAAATACAACATTGATTTTATTAATTTACCGCAGATGAAGATATTGTGTTTTTTTTTTAATTTTGCATTTCATTTCTATTTCTTTATCAATATTTTAAAAAATTTATTTTTATTAGAATCAGTTTTTTCATGATAACATTTTTATGGCCCTCAATGGCTATTCTATAACAGAGGGGTTATATTTTATGAAGGGGGGGGTCAGTAAATCTGTAGCATGTTCATAGTTATTACTCGACCAAGTAATAAATGTTTTACTAGCTCAGCTCGAAATAGCTTCAGAATTTGACTCCAAATCTACAATTCTGGAGTTGAAGAATTGTCTAAGTCTACAAGAAATGCATATAAATTGTATCTCCTCAGACTATCTCACCATTTTGTTGTTAACATCACTTCTTCTAGTGACACAAGCAAAATAAAAAAAAAAGTAATTGCTCTTTTTATTTCTCTTTCTTTTTCTTTGTGTTTCTTCTTCCTTTGCCACTAGTAGGAATTGTTTTATCAAACTCTTCACACTGACAACTGCCTCCAAAGCCACATTTTTGGCAAGAAAAAGAGAATTTATAAATAAGAGAAAACAAACGATAATAATCAAATATAAATAAATATGAGTTAATAATAATAATAATAATAATAATAATAATAATAATAATAATAATAATAAATATGTATATATGCTAAAGGAAAAAATATTTTCTTTTAATAGTTAATTAGTTGAAAATGTATCTTCAACGTGACAATGTTTTTATCAATGCCATAATGCCTTGCACAGAGATTATTGTTATTAATATTACTTTCATCTTTATTATGTCTTTGACTAAGGATTTTATTTTTGTGAATTTTATTTATTTAACTCTGTCTATTCCATCATCATCATCATCATCATCATTCTTTTTCCTTTCATCTCTTCTGCAGCAAAAAAAAAAACAAAAAAAAAATTGCTTATTTTTTTGATTTGCCACCGATACCTGCATTTCTTTGTGCAAGTGACTTAATTTACAACAAAATTCTTGCCCACCCTGTCAAACAAATTTGTTTATTTTCGCACTATCCTTTGGATCTTTTATAATTTTCAGCTTTCAGAAACACATTACGAGACTTAATTTTCCAAATATTTTTAGTGTTTCCAAATAAATTTTCCATTCCATACTCTATTTTACCAAATAAATGGTTAACTTTGATAAGAGTTAGATAGAAAGTGAACTGGCATATTTTTCTTCTTTCAAACTCGTGAATTTTTATTGATCTCGTTAAAAAGAAAGGCCTCCAAGCTTTGTTATTGCTCTTTAGATTTCATATCACCCTTTATGGAATAATTTTCTTTTTCTTTCAGTTTTTAAGGAATTCTGAAGTTGCCCTCCACTTTTAAAGAAAGTTGGCACCTTTTGCATTATAGTTTGATGTCAGAATAGACATTGCACTCAAAGAAGCCAGATGCACTGGAAGGTTGACCTGGGTCCACCCCAGCTTCCAGAAACACATGACCTCATATCTACATGCAATTTTGCAAGCATAGGAAAGTTTTGTGATACATACTTTTGATATAGCTATTTACTCCTGTCTTAATAGTAATTCTGATCAGTTTGATAAGGTCAGATTAGCAGCTGATCCTCAAAAATGATCTACAGCCTGCTGTTAACTGGGGCAAGGAATGGCTTGTTAATTTTAATGCCTCCAAAATGAAACTGATTTCTATCAATCATCTGAAAGACCACTTTCTGTCTTCTATCAGCATGCCTGATACTAACCTACAGGAGAGTAACTTGGTGTGCCTTCTCAGGCAAATATTTTATGCCAATAAGAAGTGGAAATATTATATTGAATAAATTGCTAGGTCTACTGTTAGGTTTGTTCACTGTGTTGGTTTAGACAATTTTTCTCACTAGAATCTGTTATGGGATCTTACCCATAATAATAATAATGGACTATTCCATACTTAATAAATACTGCACCTCAGGTGTAGGCAAGGAGTCAGTCGATCAAGTCTTGAACGACAGGTCGGTTGAACTCTTTGCCTTCGGGCAGAGAGGAACCCGAATGAGGCTACGCTGAGGGGCGGAGTCTCGTTTGGGGAGGTAAACCAGCCCTGAGCCCGTTTGTACAGGTTCAATGGGTATATTTTTGGGCCAAGCCCACGGGCTCGGAGAACCCACAATAAATAACCGACCTTGTGTCACATGATGCCCCAGTGGTGAGGGTGACTGATTATTGTCAGTCGCTCAAGTCTTGAACTACAGATCAGTTGAACTCTCTGCCTTCAGGTGGAGAGGAACCCGAACAAGTCTCATTTGGGGGGGTAACTGCCCTGAACCCGTTTATACGGGTTCAATGGGCATATTTTTGAGCCCACAGACTCGGAGAACCCACAATAAATAACCGACCTTGTGTCACATGCTGCCCCAGTGGGGGGTGACTGAATATCGTCAGTAGTTTGAGTCAGTAAGTAGTTCAAGTCGAGTCAAGAGTCGCGTCAGAGGCAGTCCGAAACAGAGTCGCATTCAGACAATTACTGCAAGACATTGGAATAGTGGATACTGGTTGAGACTACATTGTTCTCTACTAAACCTGATTGTTTGCATTTAACACTTCTACTTCTCTGTATATATTCCTGTTTCTAATATATCTGTGTTATTCCATACCTGTGTTCGAGTTCATCTTTATTGGTTCTACCTTAGACTATCACCGTGGTACAAGGAACTGGACCATAACAGAATCTATCTTACATATTTATAAGTCTACTATTCATTAGAAGGCACAGTGGAGTAATGGATAGAGGCTTGGAATTGGAGAGCTGAGTTCAAATTTCCCCCCAGCTATGGGTAAATAGCAGGACAGACTGGAACTATAGCCTTGGATGACAACTGGTCTACTGCAAAAAGAAATGGCAACCTACTGCAGGAAAAGAAATCTGCCTTGTCAGTCATGTATCAAAAGATACATGATTGCCTAAGTGTGTATCCCGCATGGCACATAACTGATTCATCCTTGCTTTGAATATTGCTGCCACATATGGTCTGGAGTTTCTGTTATGCATTTAGAGATTCTTGATAAAAGCCAAAGAAGAATCTGCAATGTTATTGGTCCTGAACTGGCATCTCAGCTTCAGTCACTATCTTACTACCATAAAGTAACTTCCCTGTGCATTTTCTATAAATATATTCATGGTAATTGTTCTGATGAATTTGCATCTATAGTAGCTATACTTTATGAATATAAGCACTGTACTAAATTAGTGTAGTGGCAATGTCTCATCATTTTACAATTGAAATGCCTAGATGTAACCATAAGTTTTATGCTAACATTTTTTTCACTTGCATTTCTCGCTTGTGGATCTCTCTTCCAGCTTCTTGCTTCCCAGTCAACTTTGATCTTCAAAAATTTAAATGCAATGCCAATCATTATCTTCTGCCTTCTTAATTCTTGTCCTTTTATTGTTCTCTCTCCTCAGTAATCCCTTGTGCCTCAGTGGCTTTATTGCCTTGCTTGGGGTGAAACAATTAAAATAAAACACAGTTATATAAACAACCACCCAAGAAAGGAGTTAGGCAGTCCAACTTCCTCAAGAAGCTCCAATTGTGGTTTTGAATTTTGAATTCAGATTTGTCCTTCTAGATTGGTTACCAACCAAAGCTAGACAACCCAGTCTTGCTATTTTACCCATAGCTGGGAGATGATAAATTCATGACTTTTCCAAGGCCATTAGTGAATACAAACTCAGAATTTGAATTCTGCTCAATAAATTCATTAACTTTTGTGCCATTGGAGTATAACTGATTTAAGGGTTAACATTCAAATCCCTAGAATCACACTGAGTTAAACATTTCAAAAATGTCCAGTTTTACAAGACATAGTCCCTAATAAAATTTTGCAGGGTACAAGTTTATAAACTAGTAAATAAATGAAAAGGGTTTTTCGCAAAAATGCAAATCATCTTCAGATGAGTCTTTTATTTAAATTCTTCTCCTTATTTAGTTGCATTTCTTTCTACTTAATTTCAGCTCGTTCATTCTCCAATCTCCCTCAGAGTCACATTTAGTAGATTTTCAAATAAAGGTCTCCATTTCTCTTCTTCAGGTATTTCTTGTCTGCCTGAAGATCTGTAAATATAGACAGTGTGGACATGGGAATCAATATAGTATGCTGACTGTCTACTCCATGCTTCAATATGATTTTCAAACTAAGAAAATCACATTGTAGCATGAAACTGACAGTCACCATGCAGTTTTTGTTGATTCTTTTACCCTTTCTCTCTCTCTCTCTCTCTCTCTATTTATTTATCTATCTATCTATATATATATATATATATATATAGTGATAAAGTTAATAGATAATCCATATAGATAATTTCAGGGAGGATATAAATCCCAAGAGCTCAATGAAATAAACAGAGCAAGCAATAATTGATTAACAAATCAGAGACTTCAGAAAGCCATGGTAATATTTTATTTCGCAAAATCGATAATTCGATTTCACTTCGTCAGACCTGACATTTTCAAAACAATGAATGGATTCTCTTTATTGCTTAAACTTTTACCCAATTATTTAAATAAAAAAGATATCTAACTTTATTTCATAAGCTATTGTATTCATTTTTTCTACTAAATGTTTTATTAATACATGTATTTTGTTCATTAATTTTCCCAAGCCAACTGTAGGGCCTGAAAATGATGAATTTTAATCATTGTAGGTACCAAAATTGGAATCAGGAATCATATAGAAATCAGAAATTTAAAACAGTGTTGGGAATTGTATCGGAATCAGTAACAATATTAGTATTGTCCCATCCCTAGTATATATATATATATATATATATATGCATCTTTCATTAAAAATGACAGACAAGATACTACAGTTAAACTTTTTATTTCATTTTTCTTGTGTTCGAACAAGTGCTTTCTTTTCTGAACAAAGAGTGTGTAAAAAATGTCCAAATGTTTTATAGTTCTGAGGGCTTTCAGCTATACCTTTAGCCATTATCAAGGATGATTCGATTTTTCAGCTTAATTGGGTGTGTGCAATATGTGTATGTTTTAGTGTGTTGTAGAGATGTTTTATTTTCTGAACACGGTTAGCACATTGTGGCCTTGTTCGTAGTTAATATTGTTAAGAGTTGGCTTTTTCTTTTTTATTATTAAATATATATATATAGAGAGAGAGAGACAGAGAAAGAGAGAGAGAGAGAGAGAGAGAGAAATAGCAATACACTAAAAATATGTTTCAATTTATTCAAAAGTAAACATGTAAGTCAGGGGTCGAAAGCAATTTCCAATGGCAAACAGCCACAAGTAACATCATGAAGTCCGAACCAATAACTACTACAACACAAAGAAGATATTTAACTGTTTCAATTTTAATATATGCTAAAGTATATATACTATATATTACTATATAAAATCTATTGTAGAACTGGTATATTGATCTTGACTTGTATAAAAATACCTATGCTGTTGGCACATTGAATGATTTTAAAACCCTAAATCAGCACATAGTTAGCAAAAAGTTGCCAATCTCCGACATAGGTACTATGGCTGGATTACAGGGAACGATTACAAGTACAAATCAATATTAGTATAGATTCCAAAATAGGGGCTGTATCAGGTGTATTCAAATTGCATATTAACACACTAGTGTTGTAAATCTGTTTTCAGCATTACAAGAGAATTGTCATCTGATAGGAGTACAATCATGCAAATGGCAAATACCATTCTGCAAGACATTATTCTACGCCCCTTGCAAGTAGTTGCACTAAAACCTCTTGCACTTATTGATGCAGTACAGCAGGTGTTATATTGGTAGCCTAACTGAATAAGTTGGCTATCATCCTTTTCATGTTCAATGAATGACAGGTTTGGCAATTGTGTCAGACAGAGTTTATATAAACTGAAAATAATTTTTTATTTATTTTAAAAATTAATGGCACTAATAATTTTAGACAAATGATCCCAACTCAGGTCAATAACATTATCATACTTTGAGGACAAGAAGATAAATTTGTCAGTTCTAGAAGTTATTGTGGGGGCTAAAGACACCCTCGCCCCTCAGTATCATTATAGTATGGTGAATGATACATGTGTGTGTGTGTGTGTGTGTGCGCGCGCGTGTGTCTGAGAGAGAGAGGGAGGTGGGGATTTAAACAGAAACACATTTTATCCGTTTGTTTGCTTCTCAGTGTGCGTCAATTACACACTGTCAGTCAGTGTCTGTCTATCAGAGAGTGAAATGCGGCAGTCATACAAGCATGTATATCAGTCCAGGACGACACTGGAAGTTGGGTAGGTACGGGCGAATATATAAATAAAATAAACAAAAACTTCCGCCAGAAAGAATATAGTTATCTTCAAAGTTTTCCTCGCTTTCTCTCGACCTGTCTTTTTTTCTGTCTTTCTTCTCGACGACTTCTCCATCTTCTGGACCTCCTCCTCTTCTTCTTTTTCTTCTTAACATCCCCTCCACTTCCAGCCCCCCACCCCCGCTGCACGCATTATCAAGATGAATACTCAACAAAATAGTGGGTCATCAAAAACGAGTATGAAGTTTCCCATGTGAACGGCTATTCGCCTCTTACAATGTGGACAGTGTTCCCTTTTATTCATAACACATAGATTGAGATCAGAACTGTAGAAGGAGATAGCGTTTAATATCAAAGATGGTAATTTACACTCTTCTGAGCGATTCTGTGTTCTCTACTACTGTGTGTTTGTGTTTGTGTCGCAACCCCAACCCCCCAGTCTCATTCACTCGTCCTTCTTCGTCTCAGTGCCTTGGCTTGTAAGCGTTGCATTTTTAGAGAGAGCACTGGGAGTGGGAGAAGCGAGACGTGGCACAGGCGGCGATAAAAAATCTATGAATCTGGACTTAAAACTGGTTATCTCCAACCTGCACGATGACTAAGTTGAATACAGAAAGAAGAACGGCTTATCGCTGACGAAATTCGTTCACACCCGCTCCTTTCTTCTTCTTCTTCTTCTTCTTCTTCTTCTTCTTCTTCTTCTTCTTGTGACAGCATCTCCTTTTCGTTTGCCTTCGTCGTTTTTTTTTTTTTGGGGGCTTTTTTTTTTCATTTTCTTTTTATTCTCTCCCTTACAACTTATTTTCTTTCTTTATTCGATTCTTTTTTTTCTCTCCCAATAAACATTTAAAATATCAGAATTTTAATTTCCTTTAATTTTTTTCTTCGTCAACACAACACGACTAAAAAAAAATATTCCACGTTTAGACTTAGGTGGAGAGGGAAAAGAAAAGGAAACTTTATTATTATTATCATCATTATTATTATCATCATCATCATCGTCGTCGTCGTCATCATCATCATCATCTTTTGTTGTTTAATTCCATTTTCTGTGTTATTTTCGAGTTTGAAATTTGATTATAGCCAAAGCCGTTTGACTTCCTTTTTGACCGGATGTGGTTGATTACGTTGTACCAGATTCATTTTTGAATATGGCACAAGAAGAATATACGTATTATATATTAAAAAAATGTATATTCTGGATTTAAGAGAGGTACATGGGATTGGTAGATAGGATAAAAATAGAGAAAAGTCACTATTAAATTCTTCAATTTTGTCGAATTAGAGTCGCATCTAATGATTTTAAGTCCGTTAGTCTGGGTGTGCGTATGGTGTAATTCTTAGCAATTCCGAACTAGAAATCGGCAAAATGAGTTCGAATTCCCATTGAGATCGTTGTATTCTCTTTTGCTTTCCTCTTCTTCTCACGGGACAGACTCCGGGCTCTCTTGACATCGTTGGCAACCATATGCCTTTAAATCGAAACAACTATGACGTTACAATAATGGAACACCTAGATAATAATAATAATAATAATAATAATAATAATAATAATAATAATCAACTCTCTCTTTCGTTAAGATAAGAATCACTATTTGCTTAAGTAATATTCTAAAATAGAACAACGTGAATCATACCAGACACAAACACGCTTGGGGTGGAGTTTTATTACTGGTTTAAAATTATCGTTTTCGTTCGTTAAACTAAACTTCTGAGAATGAGTGTGACCGACACAGCACTAAAAACAGAACTTATATCTTATTTTGTAACAATTGGCTATAATCCGCTTTGTCTAAGAAGTGCTTGAAGAACGTTTCGAAGATTTCTTAGACGCCATTACATCTTTTTGAAGAGGTTCGTTTTGTGGATATTTTTTCCTTTTCTTTCTAAGGTAACAGCGAATTATTTTTAATAGAAACACCTTTGGTGATTTTCTAAACGTAGCTTAAGTCAAAAGGTATGAAGCATTCAACGAGTATCGAACTCACTACTCAGCCGTAATTGATCTAGCGAGACAAGCTTGCTAACCATTACATCAAGTCGAAGTGCCCCAATACTCACTCTTCTTACGTGTGGGTGGGTGTGTAAGATACATATAAAAACAATGGCCTCTTGGTGATAAACGCTCGTTAATCGTATGTAGTTACCTTGAGTTCAGTTTCTGGGTCAAACAATGACATTCATATCGTCTGCTTCAGTGGAAAAAATGAAAGTGACTTCATAAGTAGATAGGCTTTCAAAATTCTCAGGGGGTGTTCAAACCCAACAAACACCTGAATAAGACCGGAGAGTATAAAGCGGAAAAAGATTATGGCTAGAACAGACAAGATGGAGGTCACCATTTCGTTTCAGCGTATAAATGGAATATAATGAAAACTAATATTTTTGAATAAGTTTTTTATCATTTCCAAACTGATCACGATGGCTACCAGACAATTGTTTAAAAAAACAATTTTCATTTTATTTCTATTGCTTTTTATCGCAATTCTTAGATCGTTATTCTGCGACCGTAAAGTATGAGGCATGAATCGAGAATAAAGAATAAAATTTGAACTCGTATCACTTATCATTTTGGGTCTGACTTACCGTGGCAGCGTCATTACCAGTTTGGTCACTAATGTTTTCCCTAGCAGGTAACGTTCAAATAAGACATATAGCTATATCCCTTTATCCTTTGATCACTATATCGCTACTTTGCAACAGAAATAGAATGAAAGAAATACTAGTCAAAATGGATAATGATTCATCTAAGAAATGAAAAGACTATTACATCTAATACTATGTTGCAAGAATGAAAAGTATTATTAATTTTTTACCTCCTAGTACATTTGTCTCGCAAACAATATTTGGCGGACTCATGCGAGTCCGGGTAAAATAAATAGAACAAAAATGGAATTCAAACAAACAACAATTAATAAATGTATTAACAAGACTCGTTACAAAGTGATAAAGAAAGAAACGAAGTTGAAGTGATGAACAGTTCAATACAATCTTCAGTGTGTGTGTCTCTGAAGTACTTATATGCCTCGCGTCTATAGAAACGAAAAGAAACGTGTCTTGCTTCTCCGAAATTCAAAGGGAAAATAGAAAGAACCTTTTAAATATCGCGCCGACTGTGACTATCGTCAGAGGACAGTAATCCAGCAACTACTTACATGATAAAAAGCAAAAGAAATAAAATTAAAGAAATACTAGTAAAATAAATAATAACTGTCTAAATTAAAGACTTACACATCTGAATCTTTATTTACATTATTCGGACTATTGTCCTCATCTTTGTCGCTATATTTATTACAACGTTTCGGCCGTTGTACGCTCCGGCCTTCTCCAGGTGTTTGGAATGTCGAACTTAACCCTTTATTTCGCTCACTGGGGTAGACTGTTCTAGTTCCACGTGCCATGTTTAATGGATGTCAGTTATCAGTTATCTCCTGTTAATTCCCCACTCCAAGTTCTCCACTGCCTTAACCGGGTTTGTTTGGGTCCTGTCACTGGATCTAACCAACGCATTTATCCACTGTGCCATGTGTCCTTGAGGACATCTGTGCATGAACTTCTGGGTAGTATAAACCTAATGTCTTCAGCAACCTTTTTACCAGTGCTTATATTGCAATTGTTGGTGTTATCATTGCATGTTTTTACCAGAGCTCATATTACAATTTTTCTTATTACTGGTTCCCATATTAGATTGATTTCTATGAATATGGCGAAAAAGATGAGAACAATAGTCCGAATAATGTAAATAGTGTACATAATACCTTATCTCAGAAATATAGACAGATATCTGAATCTTTATTGTTAATTTGAATGTAAGGAGCAAAATTATAAATGTCATTTATTTTCTTTTAAAGAAAAGCATATCTAATTATTCATCTCGACTTTATTAATTAAAACCATTTAGAGAGGGCGGTGATCCTTCAAAAGAAAAACAATTAAAACTGCGGTTAAAACTTAGGTAGACACATTATTGATATCGATATAGAGGAAGTCGACAATTAGCATTTACGTAAAGAACAACGAAAATAGAAAAAGAGAAAAATACATATTGTGTGTAGACAGATAGAACTCATTAAAAAAAAAGAATAGCTAATATTTATGGAACTAACGGTAGTGTGTGTGTGTGTGGTTTAGTGAAATTAAGTAGTCGGCCTGCCCAGGGAAAGAAATCTCCCTCGGTGATAACAAGTCCCGTTGTGTCGCTACTACATCCCGGAGCAAAACGATAAAGTGAGAGTCCTTTTCTTTTATATAACTGATTGTCACACCACCTAGCGGCATTAAACGAAGTCCTTTGGCAGACAAGGTCAGGTAATCCCACGCCGGTATATTACAAGTTCTCCGAGTGTAGGGTTTCTATTGAGGATCGAACTCGTTACAGTACTAATGGCTTACGGAAGTCGCTTACTCAACGACGAAGTGACCATTTCCATCACTTTACGATGACTTGAATGAGAACTTAAAACTAAAATAAGAAAGTAATCGATTCGGCCTCATTTGGGGATGTTTGGCCTCATCGATCGATCGACGTGTTTCTAGACTGAAATAATGGTGAGTTTGTTTCTTGTGCCTATTGTCGGGGTTCGAGTTGCGGTAAAAGAACAAAAACTAATATTAACAGTGGGGAGGCTAGTGGATTCACAAACTTCCTATCAATTTGTGTCAATACGAAATCAAGAATACCTATGTGATCTAGCTATATATTTTCCCTTCTCTCTATATCTATCTATCTATCTATCTATCTATCTATCTATCTATCTATCTATCTGTGTGCGTGCGTGCGTGTGTGCATTGTTTAAATTCTATTTATACGGGTGAAAGTGCTCAGTTTCAGAGATAGAACTTTTATAGATATAGACAGATTGGACATAGGGATCAACTCAGCATGATGATCGTCACTTTCACGACTCAGTGCGTTTTTCTGACATCATCTAAGGTATGCTATATTATGGCTTAAAGTGCTCAACATCAGAGATATAGCGTGTGTAAATATAAAAGTGGACATTGAAGCCAACAACCAGAATCTATTTATCTCTCTCTCTCTCTCTGTTGGGGGGATTACATGCTTCTGTGTGTGGTGTGTGTGTGTGTCTAGGTGTTAATATATATATATATATATATATATATATATATATATTCATTTCTTTCTATCTTTATTCATATCTATCTCAGTCTTTTCATTATATATCACAGTCTGTTCATTATCTATCTATCTATATATCTAGCTCAGTCTTTTCATTATCTGTCTATTTCAGTCTGTTTATTATCTATCTATCTCAGTCTGTTCATTATTATGTATCTGTCTATCTCATTCTGTTCATATCTGTCTATCTAAATCTGTTCATATCTATCTATCTATCTATCTCCGAATGTCGTTTGTACTGATTGCCAGATTACGACTTTAAAGAAAAATCCTCGGCAGCCGGTCAGCAATTATTCAAAGGAATTAATCAATCGTGTCGTTTACCTTGTGCATTTGTGGAATTATTACTTCGCTTTCATTCCCTCTTTAAAAGGAGGAGGAGGAAGAGCGGCAAAGGAGGGGTAGGAGGAGGTGGCGAAATCAAAGTTGCATTCAAAAGAGAGTGAACATTCCGATGTACATATGTAGGTTGGATGGGCGCGCGCGTGTGTGCGTGCGTGTGTGCGTGTGCATTTATGTATATGTACATTTGTTTGAAACTGGCATATATAGTTATGCGTATGCATATGTATGCTTGCGTATGATTATGCATATCTATATTTGTATGCATTTGTATGTGTGTGCATGCAAATGTTTATATATTCATATATCTATATCTATCTATATCTATCTATCTATCTATATCTCTCTCTCTCTCTCTCTCTCTCTCTCTATATATATATATATATATATATATATATACATATACACATATTTATACAATATATAATATATGTCTATATGTGTGTGTATATGTATTTTTGTATATAATGCATATATGAGTTTGCGTATATGTATATACAAGTTTGTATGTATACATATGTGTACACATATATGGGTGTATGTATGCGTATACATATGTGTGTTTGATTGTTAATCCTTTACTGCTATGTGCTTATGTAAGTACTCAAATTCTTATCGCGGGGAGGGGGAATGGAGTTGGTCGAGCTTATCTCTCGAGCCTGCATGAATTAGTTAGAAAAGCTCTTTGACATGATCAAAGACAATCAGCTGACCCAAACACCCACCCACTCAGACTTTACGAGCCTCACACTCTTCTCCATTCCGTTACTTCTTCTCTAGTGCCTCCATCCCCTCAGCTCCCTTGAGTATCAGAGATCCCTCACCCTGGTGTGTGTGGCCTCATCTTACACAACGGGACATTTTATAAATATGGTTTGATGAGAACAAATAGATGTGTTCACATTGATTGGCTTTTCCATATTTACAGATCAATAAAGGGTTTTAATTATACAACTTGTATATGACCCACATCGAGGGCGCACTGCCAATTTTTATCGAGGGCGTGGAGATCCATGCTTCGCTCAGTTTAAACCCCCAAATGTTTCTCTCTTAAAATCCGATTAATCGTAGAGGGAGAAAAGGGCCAACTCCTAGAATTGAATAGACGACCCGTGTCTCATGAAGTTGGGATTTCGCTATACTTTAATTGCAAGCCTAATTGTTGCTATGGATACTTTCTGGTTTAGCTCAATGGTTAGAAAAGCAAACCGATGACCTTGACTCGCTTCCAAGATTTTCTGCCTCAAATTTATCAATAAGCAGCATTTCGACCATTTTGTATTTGTTAAATCCTTTAAAGCCGATTGGTGAAAAGAGATTCTTATCATCGGATCAGCAATTTTGATACAACCAGAATTTAGAAATCTAGAAGTGAATATATTTATCTCATCCAAACTGGATGTAGGTTTGTTTTTGTTATTTTTTTATATAATCATATCAGTCCATGCAAGGCCATGAAGCCACTAAGACACAAGATGTTACTTTGTGTGGAAGAACAAGAAAAAATATATATGTTGGGAAGAGAGAAGAATAGAAGATTAATCAAGACAGTAGATAGCGATTGACAGTGCGTTTACATTTTTGAAAATCAATGTTGACTAGAAAGCATGTGGCCGGAAGAGTTCCACAAGCAAGAAGTGCGATAGAAGAAACTGTTAGCATAGAACTTACGGTTGCCTCTACCCAATTCAACTGTAAATTGATGGTACCCTGCCGCCAATCTAGCACTGCGCTTAAATTCATAAAGTCTAAGTACCATATCGAACAATAACCATGAAAGTATTTATTTAAAAAAAACAGGGAAGCTACATTACGGTTGTGGGAAAATGACCGAAGCCGAGATGCCAGATCAGGGCCAATAGTATTGCGAATTCTTTGAATTTTATCAAGAATCTCTAAATATACCGGACCAGATGTAGCAGGAATATTCAAAGCATGGACGAATGGTAGACTAATGAATATGCAAGATATACTCTGGAGTGATAAAATTGTCTAGCACAGCACAATGAACCGACTTTCTTATCAGCAGACTTAGCAATGGATTCAATATAGTCTTCATATCTGCTTTAAGTGAATTTTACCAGTGTACAATGAACTAAAGCCTATTGCTAAGGGGTTTTGGGTTAAAAAAAAAAAAAAGAATGACCACTTCTAACATAACGGTGAAATATCTGTGTGCAGCGACGGACCTATATCACTGGGATCCTGAAGCTTGAACAGATATAGCGATCCCTTCGCAACGAGCAACAACAGATTCGAGGATCTAAGTGCTAAAATGTAGGGTATGAATAGATTCTTGCGAGCTCGACGAGCCCATACAGATGGCGAGAAAATTTTGAAATTTGACAAATTCCGGAGGAATGTTAGGCCTTATAAAATGGATATCAGAGCATATTCTAAGGCCAATATTACCTACTTCAACCCATTGGCTTAAAAAGATTCTATCACTAAAATCGCCTTATTTTAATAACAAACAGTTAAAAAAAAACCATTGATGTTGTTGAAAAATTCCTTCTATTAAAAAAGTTGCTTCAGGGAGCCATCTGAGATTGGGGGAGGGGGTCCTGAAGTTTAAGTTTCATTAGTTTCGTAGTAGATCCACCACTGTTACTGAACTCTAACTTTTATAAGTTCATTTTACTGTGATGTCCAAACAGCAGAACGTTGGCGTAAAAGCTATGTCACACGCCTGCTTGCCTCCAAGTCACTGTTTCGAATCATTTAGTTGTTAATTTTATTTATTTCTTTACTTTAGCGTAACAGATGTTACGGATAGCGAAACAAATTAACACGCGGAAAAAGTGACATTCTTCGTTATTATTATGTAGTAACTGTTTATTTAAATATTTGATAAATTTTATTTATTTTATTTTTAATTAATTTATTTGATTTGATTTTAATTTATTTTATTTTATTTTATTTTTATTAATTTAATTAATTTATTTGATTTAATTTAATTTGTTTTATTTTATTTATTTGATTTGATTTGATTTGATTTAATTTAATTTTATTTGATAGATTTTCTTTCTTTTTCTTGTATATATTTCCATTCAGATAAGTATATTCGGGTTGGTTGTTAAACTCATAACGTTTCGTCTATTGTACTCGCTGGTCTTCTTCAGGTATTTATCCTACTTACTGATCTTGGAATTTTGAACTGAACAATTTACTGTTTCAAGTAATGAATAAAATATGTTTAACTCGAAATTTTGATTCTCGATTTAATCTAGTGATAAACGATGAAATAAATAACGTTAATTTAAACATTTTTCTATATATTTTTAATATATTTTGAATTTGAATAGAGGATTATCCCTTTGTTTCCTGTTTAGGATTGGATTTCCGGTTTCTTTTAAAATCTACTTCAACTTTATACTCCTAAAATCTCCGCCTGAACTCTGAAATTTTATTCACTAAATAAATAGCAGTCTATCTTTCCTGTTATCTTGATCTTTCTTACACTAATACAACTCCATACAATAACCCTCTGCTTTGAGTGGCCCTTGGGCCTTGTACTGGGTACTGGGTGTCACTCGCTCAACTCTTCAGCGAGTGTTCGGTTCACCTCTCTGTCTACGGACGGAGAGAAACCCGAAGGAGGCTACGCCGAAGGGCGGAGTCTCCTTCGGGGAGGTGGTCGGCCCTGAACCCGCTTAGGCGGGTTCAAATGGGCATATTTTGGGGCCGAGCCCACGGGCCGGGTAAACCCACAATAAACAACCGACCTTGTGTCACATGTTGCCCCAGTGAGGGGGGGGACTGAATATTGTACTGGGTGAAAATTAGCAAGAAAAACTATAAGTAATAGAAATTAAAAGTAGAATGACAAAAATATTAGATGATTTGTTTTTTATGGCTTATCTACCCTTTTAAGGTTATCTAAAACTGAAACATATTTTCGGATTGTAAGAATTTTTATTGACAATAATAAAACTATTTAACCCACAACCTTTTTTTCGGATCGGGAAACATTCCAGGCTCGAGGAAATTTTAAAAAAAATTGTCAATCAATAATAATTTTCTACTATTTTTGGAGGAACGCTAGGGTTCCGCGGAACCCTGGTTGAAAACCACTGATTTAACCCATAGCTGGGAGGAAAAGAGGTGAATTCATAACTTTCCCAAGGGTATTTGCACGTAAGTAAATATAACGAACTCGACTAGAATTCGAACTCATCTCTCCGATTTCTCATTCCATTACACCACCCGCACATCCAAGCTTACAGCACCTGGTATTCCCCGGCAGTCATCCATCTAGATACTGACCAGTTTCAATGTTGCTTCGGTGATCGAATGAGAACCAATGTTTCAACGTGATATGGCCGTAAGCCAAAAATGTTAGTGAGCCAATGATATTACCATATGTAATATAAATATAACTTAGTAAAATGAGAATTTAAATTTATTCAGAATCTCTGAGAAACAAATACAATTCACTTTTTATTTTGTTTAGATATTTTATTGCCAAATGCCACGTTAAAAAAGAAAAATAAAGCGAAAAATTGTGTCTCTTTATGAGGAGAGAAAATCCCAAATGAAAATTGCCTCTACTTTAAAAATATCTGCTGTAATGTGCAACAAATTTCTAAGGAATATTCTGGAGAGCAAGGTTTGTTTTTATGTCTTTTACATAAACCAAAATCTGGCAAATTATTTCCACGAGATAAAATAAAAATTATTTTTATTGAAAAGAAAAGGACACCGTACATTTCGAAAATTGGCCAAGCTAGTTTCCGGATTTGAATATTATAGAAATTGTTGGAAAATAAAAGATAAATGTCCAGTGACGATTGATCAACTTTGGGAGATTAGAAAGTTTGGGTGGGAAAATAGCGACCATTCTTTTATTTTTAATGTATATTCCTTACCACTGAAAAGAATTCCAGCAGTTTTCAAGGGGCTGCTATGAAGTACTAGTATTTTTATCATTATAATGTGTATTTTTTGTGGCGTGAAAATGTGTTTGATTTGCTTTATTTACAATTAAAGACTGCCTTAAACATTTGCTGGTGACTGTATGAGGAAGAGATTGTTCTTATTCTGCTTTCTGTGCTAAGGAGAGATAACTCGTATCAGTTAATTCCGTCTTTCTTCACTTTTTTGTCGCCTGTATCGTATCTCCCACTGAACCAGAGTATGACATATGCTGACTACCCAACCCAGGTGTTGAACTCACGAGTGCTAGGAAACAAGTAAATAGGAAACAGGTAAAATCATCATCTCAAATGTTCCGATATAAATTGTCTTAATTTATCGTAAGTGCTACTGCTTCACTAGTAAAATCCCTACCTTTTCTTCGAGCAGAAATTATTCTTTCATCGATATTATCAAATTAATTTTCAGAGGAGTTCAGATAAAACATTAATTAGTCTTGATTTAACTTAAGTTATAAACGTACACTATTTACATTAATCGGACTATTGTCCTTATCTTTGTCGCCATATTTATTACAACGTTTCGGCTGTTGTACGCTACGGCCTTTTTCAACCCTTTTTTTGAACCCTTTATTTCGCTCACTGGGGTAGACTGTTCTAGTTCCACGTGCCATATCTAATGGATGTCAGTTATCAGTTATCTCCTGTTAATTCCCCTCTCCAAGTTCTACACTGCCTTAACCAGGTATTGAACTCTCACCTTGCCTTATGTGAAGAAGCGTACAACGGCCGAAACATTGTAATAAATATGGCGACAAAGATGAGGACAATAGTCCGAATAATGTAAATAGTGCACATAATACCTCATCTCAGAAATACAGACAGATACTAAGTTATAAATGGTTTATAACTAAAGCTTTATTTGATCTATGCAGCATAAGACTACAATTTCTATCTGAATTTCTGAAGGAATGAAGAGTTATAATTTACATTCGAACTAATTATCTTATTTTTGTTGTTATCACATTTCGACCGTTGTATGCACCGGTCTTTGTTAGGTGTCTGTGGATTCGTGTAACCTTCAGAGAATTTCGAACTGAATCCTTTACGGGATTAGATTGTTCTCGTTCTTTTGCCCAAGTCTAGGGATATCTTGTTTTGTTCGTCGTTTTTTTTTAGTCTAAATGTGTACTACCTGATCCATGGATTGAACTCAATTACTATTGTGTGAAATGGTAGCATAGTAATTAATTATCAAGTTCAGCTTTTTATCTAAAACAGATCCAAACTGGACTGACATTCATGGCCACAAAATAGCTTTGCGTCCACTAAAAAAAAAATCAACAGTCGAAATTCCAGTTGGACACAAACATTGACCATCGAATCCAGTGAAAAAGAAGCAACTATCTTGGCCATTAGTGAAATCGCTCTGTACACGTTTCTCCCCCCCCTCTCTCCTTCTCTTCCTTTTCTCTCTCATTACGTCTCTCTTCCTTCTCCTTTTCTTTTCCCCTAAGCTGCTTTCTCTTTGTTTTAACTCACATTTTTTCTTTCTCTCCAGTTACCATGCGAAACCATTTAAACTTAAGTTAGGGTATTAAGTTATTAAATGTCAATCGTTAAGCACCCCCAACTCTCTTCGAGCGAAACTTGACACCCAACACCACCATAACTAATAATAGCTCGGAAAATATTTCGGAAACTTTATTATTATTATTATTATTATTATTATATTGCGATAAAGAAAATTAATGGATGATGATAAATAACTTTTTTAAAAATGTAAATTTGAAATCGGAGGTTTGGGTAGGTTGGATGAGAAAAATTTACGAATCAGTTCGACACAAGGTAAGAAAAGGAAAGGAAAAAGTAATGACCTAAAAAGAAAGAGGCGGGCTTACGAAAAGGGATTTTGAAATACATCGCTTGATTGTTCTATATTCCCCTGCCCTCTGCTCATCAAGGAAAATATCGTTCGCCCACTGGCTACAATGGCAAAGCCAAGTTAAATCTAAAAAAACAAAAACTCTTGTTACGCAAAATAAATGCGAGATTCTGTGTCGAGTCAGGACTTCAGGCAATTTTGATTGTTTTCTTTTTTACTTTTTTTATTTTATTTTAAAACGGAATATCAGCAAGAAGAAACATAAAAGTGAAAATTTTACTATAAACCTTTTAAAAAATCAAATAGAAAACAGTTATTAAAGGAAAATGAAAACTGATTACAGCTAAAAAGATTTATTCTTTCTTTGAATTGATGGACGATTATTAGTAAGAGTTGTAGTAATCGTAGAAGTAAGGGGGGACAACTGCGACCAACCCTTTTCTATTCCTTTCTCTCCTTTCTATTTCTTTCTGTTTCTTCTTATTTTACTTTAGTCTCTTTTTCTATTGTTCCTTATCATCATTTTTCTCTCCTTCTATCGTAAATGTTCTTTTTAATCCTTTACTCTTCTCTCTTCTTTCCCCCGCTTCTTCTTTTTCTTTCCTTCACCACCATTTTCTACTCCCTCTTTTTCTTCTTTATTTTGCTTCCTGCTTTTCTTGTTAACTTCTCTCTCTTCTACCACTCCACCCTTTCTATTTCACTCCTCCCTCTCTTCTATTTAATTCCATTATTTTCTATACCCTTTATCTTCTTTCTTTTTCCTTGACGAACTTTTTTCTTCTTCCTCTACTTCTATTATTTCCTTTATTTTCTATACTTTTTATCTTCTTTCTTTTTCCCCTGACGAAATTTTTTTCTTCTTCCTCTACTGCATTTTATCTTTAATTGTATCCTTCACCTTCCTCTTCACTTTTTGCATTTCTTTTATGTTATCGTTCTTTTGTTTCTCTTTTTTCTTTCTTACTCTCTTCTGCTTTCTCCCTCTCTACCTATCTATCTATCTATCTATCTATCTATCTGTTTTTTTTTTTTTTTTTTTTTTTTTTTTTTGCTATTCTTCTCATCCCAACATCTACTTTATTTTTCCTTATTGCTTCCTGTATGTATTTCTTTCTCACTCCCCCGTTTCTATTTTTTCACCATCCCTCACTTTCCCTCCTAACTTCTACCTTTCCTCATTCTCCACTCTCTATTTCTATTAACCTTCCTCTTTATTTCTCTCTCTATCTATCTACCTATCTATCTTTCCCTCTTTCTCTCTCTGAACTGATGAACTGATTTTAGCTAAATTTAAATAATGATAATGGCAACTGACAAAAAGAAAGCGGCCGAGGCGAATCAACCTAAGATAAATGATAGAATATATATTGAACTGATGACAAGTTTGTTTTATCAGCCCAAACTTCATTATTATGTTGTACTTGTTGTTTATTAATGCTGATATTTATTTGCTTTGTTCATTTTTCCCCTTGTTCGTATTGAATCTATAAGATTTTGATAACTCTTTCGAACTCTTCAATATGGAAAGCATAAAACAACAACTACCTCAAAAATATGATAGCAAACTAATATATGCCCTCAAACTTTTTCTCCTGTTTTTTACTTATTTTCCTTTTGTTTTTCTACTGTCTTGAAAATGCAAGAATTTATTAAAATCCAGTCACTGTTTACTAGTTCTAAGAAAGGAGAATGTCCTTTGTTTATGGTCATTGTGAAAATACCAAGTGTAATTTTTATTAACATCCATTATTTAAACTGTCATGCTACAAATAAATAATAAAACGTTTCAACCTATTTAAAAAAAATGACATCAAAAGTTACAAAATGATATTTCAACCACAATTGATGCATTAATAAAATTTAAAATTCTGAGAAAATTTGAATAAACTTCATATCATCCTGAGTAATTAAAAATAATAATAGTCACTATCATTATTTTTAAGAAGGTTATCACACAAACTATTTCCTTGCTTTTTTTAACGCTATTATTATAACGCCAATTTAAGAAGAAATTCGATCTAATATAAATAATAAACTTTATATACGTTTAATCTTATTTTCCCCCATCCTGTATCATTTAAATAGATCAAGAAACAATTCAACCATAGACCTGAAGATGTTGAGCACTTTAAACAAAATGGACACTTACTTAACATAAAAAAAAGACAGTTGAAATATTTAGGGCGCATAATAAGGAAAGTAAGCTTTGATACTCACATGACATATTGAAGGTTAGGGGTGGGGAAACAGAGTGAAAAAGGTTTATCTATTGATCCGAAAATAAAGACATATTTAGAACGTGTAGATACATCACATTGCTTACAGACAAAATGAGGTTTTTTGACGCTAGATTGATTTTGTTTTTTTACGACTAATCAACCTTTTGCAGGTTATTTAAAGGCAGAAAATATTTCTAGAATGTAAAACTTACTTTAGAGATAATAATGATTTACTGATACACGCCCTACTATTTAACCCGTATCTGGGGAGAAGAGGTGGATTCATACCTTTCACAAGGATATTTGCGTATAAGTGAAATGAACTGGAATTGCTCTCTGATTTCCAGCAACAATGAAGTTTGAGAAAAAATGGAAACCAAAAGGATATTTATACTTAACATCAGGAAGTGATATTTGAAATGTCAAGGGCATATAATGAGGAAAGAGGGCTTGGAAAATTTGATACTCACAGGACGGATTGAAGGCAAGTGCGGCAGAGGACGGTTTAGGGAAGATAACAAAAAAGACAAAAAATATTAAGAGCTACAAATGGCAGGAAATTGTGGAGAGCCATTATTGCAAACGTCCTGAAGGGACATGATATATAGAAGAAGAAGAATCATTCTCCTTTCTTTCTCTCTTTAGCTGATCTTATTCTGCACACACACACACACACACCTCTCTCTCTAACTGACGCTACTCTGCATGCACATACGTACATACACACACCTCTCTCTAGCTAAACATATTCTGCACACACACACACACACAAACATGTAAACATACACATACTAGGTGTGGACAGAGTGGGCAGGCATTGATCTAAATGGCGACTTGAAAGCCAAAATCGATGATGTTTGACCCTCATTTCTGTAGCTTTGTTTTAGACGAAGCTAATCTTGATAAACAATACCTATCTTGAAATTTGTAGTGGAAGCCTGATCGCAAAGTGTGGTTTCCTTTTGTATGGCCTTGTGTCAGACCACCAGACTCTCATGTACAAGGGTAGTTGATACTCTTTTAGGATATCAACGTTTCTTGACAAGGTTAGCAACAGTAGAGAATGGACAAACACAAATAAAAAGCATAAGAAATATGTTTATTTAATAACAAACTGACAGGATGGAGGAGGAATGAATGTTGAGTTCCTGGTTTCTGGATAATAAGTCTGGCGAATCTGTGAAGCGTGCGGTTGATGTTGATGATTGAACATTATTGTGCGCCAAATTGTAATGGTTGGCGCCAAACGTTCCTGAAGAGAAAAGGAGCCGGAGAATAGAAGAAGAATCAATGAAGACTTAGAAACAGATTAGTATGGTAGGTTACGAAACTCCGACATGAGTTCGACCAGGATAGGATCACAGAGTTTATAAGTTGCAAGAGAAATGTTTGTCAACATAGAATGAAGTATAGACCAAGGGAAAGATCCAGAAAATACAAGTACCATGTGTGGACGTTCGTGGGTTCCTAACTTACTTGTTGATTTGGATGAGCGGTAAGGTTCGCTTGATACTGTGGCAACGGTTGTTTAAAAGATGATCGGTTGCCTGCCATCGATGAGTTAACGGTAAGAGAACGGTTAAGTGTTGATAGAAAAATGAATTCTCTTACGTGCGACGATCCTTCGACGGAGATGGATGTAAGTACGTAGAACTTGAACTTTCACTGTCGCTGTAGTTGACAAGTGAAGATTCTGGAGGAGTTCGTAACAAATGCTTGTTACTTTTCCTTTTTTGGAAGAGAATATCGTATTATGTAGGAAAGTCGGAAGACTGGGCTAGGATCGAGTTAAGGATGGTGAAGGTAGCTTCAGGCAAAGAAGTTGACTATAAAAGGTCTATTACCGAAGTCTAGGTGTTTGAGCCGTATGGTGAAGAGAGAGACGGGAAATACGCCTTCTCGACTCCATGCCCGCAGATCATCTGTCCGCACGTGGATACGTTAAGTCACGTGACCTTTGACTGGCAGCAAATGCCAACTGTCAAACCACTTTGAATGGGTACCCATTCAAAACCGTCACGTGCCTTAACGTTGAGAGCGTTGGGTCGATGCTCAAAGGCTAGCAACGACGATGAAGAAAAGAGAAAGAGAAAAGGTTTGAGGCAACCGTTGACGGAAGGAGAGGTGTGCCGATAAATTAGTAAACCAGTCACTGAGACTATTACTAATATAAAGAGCACGATACTTATTGGGTCTTATTTAACTGTAGCCTTTTGCCAGACTAACATAGTAAATAGTTTTCTTTTATGCACCATGTCCCTTCAGGACGTGGGCGATCATGACTCGCCATAACTTTCTATCTAACTCTAAGCAATGCTTGTTCCCTTATATCCGTCACACTCCCTCTCTTCTGTCACCCATTTACACAAACTCATTTGTTTTTTCCCCGCAGGCTCTCTTGCCTTCAGTTGTGTCCTGTAAGTGTCGAATTTTCCAAGCCTTCCTTCCTCATTATGTGAAATTTCTACTGCCTGATTTTGATTCTATGTATAAATGTTCTTTTAGTTTACATTTTCCTTAGAACTCCCTCATTAGCACCTCTCTTGGAATTAGCAAACTAGTCTCAGAGACTTACTGGTTCCCATTTAAATGTTGCCTTGTGCCAGACTAAAGTAAAGTTATCTGCAATATACCATATTTGATGGCATATAAGGGCATACTCTTTAATTTTAATATTATAATAGAATTATGCTTGGTACAAATGCTTATAGTCTACAATGACTAATTGGCATATTAGCAAATTTGCATAAAACTTGGGTGTTTTTTTTTTTTTAGGAAAAAATGGGTGGGGGTTAAATATTGGATATTTTCTTATTTTTTTCTTTTTTTTAATAAAAATGGAAAAATATCTGTAATATTTTCAAACTAATCATTTTTAGTATTTTTATAGAATATTATCACAAAAATGTTCATTTTATGAAATTGCTTTCTCTTCCTCTTAGAATATAATCACAGAAAAAAATGGGAAATAAAAACCAAATTTATTCTCTATAGAAATCTGAATGCCAAAAGATTCTGAATACTTAACTTGGATGTAATGGTTAATGAGCTAATCTGTTAATACAGTGAGTTTGGTCTTTGCTAGTTACCCACACCTGGAGCTTTGTGTCAGACAATGGTAAGCCTCATAAGTGCTATGGGTAACTGTTGATCAGCTAGTCTAGCAAAGCATTACTACTGGATAGTGAGTTTGATAATCTCTGCTTGCCCCACATATCCTTGTGCCAGATTAGGCTAAAAACCCAGATATAATTTATTAAACATTGAATTATTTATTTATGTAAGGTTGATTTAAATAGTTTCTTAGTATTTTGCCCGTCCTGGGTAAGATAATAAACTACATCTGCGTCCTGGGTAAGACGATAAAATATGTCCAACAGCAAGGCCTCTGATTAGGAGGCTTTGAGGAGCGTGGAACCACCTCTTAATTGCTGGTATTCCCAGGTCCACCCTAATCCGGGGTGGTAGCACCTGTTAGGGTCTCAGCTATGGGCAAATAGTTAACCCCGAAACTGAGTTAAAAAGCATTATAAAAGTGTAAAACTAGGTTTTAATACCAGAAATATTTTGTAAAAAAATTATTACCAGAAATAATTTTTTGAAGAAAAAATATTACCAGCAATACGTTTTTGAAAAAAAAAATATTACCAGCAATACGTTTTTTAAAATTATATTACCAACTAAATATTTTTAAAGAAAAAAATATTACCGGAAATAGATTTTTGACAAAACAAAAATATTACCAGGAAAAAAAGAGTAGTAGGCATTAAATGACCCATTGAGGTTGTTGATATGCCGTAAAACAAACTAAACCAAACGAAATCTTTGTATTTTGCTTATTTTATTTGTTTGCTTGAGAGAGGGTTTTCATGCGAATGTGTGTGTGTGTGCGCGCGCGCGCATTATCATAGACATACGCGTGCATACATGTGCACAAATACATGCACATTCGAATACACACTTGCACATGCACGAGCGCACACACGCACACTCATGCGGGGAAGCTTATTTTAATCAATTTGTGGGACAGAATTTTTTTTCTAACTATAAATGGCCAATAACATTATATATCATACATATGGACACTTACACATACACCTACGCATGCAGGCAGACACGTATATCCACACACAGAGGCAGCTTCTTTTTGTGTTCACTATGTGGGACAGAATCCTTTTGATAACAATAACTGACTGATACTATTAAGCAAAGGATAAAAAAATTGAAATCATTTGTTAATACTAATTTGTTCTTTTAAGAATAAATTTTACATTAAAAAATACCTGAAAATTTACTTATTATAATCCAATGTTTTAATTCAATTTAAGTAAAATGTTTCAGACTAACTGATTTGATGACATTATTCTTGAATCTATTATAATAAATAGTTTTTCAATATTAAATTTTAAATATTAAATGTTAAATATTAAATATTAAATTTTAAATGTTAAATATTAAATTTTAAATGTTAAATATGAAAATTTAAATATTAAATATTAAAATTTAAATATTAAATATTAAATGTTAAATATTAAATATTAAATATTAATTTTTAAATAAATTATAATAAATAGTTTTCTCTGCCTCTGTAGGTGTACGTGGATGTGTGAGAAGTGTAATGGTTAGTGGCCCAGTAAGGAAATTCACAAGTTGTGTTCAAATTCCAGCCCAGTTCATTGCATTCACTTTCACACAAATACACTTAAGAAAAATATAAATCCATTTCTTCTCTACTCATTTGTGCTTCAAATAGATAGACTGCACTCTCTAGTCTTGTTTGGTAACCATTCTAGGATGAGAACAACTCTGAATTAAGGAAGTTGTGGAGAGCCATGATCAACCTATCTAACAAACTAGTGTAAATGGATGGATGACAGAACAAAGTCTAGGAAGGATAGTGAAAAGAAAAACATTGCTAAGAGCTACAAAAGATAGGAAGTTGTGAAGAGCCATGATCAACCTACCTAACAAAGTAGGATAAATGGATGGATGACAGAACAAGGACTAGGAAGGATAGTGAAAAGACAAATATTGCTAAGAGCTACAAAGGATAGGAAGTTGTGGAGAGCCATGATCAAACTACCAAAGAAACTTGTATAATATGGATAAAAAAACAGGAAGTGGGCAGGAGAGTAAAAAAACAAGCATTGCTAAGAGCTACAAAGGATAGGAAGTTGTGGAGAGCCATGATCAAACTACCTAACAAACTAGTGTAAATGAATGGATGACAGAACAAGGACTAGGAAGGATAGTGAAAAGACAAATATTGCTAAGAGCTACAAAGGATAGAAAGTTGTCGAGAGCCATGATCAAACTACCAAAGAAGCTTGTATAATATGGATAAAAAAACAGGAAGTGGGCAGGAGAGTAAAAAAACAAGCATTTCTAAGAGCTACATAGGATTGAAAGTTGTGGAGAGACATGATCACTATGCCTTGAAGTGACATTGCACATAAAAGCAAATACATATATACATCCATACACAGATGCAAACTCATAGTTTATAGTGAATCCCCTGAAGGAATTACAGCCCAACATTTACCTTACAACTCATTAAGTTATTACTGTACAATCGTTCATGGGTCACTGAAACTATTTCGTTGGATTTATTCAAATTATGTAAAACTTCCAGCTATTTAGGCTTTGACAGAGACGTGTTGTAATTGTAAACACTTATTCTTATCTTTTCTATAGTAAAATACTTTCCATCAGCTTTTATTACAGCTTTACCTATCTCTCCCATTGTTTCTCTATTTCTCTGTCTTCTTTCTTTACTCTCTCTCTCTCTCTCTCTCTTCTACACATTCATCACTTCTTTTTCTCTTTCTCACTCTCTCTTCATTATGTCCTAATAATCTTGTGATTTTTTCCTCTTACATTTAACATCTTTCTGTCACCCTCTTTTTTCCTTCTCCCCTTTTTCTATCTTTCAAACTATTCTTTCAAGCTTATCACCACTCTCTCTCTCTCTCTCTCTTTTCTTTATCTTTTCTTCTCTTTAATTTTTTCTTTCATTCTTTTTCTCTTAAGCATCATCATTTAAAGTTGTTTTTCTTCAAATTATCTTACTCTCTCTCTCTCTTTCTCTCTCTTTCTCTCTCTCTCTCTCTCTCTCTCAAAATTCTTTATTGGGTTTTTCCTTTTTATTTTTTTTTTTTTTTTTTCTTGAGGTTCACCATTTTCATTTTTTCTTCCTCTAATTTCCTCACTCTCCCTTTCCTCCTTTTGCTATCTCTCGCAATACTCTCTCCATATTATCAATTCTCTCTCTTTCTCTTTTTTTCCTCTCTCTCTGTGTATATATATATATATATATATATATATCTTTCTCTTCCTTTTCATTTTTTTTCTTACTATTCACCCTTTTCAATTCCCTCCCTCCCTCTCTTCCTTCTTTCCTTATGCTATCTCTCGCAATAATCTCTCCAAATTATCAATTTCTCTTTCTTTCTCTTTCTCTCTCTCTCTCTCTCTCTATATATATATATATATATATATATATATATATATATATATATATCTTCTCTTCCTTTTCATTTTTTCTCTTAATATTCACCATTTTCAATTCCCTCCCTCTAATTACCTTACACTCCCTTCCTCCCTTTTGCTATCTCTCACAATGCTCTCCCAATCTTATCTCTCTTCTTCAGTTTTTCTTTTTCTCTTAATATTCACCATTTTCATATTCTGTCCCTTTAATTAATACTCTCTCTTTCTCCTTTCTCTCTCTCTCTCTCTCTCTCTCTCTCGTTTATCTTTTCTTCCTTTTAATTTTTCATTTCTTTCTTTTTTTTAAGGTTCACCATTTTCTCTTTTTCACCATCGAATTCCCTATTTACTCTCTCTCTCTCTCTTTCCCTCTTCCTCTTTCTTTGTCTCTCTCCTTTTTCTTTTTATTTTTCATAAATTCTCCTTTTAATTATCCATTCACATCTTCTCCCTCACTCTCCCCACCCTTATCTTGTTTCTTTTAATTTTCCTTTTCCCCCTTTTAATTACATTTTTTTCTCTTCTCTCTCTAATTCTCTCTCTCTGATACATGTACATATTAATAAGTCTTTCAATAAAAATATTCAAACGAGCTCGAATTTATCAACCCTTTTGTTTCTTTTATGACCAGGAAGGAATTCTCGTCTCCTTGAAGACATTTTTGTTTCTTTTCTTTGCTGTGGGCAGAGACCATAGTATTTTGTGTTGACACAAATTATCTCACAGTCTGAATGACTCTGATAACACAGCTAATATTTCATGCTTCACAACACTGGTAATATTGTCAGGCCTACGAGGAGACAAAACCCATCCACACCCTCAGCCTACGTTACTCTTCCCCGTCAAAACTTCTTTCTCTGCCCACTTACCTCATATATGCGTGCATAGATAAACATGTATTGCTCAAGTATACTCATAACCACCCTCCCACCCTCTCGTATACGTTCTCTGACATATATTATGCAAATATATGCAAATTGACCTACCCAGACTCAACCCTTCTATTTTATCTACATGAATATAAAGATTTGTGTTCCTACACACAGGCACACATATATCCGTATTTGGGGTGTAGTGTATTTTTAGACAGATAAATAACATGAAAAAAAAACATAAATATAATCCATTTTTTCAATTATTTCTATGCAGTGGGAATACACTCATTTGTACGCACACATACGTACACATATGAAAGAAAACAGTGTATATCCATGATTTTTGTGTGTAACACATTTCACAGAGCATATACAGATACTAAACTCTTAATCCGAAGCAGAGGGTCACTGATCGATGGTATTCGTTAAATTGCTTGACAGTAAATTGCTCAAAATCAATGGCTCAAAAAATAATTTCTCGAACTATCAATTGCTCGAAAGGCAGATTGCTCGAAACTTGTGGTTAAAAATAAAATAAAACTACATTGTTTCTAATATTTACTATAAGATAAAATAATACAACTTTATTCTTGTTAACTGTAAAGTTAAAATTGAAGAACGAGTACATTTATATAGCAGGTCTTATTTTTTTCTACATTGCAATTTTGTCATAGTTTAAAATAAAGGGTACATTTTTATTATTACTGTTATTCTTCGTGATTTAAAAAAATATAACTATTGTTGCTAATATTTACTCTATTAGTATGAAATATATGCAAGAGATCTCCAAAATTACTGAAATAGAAATAGAAAACAAATATAGAAAAAAATCAGGAAAATAGTCAATAGTATTGTAAGTTAATTCAATACCAACAATAGACAATCCAATGATGAGTATTAACAATTAAGGGAATATTGTAAGACAAGTCTAATGACAATAGATATGACTGCTATGGGAAGAAAGGGAGAACCACACGTACAGAGAGTAGGCTTGCCACCGTGTGTTGAGCCAGCTAAGAAAGAAAGTCCAAGAAGACTGACTGCTAGAGTGTTGGGGCTTCGAGCAATCTGCCTTTCGAACAATTGATAGTTCGAAAAATTATTTTTCGTGCAATTGATTTCGAGCAATTTACCTAGATCCCTGATCGATATTTTCCTCCTAGACAAAGTCACTTTAAAGAACCCTTTCTGCCTTCCATCAATATAGTTGACGCCGTTCTCCTGGAGAGTAACTCACCACACCTTCTCATTGTCAATAATTTTTTACTAACATAAAGTGGAATGATTATTTTGAATCAATTGCTACATCTACTGCTAGAAAAGTTGGTTCACTGTGCCATGCTAGACAATTTTTCTCACCAGAATCCATCTTGTATGTTAATAAATCTGCCATTTGTCCATGTATTGAATATTGCTGCCATATCTTGTCTGGTGCTCCTGTTATATAATTCCAGATTCTTGACAAAATCCAAAGAAGGGTCGGTAATCAGCCCTAACCTGGGATCTTGATTTCAGTCACTTTCCCACAGAGAACCAACAAAGCCCGTTGGTATCGCCAAGTACTGCTAATGCTTACTTGTAATGATAGTGTGATGCAAAAACCATTCCTGAACCCGGGGTCATCATCTGAAGAGCGGTTTGTTGGAGGCCACACTATTCTTATGGCAGCAATCGTAGTATATATATATATATATATATATATATATATATATATATATATATATATACTACAGTCTAATCCCAGGAAGCGCATGCTCAGTATTTATACACACCCTCAACAGTGTTGCCACATTTTTGGAATTCTTGAAGCAGGCGTTAAGAGGAAAAGAGAACAGGTAATACACTTTGATTCCCACCATCCAAAATTTTGGTAGAATGTGACACATTGTTCCTTTCACGTGTACCACTTACTTTTGGGCCAAGGACATATTATCCAGCCCCTGTCATCACAATGAGCCAATCATCATTGTATCCCAACCCTTCTCCATTGGGTGCATTTTTTTCCTAATGGTAGATACAAGACCCTCTTAACTCCACAGTCTGATGGAAGTTGTGTTTATTTTAGGGGATTAGCTGGCAAATATTGTCCTAAACCTGAATTAATATATTAGAATTTTAGAATCAACTTATATATCAGAATCTTTAAGTATATATTTATCTTATTTTTGTACCTACATGAAGAGCTCTCCCTCCACACACACATTCTATCTTCTTTTTCCCTCTCTTCTCCTCCTTTTCCATTCTGTTCTCTTTCTTCCTCTCGTTTCGTCCTTTCCCTCTCTCCTTATATCTTTGGCCTCTTGTCTCATTTCTCTCTCTCTCTGTCACTCTCTCTCTCTCTCTCTCTTTCTCTCTCTCTCTCTCCTGCCTTCCCTACTTTCTCTCCTACCACATCCCTTTCACTCTTCTTTTTCCTTCTCTCTCTTCTTATTTTATCATTTTTCTGTCATGTCAATTTTCTTTCACTATCCTCTTTTTTTAACCCCAGCTCCTACTTTCTTTCTTTTCCTTCTCTTTACATTTTTTTTCTCTCATTTTCAGTTATTTTCTATTTTAATTATTTGACTATAAAAAAAAATGGTCGGTTTAATGTGGGGAGCCCGAGCGCGTACACCCAGGCTAGGAACAAAAATTACCCGCAGCCTCCGCAACCATCGGTTGCAATGGCCTCGGTGCGAGCACCGATCCCTCTCTCTGGTGAAATGAGTGGGCGCGGCCTCTGAGTATAATTTTCCTCAGTTGCGACTCTATCCCTTGAAGAAGCCGCCCTTGAGCGCACTCTGCCCGAAGACAGAGACGCAACTGAGAGATGATAAATAATGTTAATGTTACTATTCTATCGAGTAGCTTGTATTTACTTGACCCCCACTGAGCCAGATTGAGACACAAGGTCGATTTTTACGTGGGGCCCCGATTGTTTTGACTGGTCTTAGATAATCAGAGCTGGTACAAGCTCGTCATAGCCGCGATACTACCAAAGACGAATCTAGGTTCCCGGTAAGTATCAATGTGTTACAAACTACTCGGTATTTAATATCCCACCCACGAGGAATATATGTGACACAAGGCCGAGTTTAAAGTTGGTTTCTCCGACCCCGTAGGCTCGGCCAAAAATATGCCCTTTGAACCCGCCTAGACGGGTTCAGGGCCTGTCTACCTCCCCGGACGTAACTTTGCCCTTCGGGAAAGCTTCGCCCGGGTTCCTCTCTGGCAGAGCAGTGAGTTCGACAGACGTTGAGACTGTATCTCGACGTATCTCAACTACAAACTACTCGAGCGGGTACAATATCTGAGTTATATATTATCTACTGCTAGGCGATATCACTTTTCAGGTTTATCTAATTTGCATATTGATTTTAAAAAGTATATTTCATTAATTAATTATCCTTCATTACTGTTCTTTTATTCGAGGATTGTTTTGATTTTATATCAAAAATAGTTCTGTTTAGGAATATAGTTTTATATAGTGCAGAAAAGTGTTTGAAATTTGCATTTTACTTGGCCTTCAACAAGTTGTCATTTATTTGTAAAACTTTCCTTAACTATAACAAGCTTGCCCCTACACCCGACCAATTAATTTCTTCTGTCTTTACAGTCATATTCTTTGAACAAATATATTGAACATCCACAACTCCTTCAACATTTCATAAATAGTGAACATTAATCCCATAGAAAAACAAATAATTTTTACTAGAAAAATTACCAGATAGCGAGCGGGCGAAACCTAATAGTATTACATAAAATATATACGTCCATGTTTGTGTGTGTGCGCATGACAGAAATTCGAAACTAAAACATACCTAGCTTCAAATTAGTCTTTTTTCTCTCCTTTCTTAAAGAAACAATTTTATGAATATTTTATACCTATTTCTGATAAGCAAGAACCGATGAATTTTCATTCGTGTATACATATGTATAGAAAGTAATACTGTATGTGAATGCTTTCCAGTAGAGTTGATGTGACTTATCATTACAAAACATATTTATCTATTTCCATATGTAGCAACAGATAAATGTATTTCTCTATGGGCAGAATAACATCACTTATGCCGTCACTTTTCAGAGCAATATAATGTAGCAATTGCATTGCGCCTGCGTATGTCGAAAACTTTATGCTGCTCCGCATTTTCCTGTTTATGTACAAGACTTCATAAATATTAAATTAAACAACATTCTACCCATCATTAAATAGTTAAGATCTCTTTATTAATAATTTCTACATCACTAAAAGTGTCCGCTATATATTGACTACATATTGATGGGCAACCAGCTATTTACACATACTGCAATTGTGCAGATATAGTTTTAAAAAAAAAATTCTCAGAGTTAACCTGTAGAAAAAGACAATATTTATAAATGTAAAAGACAATAGGAAAACTGTAATATTAGCCGACGCGTTTCGTCCAATGTGAACTTTTTCAAGGCAAAAATGAAATGAGTTTATTAAAACAGAGTAACTAAGAAAACAAAATATCCTTAGCAACTGGAAGAATTTAGAAAACGGTATTATATAATTCTTCCAGTTGCTAAGGGCATTTTTGTTTTCTTAGTTACTTTGTTTTAATAAATTCATTAAAAAAACTTGAAAAAGTCCACATTGGACAAAAAATATTAATATTACAGTCTTTTATTTGAATTAGGTGTATTTGGGCAGCAATTTTTTATTTATGTATGTTTGATGAAAAACCAACGAAAGTTATTTGTTGATTTTTCTTTGTATTTCCTTTTTCTTTCTTTTTTTTTCTTTTTTTTTTTCAATGTTTCTATTCATTTTTTGATATTCGGGTTTTATTTTTACATACATTTTCCCATGTTTAAGCCCTTTCAGCTAACACTAACAGTTTTCAAAGACTTTTTGTCGTTTATTATGTCACCAGTAAATTTTTTGTAAATATTGTGTTCTAATAATATATATTATAATACGTATATGCCAACACGCAAAACACAATATTTGAAAATTAAAACTGATAACATAATAAAATATTTGAAAATTGCAAGTGTTAACTGAAAATGTTTAGACATGTGAAAATTAATTTACAAACACGAACCAGAAATCAGAAAATGATTAGAAACATCGAAAAATAAGTAAAAATAATCAAGAAACTTAGTTTTTAAATGTCATAGAATTATATATATATATATATATATATATATATATATATATATATATATATATATATATATAATACATAAAGGTTAATGGTCAGAGATGAATCAGACCAAGAAACAGTAGTATTAAAAAGTACTCAATAGACGTGTGAAAAATAAAAGTTAAAATAACATGTAGAGCTTTTAATTTTAAAAATTAGGAGATCAGTTGAATTCGCTACCTTGGTTTCAATCTCATGGTATCCTCAGGTGATTTTTATCAAATGATCTCTTAATGATTTATTTTAAAAAAACCCCAAAAAACTCATGTACGCTATATTATTTTTGAAAAAATAAATAAAGAAATGCACGACTATGGGTGTAATAGAAATGAAGAAGAAAAAGAAGGGTATTATAAATGTATCGGTGTGGGGTTAATTGAAATGTACATTTTTTATCCAGCTTCGTATGTGATTAAGAAGAATTTTCTAATATGTAAGCAAGAACTCAAGACTTCAGATTTCTGGTTCAAAGGGTTCTTTGGATCCAGAAATCTCATCATTGCTATATATATATATATATATATAATTCTATGACTTTCGTTAGTTCGTCCATCCGTCACACCACTAAAATAGCCATAAATTGACCGATTGAATCCAAATTTTGGGGAGAAGTGCAAACAGGTAAGGAGTAAAAAATACAATTGGTTTTATTAGACTGTGTAACTTAGTACAATAAATTTTCATTAAATTTTGAGGGAAAAATTACCATTTTTATTATTTAACATACAAAATACTCCCACTATTCTAAAAAAAAAAACAATTTAATCAAAAATGCTAAATACTGTGAGGATTTCAACACACGTCAGTGCGTTTCAAAAAATTCTATGATAAAATTTGATAAAATATAACTTTAACATATACTATACCTATAGGTGAAAGTCCTCTGTATCAGGAATAGACCGCATGAAAATATAATATAAAAGTGGACACTGAGGTCAACAGCAAATGCTGACAATCTGTTTCATACTTGAACGCAGTCTTCAGGTCATATATATATATATATATATGTGTGTGTGTGTTGTGTGTGTGTGTGTGTGTGTGTTTCCATAAAAATCTCTGACAATGTACTTCGGTTATGTTGTTGTTATTGTTGTTGTTGTTGTGTGTGTGTGTGTGTGTGTTAGTGTGTGAGTGAAAACAAGAGATTTTATTTTAGGATTCAGTGTATGTAGAAATTGTCCAAATGATTGCCCATACCGAGCACTTTCAGCTAACCTATTAGCCATGATTTGTGTAGTACTATTGCGAACCGTGTATAAGTTCCTGGGGCATAGATATATTTTAAATTCCCGAATACAGTCTGTAGATTATGACTGTTTTCGTAGTTGATGTTGATAACTGTTGTGTTTTTTATGATAAGGCTTTCAATTATTTTAGACGTTTTTTGAAGTTCAAGAGGTGTATTAGATTTATGTTTTAACAAGTATGTTGCGTATCGAAGATCGGATGTTTTCGTGTTGTTTTAAATAGGCCCTTATAAAGCTATGGTCCCAGATATGTAATATTCGCCGTCTTATAAATCAGTGCTGGTTTGTCCAATATATTCATGAATTTGTTTGCGCCAGTAAATTTGAATGTAACATGCATTAGGGAGGGATTGCTGCTCCAAACTATATATATATATATATATATATATACTCGAATTCGACATATGAGGGTCAAGCAGATCAGTTCCTAGGAAACCGACAGCCCGATAACAGCACATGAGATTTGATTATAGTGGTAAAGGTTTCATGCAGGACAATCCACACTTTTTGAAGGGCCGAATACAGAGATCTGGTGCACTACGTGCCACAAAGTCCCCAAACGACCCACAGGTTTTGAATTCAGAGTTGTCCTTCTCCTAGACCAGTTGCCATCCAAGGCTATAGAAGCTATTTACCCATAGCTGGAGAGAGAAAGGATTCACACCTTTTCCAATGGTATTAGCACGTAAGTGAATGTAATTCGAACTCGGCTCTCCGATTCAGAATCAGACCACTATCTATTACGCCACCGTGCCTCCTCATTCATATATATATATATATATATATATATATATATATATATATATATATATATATATATATATATATATATATATATATATATATATAGCATGCAATTAATCTTTTCTCTCTCTCTTCTTCTTCTTTCATTTCTTTACCCACCTTTTCTGTAACCTTTCTCGGCTGGCTACCTTGAAGATGTGTTAGCAAATGCCAAATAAGTTATCATCATGGCTATTATTTCCAAGCCCATGTCAAGATAGATTCAATTTAATGACAGTGGGAAAAGAAGAAGCAATAAGACGTGTTTTATTTACCTTGGTTGCCATTACCAACCAGGGAATGACATGTGTTAACCTTATGCCCAGTAAAATCATATTTCATTTTCCACTATATTTTTCTACAGTTCCACATTCTGTACTGCTTATTAAAGACTATGACGCTTTTTATACTCGGAATTTCACATACATTATTAGAGTCACGTATTTGCCCGTTTCTTATTTGTATTATAATAATAGTAATAATATATGTGTGTGTGTGTGTGTGTGTGTGTGTGTGTGTGTGTGTGTTTAGACAGCAATCCTTGTTTCATGCACATTTCATTGAAAACGACAGACAAGGTGCTTTTATTCATTTTTTATACAATTTCTCATGCGATCTAATAAGTTTTTCTTTTCGTATGATAAACTATATAAAAACTGTCGGAATGTTCTTTTTATCCGAGCGCTTTCGGCTATACATTTAGCCATTTTCAAGGATTATATTTTAACTGTTAAAATAAGAAACAGTTTGTTGTATGTATGTTTTATAAAATGTTTTCATTTTTTAAAACACGGTCAAGATATTATGTCCATGTTCAAAGTTAATATTATTAAGTGTTGTTTTTTTTTTGTTTTTATTAATAAGGCTTCCATTATTTTTAGCCTTTTTTGCATGTAGAAGATGCTATTATATTAGTGTTGTCAACAAGTATGTTACGAATGTAAAAATTGTTCTCACGAAGGGCTTTACCTATGTAAAATATGTGTGATTTTTTTAATTGTTCAGGCGTGATACCATTTCTGACCTTAGGTCTCTGGTCGGGACCCGGAAAGAAATGAAGTATACATCAGAAATGAAATGAAATAAATAAATAATAATAATAATAATCTTTATGTCTACCATTTGCCCATACTTAGAATATTGCTGTCATATATGGTCTGGTGCTCCTGCTATATAACTAGAGATCCTTGATAGTGTCCAAAGGATAATCATCCATATTATTGGTCCTGATCTAGCATCTCGGCTTCAGTCACTTTCCCACCACCGTAAACTTGCCTCACTTTGCCTTTTCTACAAATACTTTCATGGCAACTGTTCGGCTGAGATCTTCCCTATGCCACCTTGTTTTTTTGAATTCAAGCTCAGTATTAAACTGGCGTCGAGGTCTCACCAATTTACAGTTGAGTTGGCTAGATGTAACCGTAAGTTCTATGCTAGCAGTTTCTTTTCTCGCACTTCTCGCTTGTGGAATTCTCTTCTAGCTCCATTGCATTCCAGTCAACTTTATTCTTAAAAAATTTTAATGCAATGTCAATCGCTATCTACTGTCCATTTCTTTTGTTCTCTCTCCTTATTAATATTTTTGTTTCTAATTCTTCCAAAACCCAGTAACCCTTGTATCTTAGTGGCTTTACTGTCTTGCTTGGTGAACTCGATTATATATATATATATATATATATATATATATATATATATAATATATATATATTTATATAATATATATATATATATATATATTTATATATATATATATATATATATATATATATATATATATATATATATATATATATATATATATATATATATATTTATATATATATATATATATATATATATATTTATATATATATATATATACACCTATACCTAGGTTTTTCATAAACGGATCGTCAGGGGAAGGTTGGCCAGCCTTTCCTGACGATATATATATACTATAAATTCTATTGTATTGAGCTCTTTTTGTTAGTTAGTTGTTACTGTATAGGGTTTTTTTCTTTGGGCTTCAGACCTGCATCTGTATTTTATCGGCAAGTTTATATTTGTAGCTCTTTCTTTTTTAAAACCTTTTTTCCCTCGAAATTGATTTGATTAATAAATTAAAAATTCGAGGGTTTTCAAAAACAGTCTAGTTATTTATATTTATATGTATATTTATATATATATATATATATATATATATATATATATATATATATATATATATATATATATATTTATATATATATATATATATATATATATATAAATTATTTGAAATATGAAATGGAACTAATGCTTTTAATTTATTTGCAAAAAATATAATTAGGGTTTTTAGCTTCTATTTTTGAAACATAGTTGAACTATATAAAATAATAACCATATTTTAAATCAATTAATTTATAATATATATATATATATATATATATATATATATATATATATATATATATATATATATATATATATATATATATATATATATATATATATATATATATATATATATATATAATATTTAAAATATAACTGTAATCTCCGTATGATTTTTGCTGTGTTAGAGTTATCTCCCTTCTACAGGCGATATCATTTAACTGTCTTTGTTATGACAATGGTGGACTGGTTGAAGATGTTTCTTACGAAATCGGGACGTGGAAAGACTGAGTTCGTGAAAGAGCAAATTAAAACAATAATATTTTTTTGTTTTGTTTTATTTTATATGATGATGAAGTTATTAATAATTAAAATTCATTTAATTAGCAAAGCTACTTTTATTTGACAAACTTGTAGAGTAACTGATTTATAAATATCATATTTCCATAAATTCTATTAATAAATGGATTACACGATTGGTTGTATTCCATTGCATAGCAGAGAGATCACAAGACTACATCTTAAACAAGTATTTCGCATTAAATTGTCTAAATAGCTCTGCTTGTTATTATATTCTTCAAACGTTAAACGAAATTGTATTGTAAATTTAGAAAGAGAGTGATAGTAAAAACTTTTCAGCATCTCCTCGTAAATTATGATAAGACTTGAACTTGAGACCCCGACAAAAGAATCTTGCTGAGTCATTTTTGCAACACGACACTTACAGTGGTAAGTCGACATATTATAACGACAAGGTGAATGTAGGAAAAGAGAATTGAACAAGATATGTGCAACGTAACAGGTTTATTCACCAACTTACAAAAAAAAATATACAGGAAGTATAAAATTAACCCCCTTTTAGAGAGTTCCTTAAAAAGGGAGATAACTGCGTCCACAGTTTACTTTAACAAACACCTATATCATTTTGGCTATTAAATCAAATCTTAAAACAATTACTACTGCTCGTCAGCATTGAATATGTTCGAACAAAGGACAAACGTAGAAGCAGAGACGAAGACTGTGCCTAAACATAATTGGTAATTGATAATTAAATAGAATAAATAAGGTAAAAACAGATATATGTAGAAAGTAGTAAAAAAAACATCAGATGTGAAATAATTAAAAGAAGTGATTTCATATGAAAATCTCAAACATTTTAACATGCTCGGTATTAGTCACTCATTTCGTTTTAACCAATTAGACTGTTGCTTAAATCGTCATCCCCTAAAGTAAATGTTCATAATGTTTAATTCATTATATTTTTAAACAATTTATGAGAATTTCTAATTATATTTTCTGATTATGGTTTCTCTGAGGACATTTGGTTAACACATTACCAAATTTCAGAAACAAATTTTAAAAATATGCATCTCCATTGATTATAACACAGTTGTGGGATTTAAATAAATAGAATAAAAGTTTTAATATTCATGACACCAATAATGAAATAATTCGTTTGTAAATAATGTATCTAATAAAAAAATAAAAAAAATGCGCGAATCAACCAGAGCCACAAACGTAGAAGTTATACTACAAAAGACTAAACTGTGCTCTGACGAAAGGCCCTCTTGTTCGGAGAATTAATCTTTGACCAACAAAGAAGTGATGTCCATGTGAAAAGGTACAAAAACTCCTTGATAAAAGGACCCACATCATCTGGGTGTTCAATCACCACCATCATGGCAAAACAGAAGCAACCGACAGAGTAGCATAGAGGCACAAGATGGAAAAGACAAGCCGTAAAAAAAAAAAAAAGCAGAAGAGAAGTAACAGCTCCACAAAACCAGAGCCTCTACGCGCTGCCAGACTCTCTCCTACAGTCGTGAAAAGTCATAGCTTTCCTATAACCTTACCAACTGAGGGCTTGCAACAGACACGGAAGATTCTCCCAAGGCAAAGTTATATATATATATATCGTCGTCGGCATCCTTATTTTTTTTTTTTTTTTTTCAAAAAAATTCTAGGCGATGGAGTTACATCACCTCTGGTGACTGTGTAGTCCCACTCTGGAGCGGTAGTCTCTCAAGCACTTGGCGCAGATGAAGCTGAATGACACGGAGACGGAGGCTGTCCTTGCTTTTCTCCTGGCTCTCTTTGCTGCCTACTGATTTTCCCTCGCGGCTTCTGCAATCGTGACGCCGTCACTGACTGTGGCTCTCCAAAGCTGACGATCGTCCGCCGCGGCCTCCCAGGTGTTGGGGTAGATGTCGGCTAGCTTCATGTCTCGTTGCAGACATCCTTGAAACGAATATATATATATATATATATATATATATATATATATATATATATATATATATGTGTGTATATATATATATGTGTGTGTGTGTGTGTGTGTTTCGTTACAGACGACTGACAAAGTACTGCGATTAAGCTTTTTATTTAATTTTTCTTGTGTTCTTACAATGGTTTTCTTAACTACCTCACCGACCACCAGATTAGTCTATTTCTTCCCAAAGTCACTAATAACGATACTGAACACAATAACATTAACATCTTATACAAAAGCCAAATACACGTCAACTATAAGCAAGATGAATCTTCACTTAGAAATATCATAAAGAAATACACTACCCCATTCGACCCGAACAAGAAAATTATATTAATTATCAATTACAAAAAATTTATAACAGCTAACCTTATGATCAAATATAACAACACTCCTTCAAAATCAAAACTACAAAGAACCAACATTATTTACGAGTTTAAATACCCCTTAAGGAAATGTGATCATAATCAAGCTAAACTCATAAATAATTACATTGATCACACGACTACATGCCTCTCCAGACGACTTACGTTGCACCAATCCGACCACAGCTCATTATAATTCATTTAAACACGCACTGAACCTACCAGACCCCATCCAAAATATACTAGTAGAAAATACAAGCATATTAACCTCATCCACATGTAAAAATCGATTAAAAAAGTCCTAATAATAAAACAGAAAAGGCCAACCCTCAATGACATTAACTATGAACACGGCCACAATGTGCTGACCGTGTTTGAAAAATAAAACATTCCTATAACTCTAGATACATACAAAACACAACCCATACATTCAGTTAAAAGTAAAATAAAATCATCCGGGATAATGGCTAAAAGTATAAACGAAAACGCTCGAAAATGCAAAACATTTGGACAGTTTTTACACACTTTGTGTCCATAAAAGAAAACACTTGGATGAAAACAAGAAAAAATTAAATAAGATTCTTAATCGCAGTCGTCTTTAACGAAACATGTATAAAAAAAGGATTGCTGCTAAATACATAATATATGTGTGTGTGTATGTGTATATATATATATATATGTGTGTGTTACATTGTTCAAAATCCACACACACACACACATATATATATATATATATATCTATATATATATATATATATATATATATATATATATATATATATATATATATATATAGACATAGATACATTGTAGACACATAAATCAGCACTGCATGGTGTCTGTCAGTTTTATGTCTCAAGCGTTCAGAACAGTCCAAAGATTGCTTGAAGCGTGAAAGTGACTGGAGTGTTCATTTCTAACCCCCTTCTCTCTCTCTCTCTCTCTCTCTCTCTCTATATATATATATATATATATATATATATATATATATATAAGATTTAAGAAACAGCAGATATTTTTTGTATATAGTGATCAATATTAAAATAATATTTAAAATAGAGCGTTAATATTATATTAAAAAATTACTTCACTTTTAAAATCAATTGATATTTAAAAAGTTAAGTAATCTTTTTATATAATAATAACATATGTATATATATATATGTGTGTGTATGTCTGTGTGTGTGTGTGTGTACAGTTTTAAGATAGGTTATATCTGTAAAAGGACAATATGACTGAAGACGGAAGGAAAACATCTTAGCGGACGCGTTTCGTCCTCTGAGAGACTTTACATTTGCCTTGATAAAGTTCCTCAAAAGACGAAACGTGTCGGCTAAGATAAGTTTT
>CAHIKZ030001112.1:7310000-7355000 GCA_903632075.3 Acanthosepion pharaonis
AGAGTTCTACTTTTTTCAATTATTTTTTTATTATCTGTCTATATTTCTGAGATGAAGTATTATGTACATTATTTACATTATTCGGACTATTGTCCTCATCTTTGTCGCCATATTTATTACAACGTTTTGGCCGTTGTACGCTCCAAGGACACATGGCACAGTGGATAAAGGCGTTGGTTAGATCCAGTGACAGGACCCAAAGAGTGTGAGTTCAATACCAAGTTAAGGCAGTGGAGAACTTTCAGAGGGAAATTAACAGGAGATAACTGACATCGATTAAAACATGGCACGTGGAACTAGAACAGTCTACTCCAGTGAGCGAAATAAAGGGTTAAGTTCGACATTCCAACCACCTGTAGAAGGCCGGAGCGTACAACGGCCGAAACGTTGTAATAAATATGGCGACAAAGATCAGGACAATGGTCCGAATAATGTAAATAATATTTTTTTTATTGCCTGGAAGATCAGGTTTATAATTACTAATCAGCCAGCTGATGATGATGGGAATTTCCGTAAATTTTGTTCCATATGACGGAAATCTCCGCCACATTTAATGGTTTAAAAATAAAGATATATATATATATTTCCTTTTTTACAAAACAAAATGCCTTCTTATAAGTAGCTCGGGGCAATACTTTTTGTACGACCAGAATGTGTGCCTCTGTTACATAAGAACCGAAATTGGTCATTCACAGGTCGGTAAACACTCAGGCACTAACTGTTGCAATAATGCAGAAATTCTTTAAGTGACCGCATATATATATATATAATTATCATTTGATATATTCATTGGAAAACATCATAAAACCTAATGGTTTTTGACCAGATTCAATGGCCTCGGAAATCTCATTTTGTGGAATATTAAGTGATTTGCTCCTTATAAATAACACCCGTTGAAAGTGTAAACTTGTGTACAACATGATTTATTTGAAAATAGTTTTAATACGAATTCACATTTGACCAGTAAAGAAAAAAATAACAATAATCGCTGACATTGTTTAATATCTCTTTCCTTTCTGAATACGTGAAAGTATTTAGTTGTATCTACAATTTTATCGTTTCTTATCTTTTGACCGGAAGCTAATCAATGTCTACATAACTTGTAAATTTTATTCTGAATCTCTTAGCGGTATTATAAAGTTCTGTGGTCAAACTTCCATCTGACCTTACCAACATAACTACTCCCCTCATGAATACTGCATGAACTACACATACTACTGCGGCCTTTTATCACCTACAAAACCGCCCAGACTTTTAGAAGTCTTGACTGCATTATTCATGCAATCACACCTACGAAATCAATCTGGCTTTCTGCTATCTTTAAAAATAATTCCTGATATTTCTGCTCGATAAAGTTCTGCATAACGAAGACCTCTTTCTGATGTGATCTTTAGGTTGTCTTCATTTATCTTGTCTATTATTCTGCAGCGTCCATTTTGGTTTTTTTTTCGTTTTTTTTTTTGTTTTTGTTTTTTGTCTAGCAAGTCGTCCTAAGATGTTTTTGAATGTCAGAAAAAAGAGAATAAACAGATTTTATTTTACATTCTTACATTTGCAACTAACATGATCTAAAAAGAAAAAAATTATCTCTTTTCACTCATCAATTCTTTGTTAAGATGGTTGCCAAACCTGCGTACAGCAAACTTCGATTTTAGTCATGTCTTTCAGATATCAAGTTACCCCAACTTTCAGAACTTCCAGTATTATCTGCGCTATATATATATATATATATATATATATATATATATATAATGGAGATTGAAATCAACACCCAGAGGTTACAGTCTGTTTCCTGCAAAACGCAATCATCAGGGCATATATATATATATATATATATATATATATATATATGAGATAACGATATATATTTTTATATATAAAGAACAGTATTGGGGGAATTGTCTGACAAAGTTTATTTGTGGCGCATTTCGTCCTTCAGGACTTTAGCGGACTAAATTTGTTATGTTGGCACAACTACACATGCGCACGACAGAAGTTTGCTGGGAATTTTAGAATTTTTTGAACTCACTACAGTAAGAGCGGTCTGCGAGATAAGCTCATTAACCTTTGCTCCACAGTGGGGTGTATAGTTATTTAGCAATTCTAGCCTATTACAGGATTAGGACACCTGGCGAGGATCAAATTCTTTACTCTTGCGAATTTGTTTACGGGACGGACTTTCTAAATATTGTGATATTATTTAATTTTATTATTTAATTATTTTTATTTAAATAAAAAAATGAAATAAAAGTGTTTTCTTTCTTAATTAGAAAAACTTTTAATTGTTTTAATGAATAAAATATATTGTCTAATGTCTAAAGAAAAAAATTCGATAAATCTTTTAAATCTTTAAATAAACTATATTAATCTGTAGCGGCCAAGTAATATTATTATTAAAATAAATTATTAAATTAAAATTGTATTTACTAATCTTAAATGGAAACGTTTACTGTAATTCGACGATCATCAGTATTTTAAAAAGAATTTTCATTTTTTTTTTTTGTGCGTGTATAAATGTGTTGATTTTTGTAAATACAGATGTCCATACATGTCATTATCCGAAAATAAGAAAGATATCTATAATAATTTTAAAATTTATTGGTAATTTTCTAACATTTTCTCAACAAATTTTCGTATAAAATGAATAATAAAATATTAGATTGTTCAAGATGATTTCTTAAATTTTTAAGATTATGAGGTAGATAAAATTAAAATATCTATTACAAAAAGGCGTTCACATTATATTCGTCAAGTAATTTTTCTCAGTTCTGCCCACCTTGCTTAAAATTTTCCAAATAGACTATCAATAAATTACTCAACACATCAGAAAAAAAACAACCCTCCAGGTTAAGAAAATGCTTTGTTTTAGTCCAGATTAATTTAACTTTAAATCCGTTAATTTTTTTCAAATAACATTTTGTATTATTTTGTGTTCCCAGGTCTGTCAATATGAATGGATTTATAGATTTTACTGATAAAAAGAAAAAGGATTTTAATCAATTTAAATTCAGTTTGGAATATATCAAAGTATTTTACTTATTGGGAATATTAAATTTAATTTATTCGCTTAAATTAAAACTTCTATTATAAAAAGAAAATAATAATTTCGTTTTTTGTCATTTAGATTATTATTATTATTATCTGTCTTTAGAATAATAATGTTGACATTATTTTTATTTATTTATTTGTTTGTTTATTTTGTCAGGATTACCAGGAGACGAGAGTATTGATAAAGAACTCGAAGATGAGTTAGAAGCGAAGAAAATCGACAGCATCAAGAAGGAAGAGATTCTTCCAATGCCTGCACACAGTTCTTCTACAGAGGAAATGGATGTGGACCCCGACGTACGTTCGCTGTCTGCCTCTCCAGATCCAACCGCAGATTCGCCGCCCAGAACGTTCAACAAATCTGGGACGCTAAATGACTCCGGCACCTTCAACGACTACGAAAATGTTCACATCAAGAGCGAAAGGACATCGTCGCGAAACTCTTGCCTCGAAGTGTCTCCGAAAACGGAGAATGACGTCCTGACAACGCCACCGGCGCCGCCGCCGCCACCACCGCCGCCGCCGCCACATCCGGTGGCCACGATGCCGCCAGCTGCGTCTGTGACGTCAACGAAATGCGAAATTCTGCGTCTAGTGAAGAGTGCCGGTGATGAGTTGCAGGTCTGCTGTACGATTCCCCTGGCCAAAGGGAGCTGCCTTGGACCATTTTGCGGAGACGTAACAGATGAAGAGGCAGCAGACACACTGCTAGAAGTAAGAAATATATATATATATACATATATATTTTTTAGGCCAGAGTTATTTGTTTACATTATATACACGCGGACAGCTGTCCTCATCTTTTGTTTTTATTATTACAACGTTTCAGCCGTTGATCCCACCTTCATCAAATATTTGTCGACCCGGGTAGCCTTCAAGGATAACAGCCGAGAGTTGGTTCGTGAATTTGGTGACGTAACAATTGTGAGTTCAATCTCTGGCAGTGTGTTCGTGGACACAGTGAAAACGAGCGAGCAATAAATGAATTGTAAATAGGAACTAGACGAGATTTCTCTCGATATCGTCAGTGGAAGAAGAGGGTTCAATTCGAAATTTCCTGAAGGTTACTCGAATCGACAAACACCCGGGAAAAGTAGTAACAGTCAAATCGTTATGATAATAACAACAAAGATGAAGACAATAATTCTCATACAAACAATAACTCTTCATCCCAGAAATTCACATAAATTTTCTTTCTTTCTCTATTTCTGCCTATATCTTTGAGATGAGGTATTATGATCACTTGCATTATTTACATTATTCGGAATGTTATCCTTATTTCCATATTCACAACGTTTCGGCCGTTGTACGCTCCGGCCTTCTTCAGGTCATTGGAATTTCGAAACGAACCCTTTATTTCGTCCACCGGAGTATATTGTTCTAGTTCCATGTGCCATGCCTCTTCCGGATGTCTCAGTTATTTCCCTTTAACTCAACTCTTCAAGTTTCTGGTTCACTTATTTTGGTTATTGAACTCCCAACTCTTTGAATCCAGTCACTGGATCTAACCAATGTCTTTATCCACCGAACCAAGTGTCCTTGAGAACATCTGTGCATGAATTCTTGGGACTTATAGACTTAATGGGTAAAGATCCACTGACTAGACCCAAAGAGTTGTGAGTTCAATACCAGGCCACAGCAGTGGTGAACCAAAAAATTGGAGAGTTGAGTTAAAAGGAAATAACTGAGACATCCGGAAGAGCCATGGTACGTGGAACTAGAACGATCTACTCCGGTGGACGAAATAAAGGGTTTCTTTCGAAATTCCAATCACCTGAAGAATATGACAATGAAGATGAGGATAACAGTCCGAATAATGTAAATAATGCAAGCTTTCTCTGTGTATTTTTTTTTTTTTTTTTTTTCCTTTTCCTCAACAATAGTCTCCGATTGGTCCTTGGCAATTGATTGTCATCTTTTTTCTTTTTTTTTTCTGACTAAATTTTGCTAGACGAAATGTTTTAAGAATTTTCCTCTTTGTTTTTTGGTTTGTTTTATGTTGTTGTTTTTTGTTTTGTGTGTGTATGTGTGTGCGTGTGTGTGTACGTGCGTGTATGCACGTGTGTGTATGTGCGCTCGTGTATGTGTCTTTTACAACACAAAAGGTGGAGAAAGCGTTTCTCCTCATCACCTTAATACAGTGATGCATTGAAAATCAGGAAGGAAAAAGGAGAATCAGTGGTCAGCAAGCAATGCAATCATTATTGACATAAATTAAGTATAATATATTTTTACTATAGAAATATACCGAAAATCAGCAAGAAAGAGATTATCAATAGCCAGGAAGTAATGCAAACATGCAAGGCTATTAGATGTATAATGAAATTGAATTGCGGATGGTTTTTTTAATATAGAAACGTGTTCAAAATCAGGAATGAATTGATAATGCCCAGGAATAAGTTCAAGTGTTTTTTGCGAGGACAGAATAATTATTATATAATAATTGTGCTTGTCTTCTCTTCGTTAATTCGCACAACCGTTACGTCCTGCCAATATCTTATAAATAATGGACTATTCTGTTTTAATTGGGTGGGAAGACAAAAGACATATCAGATACACTACTTAGTTTTAGTGAGAAAAAAAAAAGGAAAGAAAAATAGAATTGTTTAACGTCTGTTTCAGTGAAGTGGAAAAAGTTGTCAATTTCAAATCTTTTCATTTGTTCCCCTTACTTCTTAAAATAACGACCAACATTCATATTTATGATTGTTATTACAACATTTTGTTAAAGTTGTTAAGCTCAAATATTTAACGATGCAATAGGAGACTTTCTACATATATTTTATCGTCGTAGAGCTCGCCAATCTTTCATCTGAAGAATTAAGATTCATCAGAAATTGAAAATAGGAAAACCTTGAAACTTCACACAAGTTAAAACTAGTATATATCATTTTTCTCAGTTTAAAGTATTAATTCATGCTGGGAGTGTTTACCAACTTTGATAGGGAAAATGATTTCGTAAATTTCAAACTTTCTTGTGTTGTCATCAAGCCGAACAAAAGGTAAATAGGTAACACCTTGTAAAGAAACCGTGTAAATTTTCTATGCTTTATTAGTTATTTATTTACATTTCTAACTATTATTTGCAACAGGTTTTCATCTTCTCAGGGGGTCGGTACAATTGTCCCACTTTCTTTCTCTTTGTATTTAAGTGTTATCAGATGGCAAGCGTTATTTTATCTTGTTCTCTAGCCAAAAAATAACTAAATCATTATTAAGATTATGTAATTTTTACATCTCATCAGTCTATTGTCTTCTTTTTGTCTCTGCCCTGAATTACACTTATTGAACTTTATGCAGTTTTATCAGAGATGACTATGGGGATAAAATTACAAGGTCGTACCCCACACTTTCTCAATGCAGGTCAGTTGGGGACTGGATATTTCACACCTGGACCAACACACACTGCAAATAAAGAGTGGGAATTAAAAAAAATTGTTGTTTGTTCTGACACTGGATACAGGCATTATCAGCTGAAATCTTAGAACTGAAAGAAGAGAAAAACAGTGGAAACATTATTTTTTAGATAACTTTTATTCTTGTCTTTCACTCCAACAAATGACACTAATATTTATGTCTGCAAACACATATGTAAGCTTCTCAGACAACGGACGCCTACCATAGAGTAATATTAACAAACTCATTTAAAAAACGAACTCATAGAATAACAAGTTCAATTCTTACTAAATGCTTTGTATTCAAAATATCTCAATGTAATAATAATTAACCAGCTAATTTCACAGATAATTATAACCAGTTTAATTCTCTCTTGTGTCTTGTACGTATAACCAGTTTATTAAACAGTTATAAACTTCTAGGTCGGTATTGAAATAATCTTCAATGATGTATCTTAACGAAATTGGATGATTCCTGACTTCACCTGACTCTTCACACACAGAATGTGGGGAGATTGGGGGTCAAACAAGTCAGCTGTTGACACTCTCGATGTCACCACAGTGATTTCTAACAACTTGACAGCTTCACTATTACACTCCAAGCCTACCATGTCATCACTACCGTGACCTAAGTCAACTGATCCAACAAATCCATCAACTCTCGGCCTTACCAAATACACTTTTACACCTAATTGCTTCTCCTTAACAATAGCAACTAAAGAACTACATATGATAGTAACTGGAAAAGAGTATAGGCCACTAGTCATGTGGCTTAAGTACATGTCATAATTCCATCTACGATTGTCTATACGTACAGGTCCAGACTCGCCGATGAAGAAAAAACTATTCATGTTACGACATGGCCTTTCGAGCGTCCAGTTTATTTCAGGCCCATGAGTGGAATGCGGTAACGATATTTTATAATGATAGACTATATCACTCATATAAAAGATATTTTTATTTACATTCGAGCTAATATTTTTATTATCACAACGTTTCCACTGTTCGGCTCTCCGACCTTTTCAGGTATTTGTTGATCCTGCTAACCTTTAGTGAAGTAAAAATATTTTGATATTGTATTGTGTGTTTTTTTTTTGTTTTTTTTTGTTTTTTTAATGATAACGTTATTTAAGTTTTATAGAAATAATTTTATTTGACTATCAAAGAGGTAGTTTGGGAAATTACTGCAATGAAATAATGAAAGCTGACATCGCCATTCGATGCATCATAAAATAAAGCATTTTACCTGGAGACATACTCATAAATCTCACCATCTGTCTATATTTCTGAGATGAGGTATTATATACTCTATTTACATTGTTCGGACTATCGTCCTCATCTTTGTCACCATATTTATTACAACGTTTCGGCCGCTGTACGCTCCGGCCTCCTTCAGGTGGTTGGAATGTCGAACTGAACCCTTTATTTCGCTCGCTGGGGTAGACTGTTCTAGTTCCACGTGCCATGTCTAATGGATGTCAGTTATCAGTTATCTCCTGTTAATTCCCCTCTCCAAGTTCTCCACTGCCTTAAGCAGGTATTGAACTCACACTTTGGGTCCTGTCACTGTATCTAACTAACGCCTTTATCCACTGTGCCATCTGTCCTTGAGGAAATAAAGGGTTCAGTTCGACATTCCAGCCACCCGAAGAAGGCCGGAGCGTACAACGGCCGAAACGTTGTGATAAATATAGGAAAACAAAATCCTGAATATACCATCAAAGTTCTCTTGAGTGGAATATTAGATAGATAGAGAGATATGAACAGAATTAGATATGAATAGAGATAGATGAACAGAATTAGATATAGAAGATAGATAGATAGATAGATAGATAGATAGATAGATAGAACAGAATTAGATATGAATATAGATAGATATGAAGATAGATAGATAGATAGATAGATAGAATATAGATAGATATGAAGAAGATAGATAGAGATATGAATATAGAATTAGATATGAATATAGATAGATATGAAGATAGATAGATAGATAGATAGATATGAACAGAATTAGATATGAATATAGATAGATATGAAGATAGATAGATAGATAGATAGATAGATAGATAGATATGAACAGAATTAGATATGAATATAGATAGATATGAAGATAGATAGATAGATAGATAGATAGATATGAACAGAATTAGATATGAATATAGATAGATGAAGATAGAAGATAGATAGATAGATAGATAGATAGATATGAACAGAATTAGATATGAATATAGATAGATATGAAGATAGATAGATAGATAGAGATATGAATAGATAGATAGATAGAATGAAGAAGATAGATAGATAGATAGGAATATAGATATGAATATGATGAGATAGGAAGATAGATAGATAGATAGATGAATATGAACAGAATTAGATATGAATATAGATAGATATGAAGATAGATAGATAGATGAACAGAATTAGATAGATATGAACAGAATTAGATATGAATGAATAGAATAGATATGAAGATAGATAGATAGATAGATAGATAGATATGAACAGAATTAGATATGAATATAGATAGATATGAAGATAGATAGATAGATAGATATGAACAGAATTAGATATGAATATAGATAGATATGAAGATAGATAGATAGATAGATAGATATGAACAGAATTAGATATGAATATAGATAGATATGAAGATAGATAGATAGATAGATATGAACAGAATTAGATATGAATATAGATAGATATGAAGATAGATAGATAGATAGATAGATATGAACAGAATTAGATGTATATAGATAATATAGATAGATATGAACAGAATAGATATGATAGATAGATATGAAGATAGATAGATAATTAGATATGAACAGAATAGATAGATAGATAGATAGATAGATAGATAGATATGAACAGAATTAGATATGTAGATAGATAGATATGAACAGAATTAGATATGTATATAGATAGATAGATAGATATGAACAGAATTAGATATGTAGATAGATAGATGTGAACAGAATTAGATATGTATATAGATAGATAGATAGATAGATATGAATAGAATTAGATATGAATATAGATAGATATGAACATAGATAGATATGAACAGAATTAGATATGAATATAGATAGATAGATAGATAGATAGATAGATAGATAGATAGATAGATATGAGCATAGATAGATAGATAGGTATGAACAAAATCAAATAGATTCTTGGTCAGAAGATCGTATTGAAGCGTGCACCCTGCAATTTTAAATTCCTATGTCTATACTGCCCATATCGATAAACGCTTTATTCTCAATATGGAACATTCTGATCCTATAATCACATCCCATTTTATCTATATAACGATCTTGCGCTAACAAAAATCATGCTACAATGTGCTGTTCTTGCCGTGTTACATCAACAAGCACACAAGTATGCAGAAATCTGATCATAATTGTACAGATTACGGATGACAGAAAAGATAAGAGTAGAAATTAATAAATGTTAAAATTGGTTTGACGTTTTAAAATCTACAAAAACACATTTTAAAACGCTAACTCGTCACGTTGGTCGGTTAATAGAACAAGTATATTCATGTTAAATGCTAACATCCACGAACTTTAGATTAATAGAAGAAAAAACTTTGCATACACATCCTGTTGACATGCAGAGAGCTACGGCCACGTATTGGGTTTACTCAATATAATTTAATTTTAAACAGGCAGCTTGTCTTTTTATTTATTTTACTAAATGTTCACCGAATACAAGGCCCAAGAGCCTCTTAAGGTAGAGTGTTACTGCATTAGGTTGTTGTATTGACGTAAAAGGAAGAAGTGCCGATTATAAAGATATTCAGAACTGATAACGAGTGACCCTATATCTGAAAAAGTGAATATTGTAGTGATCCGGGAAACAACTTCTCGGGAGTCTTTCCACAAAATAGAGATTCTCGGGAAGAAACTGTGTAGAAATTTCTTGGGAATGAAGATGATTCGACCCTGTTTACGTGGCATGGCTATAAAGGTTTGAACTTGTGGAACTAATAAATCTAGCTTGTCTGAATATTTGCTATGGAAACAGCAATCGAGTAGCGATAGTCTTGCGAGGTTTCATAAAGATCCAGTGACTAGACCCAAAGAGTTGTGAGTTCAATACGAGGCCACAGCATTTGTGAACCAAAACTTGGAGAGTTGAGTTAAAGGGGAATAACTGAGACATCCGGAAGAGGCATGGCACGTGGAACTAGAACTAGAACAATCTACCCCGGTTCGAAATTCCAATCACCTGAAGAAGGCCGGAGCGTACAACGGCCGAAATGTGAATATGGCAATGAAGTTGAGGATAATGTAAATAATGCAAGTAATCATAATACCTCATCTCAGAGATATAGACATATATTGAAGGCATGGCACGTGAAACTAGCCGGTGGATGAAATAATGAGTTCGGTTCGAAATTCTAATCACCTTAAGAAGGCCAGAGCGTACAACGGCCGAAATGTTGTGAATATGGCAATGAAGATGAGGATAACAATCTGAACAATGTAAATAATGCAAATAATTTTCCAATGTTTTTAGCCAAGGATCGTGCATAGAAGTTCTACTTGTAATCTGCGGTAAACTTGGGTTCCAATAGACCTTCAAGGGGAGTAGCTCTATGGAAAGTACAACCGTTCCCTGGAGAAAATTCCGGGTCTGATGGAAGGTTACTAGCTCGACAATGGAAGTATCGAACTTTACAAGCCAGTAAACCCCACTCCCTGCCACCTGTTACCTGTTAAAACTAAATCAAAGGAGAGGTCAGCTGTCAGTCTCTAGTCACCTGCATTTTGGGATCTGGTATTATCTGCATCGATATTAACTAATGATCTGAGAATCTTCCTGGGCAGATTGTTAATATAAAATAGAAAGAGGGAAGTACCGAAGAGAGAAGCCTTGAGGACGCACACAGATACAATACACATATGTGCGTCTGTGTGCGCGTTTGCGCGTGTACGTCTATGTGCGTGAATGTGTGTGCGTGCTTTCAGCCCCGAATTATGGTTATTTTTCTGACTGAATCTCATATTAATGCATAACAAATAATATTTGGGAAGAAAAAGTAAAAGCTATTATTAGTGTAAATTGCATATTACATATATGTCTGACGACATATAATGATTTTCTACGCGCGGCTTAGATGTGACACAAGGTCGAAAGCATAGGGGCACCCAGTGAGGATCGAACTCGCTATTCAGTTGTAATTGTTCTAGCAAAACAAGATTGGTAGCCATTACACAGCTTGAGGTGCCCTCTGACTACATATATACATACACCTGTCTGTATATATATATATATATATATATATATATATATATATATATATATATATATATATATATATATAATCGACTCTCCTGTCGCGTTCGACGTATGAGGGTCAGGCCGATAAGTCCCCAGGAAACCGACATCCCGACACCGGCACATGAGATTTGATTATAGTGGTGAAGGCCTCGTGCAGGACCAGACACACTTTTGGAGGGACGAATACAGAAACCTGGTGCACTGAATGCATGCCACAAGGTTCCCAAACGACCCTCCGCAGGTTTTGAATTCAGAGTTGTCCTTCTCCTAGACCAGTTGCCATCCAAGGCTATAGAACCCAGTCTGTTCTGCTATTTTACCCATAGCTGGAGGGAGATTTATACGCATATATATATATATATATATATATATATGCGTATAAATAGGTAGACAGTGTAGACATAGACCTCAACACCGGTTGGTTTCATGCTTCAAGCGATCTTCGGAGTGCATAATCTCTTAAGGCGTGAAACCAACTGTCACTATATAATGTTCAGCTCTATTCCCACTCTCTATATTTACAAACGCTCTCTATTTACGATGTGGTACATATGTTGAGATGTTGAATTGTTCTCGGGAAAACTAAAAATGGATTTTTTTTTTAAATTGTTATGTTTCCTTATTCGATTAGACTTTTCGAAATAGGTCGAGCCGACAATTTATTTATGAGTAAATATAACAGATGTAGGCCAAAGCTTTTGTATAGATAGCTGAAAGTTGACATAGGTATAAAAACTTTTATGACAAAGGTCACTAACTATGTGACTTTTGAGGGAATTTCTTTTCTCGAAATTTCACTTATTTTAATAAGGCAAATTATTTATGAAGTAAATTTACACTATTTAAATTAATTGTGACTTTTTTTCTTAGAAATAGTTAAATAATGAGATCCAATATTTTTTCGGACCATGTCAGGTATGAATGATAAAAGCATTATCGTTTATAATTTAATGAATTATGGCTAGATTTTAAAAATAATTAATGAGTCATTTTTCTAAACGATACATTAGTTAGTATTTTATTGTACCGTGTAGTTTGTATTTACTCAACTCCCCACGAGGCCAAGTTGTGACATAAAGTTGGTTTAATGTGGGAAGCCCGAGCGCATACACCCGGGCTAGGAACAAAAATTGACCGAGCCCCCGCAACCGTCAGTTGCGCTGGTCTCAGTGCAAGCACCGATCCCTTCTCTAGTGCAATGAGAGGGCGCAACCTCGGTCAGCTGTTCCTCAGTGCTGAGCACCTCTCAGTATAATTTTCCACAGTTGTGACTTTGTCCTTCGACAGAGCCGTCCCTGAGCGCACTCTACCCAAAGACAGAGACACAACTGAATGATGATAAATAGGGTGTTACAACCGACTCGAGACTACTTTACACATTATTGTACCGTATAGTTTATCGGAATCGAATGCTTCGATTTTAACAAATCCTAAAAATAACATCTAATGGAATTAAGCTAATCTGTCTGCTTGTTTGTCCATATGTTCATTTCATATTTGAAATTTTAATTTTTTTTTTCATCCTATATATATTTCTTTTGTGTTTATGTTTTTGCGAATTTTTATAAATGTAAATTAGAAGTACATACATACACACACACATATATATATATATATATATATATATATATATATATATATATATATATATATATATATATAGGATATAGGAGGCATACGTTTATTCATGAAATAAAAGTAGTGCCTTGTTTTCGCTATAAATTTAATTTGAGTCTGCGACAACTTGGTTTCTAGAAAAGTTTGTAAAACAATTAAACAGATCTTGTCTATGTTTTAACATATTCTTATTTATCAGTTATATATATATATATATATATATATATATATATATATATATATATATACAGATTAACCTTAAAATCCATTCGGTTTATAATTTATTTCATAAATATTCAAATATTCAACTCTTCAGACCGAAAAAGTTGTTTAAAAACATTTCGGTCTGAAGAGATGACTATTTGGATATTCATGAAATAAATTATAACCGAATGGATTTTAGAATCATCTGTACTATCCCTACCAATTATCAACTGATATTATATATATATATATATATATATATATATATATATGTGTGTGTGTGTGTGTGTGTGTGTGTGTGTGTGTTTTGTGTGTGTGTGTGTGTGCCCATGTGTATTCGCGTATAATCTGATTTATTATTATAATTTTAAAAAACTGAAAATTACTGAAATTGTTTTCTTTATTTGAAACAATGTTTTCATATTTAGTAACTTGTTCTTTTGTTATTTTTTTGCCTCCACTTTTCCTCATAGAATTAATTCGGGACATGTTTCTGTGTCGTTCTACTTTTTCTAACACGAAGAAACCCTAAAGCTAAAACTTGCTTTACAAGGAAAAAATGAACGCAAAGTAAAAGATATAAGCAAAGATAAAATCAATTTCGTCATCAAGGTTAAAATCTCATTGGAGGCCATAATTTAAAACCTGATGATGAGATTTCATGTTTTTTGACACATACCAAATTTGCACCTGTCTATAGCTCGGAATAACTTTTGTTTTATATATTTGCTAAGATTTTTCTTGTCAACAAATGTTTCATTAGTCAAACGTGGTTGCCTCTCGTTCAGTCAGACCTTTAGTAGGTTGTCACCAACAAGTTTATATATCTAATGATGTTTTCCGACTGCATTTTTATTATCAACTGATTCATAGGAGCAGCTTTCTTCGCTATGTTGTTTCTATCATAGCATTATGGCCGATCATCTCTCCGATGTTCTTCAGTTGTTTCTTGTATTTAGGAATGTCAAAGATAACCGTTTATTTGATCCACGAGGTTTATTCCACTCGCATTCATATGCCATTCTTTGGAAATGCCAGAACTCGGAACTGTCCATTCTTCTTTTGGGGCATTCTTCTTACCCGCCTTCCCACGGGGGCTGGATGTAATACAAGATCGTTTTTAATGTGGGGTGTATATCTGCCAATTCAGAAATTGGCGCGACTACCCTGTCAGTGTTATTCAACTGACCTTCCATCTTTTAGTACAATGACGACGGTTTTGTCGCAGAGTTGGTATCAGTCGCCTTCTTCAGTGATTAATGAGGAGACATTTGATCCTTCATCTGTGGTCAGAAATCAGAGATTCAAGATCGATGCGTAGTAATGTTCTCATTAACCAATGAAGACGGTGCCTGACCCCGGCGATGCCAACCCTATGGTACCACCTTCCTCATTGCAATATAAAGTGGGAGGGTCGGTGGTATACCGACGCCTAGACAATTCAATTTTTCTCCTTGGACCATATGTGCGCATATGATCATTCCACATTAAACAACGACCTTGTACCACGTCCTACCTTCGTGGGGAGGCTGGTAAATACCATTAGAAGTATCCAGGGTCAATGCGTGATATCTGTTCTCCTCATAAATAAATGAAGAAAGCGGCTGATCCCGTGGATTCTAACCCTGCGACAAGACAATCCCTCCTACTGTTTGGGTAAAATCATGGTACAGTTTTCAGGCACTTTTCAACGATGCCGCACGCTCGAATTGTCCCAACCTTACCGTCGAAGAAAATCGACACAAAACTGACCTTCTAATATTTAATGATTCCGGGTTGCAAGCACAATGTAGATTTTTTATATATAAATATATGAATGAGCGAATGACAAAATAGGAAAACTCCTTAGTGACGCATTTCGTTCCGAAAAGAACATTCTTCAGATTAATAAAGGTTTTATCGATGGTTAATTAAATCCATTACTAGTTTGAAGAATTTCTTTCTCGAAACAAAACAAGACATTTAGGAGTTGTCCTAGTTTGTCATTTGCTTATTTACTGTTAGCCTACTAAATACATACACACACACACACACACACACACACACATATATATATATATATATATATATATATATATATATATATATATATATATATACCCAAGTATAGGATTGGTGTATACGGAATAAATTACAATAACCAGAAAATACTATTCTTAAAAAATGCTCAATACAGAGTAGAGCAATAATTGATTCTAAAATTATAACATAACATAATTATATTATAATTTTCGAATAAATTATATATATAGGTATCCGTCAGAATAAGATAAGGAATGAATAGGAAACGTTTATAAAAGCGAAACATAATAAATTTATAAACGTTTCCTATTTGTTTCTTTATCGTATCATTCATATATATATATATATATATATATATATATATATATATATATATATATATATATAAATAAAATAAATAAAATGACAAATGAAAGCATCTTATGCCAATGCATTTCATCCCTTGAGAATCTTTATCAAAGCGAAACACATTTCCATAAAAGATAAAAAGGTTTTCCTTTTGTAACTTCTTTTATTCATATTGTCTTTACACATACATTTATTTATATCTGAATTAATATATACAGTGGCTAAATAAAAGAATAATACGAAAGCATTTTGTGGCGCGCTTCCTTCAGATTGAACATCTTCAGACAAGAAGGAATTTACCAAATATATATATCTGCCCATCTTAACACACATTTTTTGTGGGTAATACAAGGCTTGTTTGGAAATTATTCAACTATTTTAATATTGACGAAACATTCGGATATCCACGTCTTCTCCAAGGTCCTCCCTTTGGAAACTTGAACACTTATCACAGTGAGCCTTCGATGTTTTAAAGCGATCCTTTACGATCACCATCCGTTAATTTGTCATTCTCCTTAATTTTGACCATGGCCTTTCAAAAGTAATTTTAGATTTGGATAAGACCGTGGGTATCAAGCGTATAGGCGGATGACCGACCAAAGATATACACGAAAGTATTAATCTAGGTCATCATGAATGTGACAAGTTACACAGCTCTCATTCAGTTGGTGTCTCTCTGCCGACTGAGTAACCTCACGGGAGAGTGTCTGTTTGCGTATGCGAACCAAAGAATCCTTTGGTGGATTTCAAAAAAGTTGTCGGTATATTAAAATCCCGGACAGACTTTATTCAAGTGTACACAAATAAATCCATTTATTTTCGTCGTGTCTACCTCTGACCATACTTCAACACCATCAAGAAGAGGATCATCGTGCACGTCTCACAAGAAGGTCACCTCGGCGATATTGAATAGCACTCTATAGCATTCAGTGATGAGATCACGTTCTGTTTCATACAAGTGATAGTCATTTGCACGTGCAATATTGGACCTGGTGTTTGATATCTTCCGACGATAAACATAGTCCATATCAGGTACCATATACAATTTGTTATAATTCTTACTTGCCATTGATGCTTGTATAGTAAATAGTAAGTAATTTGCTGCTCCAGCAGGACAGTACCTGCCTACATGGCGCCCGTGCTACTCAACAGACCGAGGCAGATGTTTGACACATTACCTTGCCGGCGCGAGCTCCGAAATTCTTCCCCATTGAACATAGCCTTGAAAATGACTGAGATGGTCGAAAATACTTGAACAAAAACAACAACACCATATAAATTTCGGACAGCTTCTCCACAATTTTGATCACAATACGCAACACCTTATTCGTAAATTGTAATGATACAATAAAAAATTAAACAGACCTTGTCGCTTTTTTTTTAATCAAACCTGTTTGAATGAACACTTACTGCCTAAATACACCTTATTCATATATATATATATATATATATATATATATATATATATGCACATATTCTATATATATGGGCAAGAATGTCTATGGGGAGAGGAGGTTGTGATATGGGTGTAAGCTATGTGACTGGGGGTGGTGTTGAAGATAGGGTAGATATTTTCGAAGTATAAGATTATAACTTTGTTTTATTTGCCACAAGTGGGCCATTTATACTGACAGAGTGTTTTGCATGCTTCTACCAACTCCATTATCAGCTGTCCAGCCTTATCTGCGCCAGGGTGTGGGGATGTTGAATGAGGTTTTTAGATAAAAAAAATAAAATTAATCCGAGTAGGAGTGCACAGTAGTGGGAAGGTGACTGGGGTTTTTCCTTGACAACCTAGCAGTGAAAGATAACTGATACAGTAAAAAAAAAACAAAAAAAAACATAGTGACCCCTATGTTAGTTGTTACAGACCTTGAGTGAAATGGAAAAAGAAAACAATGAAGATTTTTTTGGTTTTCTATTGTGTGTGTGTCTTTTTTTTTTTTCTTTTCTTTTTTCTAACAGAAAGGAGGGGAAACCAAATTTTCTGTTTCTAGTCAAAGTTTGAAAAGGTGAGTGAAGTGTCGTGACTGCTAGGTTTTGCAATGTGACTGAAAAGTTTTTTTTTTTTTTTAACAAAAAAAAAGCTCTAACAAAATTGCCTCTAGCTATCAAATGTGGAAGACATAATGGAATGTGGGTAATAACCTCTATGTTAAATATACATAATTGTTAGATCTTATCAGTGGGTATGATCTACAAAGATAATTTTTTTTTTCGTTTTTTTTTTTTTTTTACAGTTTACTGAAGACAATGGAAATACAGTATATGTGAGGTTATTAGAAGAATCTGCTTCTTGGCTGAAATTACTTTCAAAACCAGAAGAAACACCAAAGAATTGCATTGTCTTCTATGAGGGTGAGTAATAGTTCTTTTATTTCATTTATCTGTCGTCTGGAATTTTTCATTTTACGTCACTGGTCATTTTAATTGCGGCTTTACAATCTTAGTATGGCCTGAAATTACAACCCTAGCCAAATTCTCAAATTCTGGAAAAGCCTCCAAAATTCCGACTCCATTAGAGATATATGGTCTTCTACTTTTATATGCTATATCTTTTCAGGACTTAGATTGTCCACAACTTCTTTTATTGGTCGAAGTAATTTTTTTATCCTTTACCATCTCTCTTTGTCACTGATCTATCATATATTCACAAAAAAAACGTGTTAAATAGGCTACTCACTACTTCCCTACGCTTCTCTTGCCTTCAGGCTTGAGAGTGTTTAATTCTCCAAGCTCCTTGTCTTCATTATGTTACAGATATTTCAGCTCTTTCTGGCTGTAACTATAAGTGTTCTCGTAGCTCCTATTTTCTTTACTATGAACAGAACATGTAAACAAGTAATTTAGAAATATATGATACTAATCTCAAAAATCCACTGGGAAATAGGCTATGAGGTGAGAGGACTGATATTAACTTTCTTTGGCACTGGTGATCCATAACTGTACACTACTGTTAATTATAAAGTCCAATAATTATCATTTTATTTTAAGGTGCCTGTTCAACTATCAAGATTTTATATGCCATGTGAAATTATACTTAAATATAGAAAATTTACTAAACACAAAACAAATGCTCCCCCCTCCTCCAAAACATTTACTTTGGTTTGAACTGCAACCATTTTGGGTGAGGACGAAATCTATAATGTTTCAAGTCTATTTCTATTGTATCACAATTTCTATGGCAAATGTTCTGATGATCCCTTCTCTTTAGTTCAGCAAGTTCAGACCTTTACAGGTAGGGCCCGCCATGCTACTTTCACGGAGTCGATTCACCACTATTTCCCCCGTGTTTAAAATATAAGAAAGTTCAATTCAGACATTTTTTTCCTAAGAACTGTCATTTTGTTGAACAGACTCCCCTGTTGGTGCTTCTCTGAACATAACAATCTTAACCTCTTAAAGCCAGTAGTCAAACGTTATCTATCCTCATAATCTTCACATCCTAGAAACATTCTTTCATTCATATCACATACCTGATTCATTATAACCGGTTTAAAAGTAACCCTCGAATTTGATTGGCTCTTGAGCCTTGAATTGAGTGAATTTTAGCATTAAATAGTGTGAAATTACTATTTAAAAATGAGTTCTTTATTCATCTAACATTAAAAGATCTGGAATTATCAGATTTCAAAAGATCAATCTGAAAGGTTTCTTTTTGTTCACCCACTAAAAGGCCCAAGAGTCACTCAAAGGTGAATGTTACTGAATGAGGTTGTTGTAAAATCATACAAGGAGAGAGTAAGGGGTTATTATTATGATGATATCTAGTTATAGATAACGGTTAACACTAGACTTGAAGAGGTTAAGTTTGGAGTGATTGGGGAAGATGTTGAGGAAAAGCTGTCTGAGTGGAACTTCCTCCCTACCAATGGAATATAAGGGGAATAGGGATGAGTTGACTTTGTATATGTGGTATGGCTGGTCCTTGCTGGGAAGTTTCTGAACAGATGGCAATAAGCAATGTAGCTTGTCTGGACAACATCAGGATCAATGAACAATTGTCAAATAGCATAAAAATTAAGAATTTGATTCACTAACATCTGTCTTATATTCTGAGATGAGGTATTGCAACTATTTACATTATCCGGACAGTTGTCCTCATCTTTACTGTCAGATTCACCACGACTCAAGTCACCATGTTATCTCAAGGACACATGGCCCAGTGGATAAAAACGTTGGGTGATTCATAAAAAATGACTTCATTCAATCCCTGGCCTCAGTGCAGAAAACGAATATTTGTAGAGTTATCAAGGCGAATTAAGTAAAACTGAGATATCCAGAAAAAAAACATAATACGGGGAACTAGAACAATTTACACCCGTGGACCAAATAAAGGTTTCGGTTCGAAATTCCAATAAACATCACCTGAAGAAGGCCAAAGCTTACAACGGCAGAAACGTTGTGAATGTGGCAGAAAAAATGAAGATGAAGACAACAGTCCGAACAATGTAAATATTATAAATGATTGGCTAAACATGAAAAATTGCTCTTTCTTCAAATAGAACTTTAATTAGTTAAAAAAAAGAACTCTTTCTGGAAATGAAACTGGAAGTTGCTTTTAGAAAATCCCTATTCTAATGTGATAAACTAACGCGAGAATGTCAGTCCGGTATTGTCCCTGAAAGTAGAAGCGTTTAATTGCATTTTGTATCTCTCTTTACAATCATAGAAAGGAACAATGCTAATAAATAAATAAACGCGAATAAATAATATAATTTCGTCTCTGTATAAGTAATTTCCCTCTCATTTCTTCACGTGGAAAAGTGCGGATATTTCTCCCCAAAGAAAAGATAAACAAACGAACTGATTTCCGTAACACTTTTGGTATCTCAGAGAATCTGAGAATTTTCCTTGAATGTTAGTAACCAATAGCAGAGCAAGAGCCATCATATTCAAAACACTTCGTGAACTAAATTTATCCAGTATAGAGATAACATGGCGACTTGAAATTGCAGTTATAGAAAGAAATGTCGTCTGGTTAAGTATATCTGTATAATTTGAAATAGAAGCAATGATAAGCAAACCGTATTAATAGTTAAGAATTCTAGCTTCTGAACTAGAATTATCTGATTCCCAAAACCAGACTAAAGTGACTCATCTAGTCTAGTACTTGTAAAATCTCCCATATGTTAATAGTATAAATCTACACGTTTTTCACACCTTCTAAATCAAATGGTCATGGAGTATGTCATTCACAAAGCTTTTAATTATAGCTATTCACAATATCAAGATTCTACTGTCTGTTCCACTGATATTTCTGCATTAATCTCTTTCGTTAGATTCAATGTAGCAATTTTATAAGATTTTTTTTTTATGTAGGTTTTTCTCAAATATTGAAATGGCTGTCAATCCATCTTAATCTGTTGCTAATATTGTTGCTTAGTGATTAAATTTAAAGGCTTTTATCAATAGTCTTCATCATTGTCATATTATAAATTACTTTTTCTTGCTTTTTTATTTTTTTTTCTTCTTCACATCAAATGATAGAAATTGTTTTCCTTTCAAAGTTTCAAAAGGTGCATTGATTTATATATGCGTAGAAAACTGTAAATTTCTTCTAACACGAAAACTAATATTGCTGTTGTAATTGTCGATTGGCTAACAGGGATAGATTCAAATTTGTAGAATAAATAACATGTAGGAAATAGAAAATCATTTTATTACCTTACAGTACTAGTTAGCAGGAAACTGTTGCAGATCTGTGTCTCCATACAATTTTCTCTCTGAAGTCTATTGTCTTAATTCATCTCACAAGCTTTTTGGTTAAATTTTAAACTTTCAAAAGTTAAACCCGATCTCAAGAAATTTAGAAACTCCATTGTAAAGACGAACACTTCATACACTAAGTGATTAACATTGTTTTATTCCATTAATAAAATGACTTCTTAATTATAATCAACTTAAGTCATTTTACAAGCACTCTTATGGATGGCATGCCTCTAGATTTAAGCGTGTTGCATGTCAGACTATAAATACATACGTCAAGAGTGTACCACTCGAGAACATATCTAATTCTTCTTGCCATGCTGTCTCTTTACAAGTGTTAGATCAGACTAAAAATATAATATTGTTGCTATATCTTAGGTGAAGCTAACTAATCTTCTCTTTTCGGCCTTGACTGAGTTCAGAAGTATTTACGCTGCCTTGTGGCTGGTTTTCCACCCTTCAGTTCATTTCCCACAGACGAAACATCGCAAGCCCATCGCTAGTATATCATTATTTCCATAACAAATATATAGATGAGCTAGATTCCTTACTTCCACCAGTTCAAACCTTCACAGCTAAGACCAGCCATGCCACAACCACAGAGTCGAATCAGCCTCATTCCCCATTCGTATTCCATTGGTAAGGAGGAAGTTCCATCTGGAAATCTTCTTCCCGAGAATTGCTACTTCGTGGGAAAGACCCCCACCACTGAGTAGATGTTTCCCCGATCACAGTAATCTTAGCCACTTCACATCTAGGGTCAACAGCTATCTATCCTACATATCTTTATAATCTGCAATTACTACCCGGGCATATATTAACCTCATTGAATGAGGTTGTTGTAAAAGCATGCAAAGAGAGAGTAAGGGGTTACTATTATGAAGATATCTATAGATAACGGTTAACACGAGAGGTTAAGATTGGAGTGATCGGGGAAGCATCCTCTCGGGATTCTGTTCCAAAAATTAACAGATGTTGAGGAAAAACTGTCGGAGTGGAACTTCCTGCTTACTTATGGAATATGAGGGGAATGAGGATGAGTCGACTTTGTGTATGGCTGGTCCTTGCTGTGAAAGTCTGAACTCGTGGAAATAAGCATTTGGTAACCCTCTATCGTAAGTGGCTCTTGAGTCAGGTATTAGGTAAACATTTAGTAAAAGCATTTTACCTCCTTGTTATTTACTAAATTTGACACAAGATCAAATTATAAGAAAGCAGATAAGAAGATCGTCTTGCGCCAATGTTTCAAGTAGTGTGAGCACTGACTGCTTTAAAATCAAAATTTGAAATCTTGAACACTTAATACTGACATCAGTTGAAAAAAGTATGCGGCTACCTCAGCTAACATTAAGGTCAGACTAACATTATAAAGGGTGTTCCAATAACTCTAGACCGATTTTAAATATGAATTAAGTTTAAGCGTCTAATGAATTTTTTTGATTTTTCTTTCATATTTAGCAAGTTAAGTTTTTGGCAATTTCAACCATGGAAAGATTAACAATAAAACATCGTGTTAAAGTTTCAAGAGTGTAATTTGAAAAACTGGCAGATGTGAAAACACCATTGCATGCTCGTTTACGCCGTTCAGCTGAAAGCAATGCTGCAGTGCACGAGAATGTGGCTGAAAATCCAGACCCCCTCTATTCGTCAGCGCGTGCAGGAATTGAACCTTTCCACAACAACGTTACATCGTTTCCAACTGCACTCTCGGTTGGTCGATTATGTTGACTAAAAAAAATCGTGAAGTGAGCGAAATGCATTTCTGTTTGAACGTCCATTAACTTTAACACGTTGTTTGATTATTAATCTTTCCATGGCTAAAATTGCCAAAGACTTAAGTTGTCAAATCTGAAAGAAAAAGAAAAAATCATTAGACGCTTAAACTTAATTCACATTTAAAATTGTCCAAGTTATTGGAACACCCTTTATAAACTTCTGTGTATTTGAGGAATTTACATTTGTGTGATGTTATAGAAAAGACTGCGAATAACGTTTTGATTTCTAACACTTGTCTCTTGTTGTTAAATAAGTCGCTTTTACATATCTGTTCTTTTCTCTCCCTTTCTTCATCTCTCCTTCATATTTTTCTTTTGATTTTCTTCTTCCCGCTTTCTTTCCCACTAATTCTTCTAGCTTTTCTTCTCTTTTTTTTATCTCTCCACTTCCTGACCTGCTCTCCCTATCTTTCTGTCTTCTTCCATCTTTCTGTGTGTCTCATTTTATCTCTCATTCTCTGTCTTCTTCTATCTCCCACTCACTCTCAATTTGTTTCCCCGTCCACTTCATTCTCTTTTCCCCCCTAGCTTGTTATCTCTCTATCTCCTCTCTGTATCTCACTTACTTTCTATCTTCCCCTACCTGTCACTCACTCTCCTCCTACCTTCAGTTTCATCTCACACTTTCTCTTTCATCACCTACCTCTCTTTCTTTTCTCTCTCTCTCTCTCTCTCTCTCTCCTCTTACCTCTCGCTCATTCTCTCTGCCTTCACTTATTTCTTATTCACTCAGTCTCTATCTTCTTTAATTTTTTCTCCCTCTCCCTGTTTTCACCTACTCTTTTTCTCTGTCTTCTTTCACCTATCACTCACATACACACATTCTCCCTCTTCATGTACCTATCATTTCCCCTCGCTTATCGCTCTCTGTCTTCCCGCCTACTTATCAATCTCTCTCTCTTTCTCTCTCTCTCTCTCTCCTACTTCACCCTTTCTTCCTCTCTCTATAATGTTAGGATTTGTTTTCTTTTGTTTTTATCATTGGATACATATATTTGTAAGACCAAGAAAGATAATGTGAATGTTTACGAATGGATGTGAAGGTAAAAGATTATTTAGATGTCCTCATACAGCAATGAAAGCATATAAACGCGCGCGTATATGCGCCTGTCTTTACGACAGATAGAGAACAAGGGTTGGTGCGAATGATTGTAACTGTTTTGTATGTGTGCGCATGCGCAAATGAGAAATAATAATTTAGTGGTTATTGTTGTGTTCGACTATCACACAACGTTTGTAATCTGTGTTTCAGCATTTGTTATCACTTTTAACTATGGTTTCTGATAGCTCCTCTCTCTGTGCTTGGAATTTTCAATCACTTGAGGCTATTTTCTTGTCTCCTATCTAAACTCCATTACCCTACCCACCTCTTCCACCGCCCCCGCTCCCCGACCAATCCCTAACGCTTTCTCCTTTCTCTTTTTCTTTTTCTATCTTTTACAGCCTTTTAACTCATTCTCTCCTTTCTTCAATGCCAAAAGATAGTCTAATTATATAAAGTTTGTATCAAGTCGGTTTGTATTGATGTGTTTTTCGGGTCTTGCTATCTGTGGCAGAGTGGAAGAGGTTGAATCTGTCACAGAAGGAAGTTTTCCTGAGCAATATATTAGATTGATGCAAAAATTCCTAGCATCATCATTTACATATCGTAAAAGAAATCATTGAAGTTTTTTTTGTTTTTTTTTTAAGTTTCTTCTTCTGCGTGACATTCCCTTTCAGGGCGCAGGCGATCATGGCTCTCCACAACTTCGTATACTTTGTGGGTCTTAGTAAATTTTGTCTTTTTGGTAGCTTTCATAAACACTCTTCTGCCAGCTATTTACACCAGCTCGTTATGTAGCTTATGCGCTGATTTCCTCTGTCCCTCTTGCCTTCTATATAACCTTTGAGTATTAAATTTTCTGATCCCTCTTTCCTCAGTATGTGCCCTAGTAATTTCAACTGTATCTTTCTGATGTTAAGTATAAGTGTCATTTTTGTTTCCACTTCCTATAAAACTTCCTCATTGCTTACATGTTCAGTCTGTGGTATTCTCAGCATCCTTCTGTAGAACCACATTTCTGTTGCTTCAAGTTTTTTTCTTCATCTGTGAGGAGACTGTCCATCATCCATTGCCTTAGAGGAGGACCGATATAAAAATAACAGTTCAGTACTCTTCGTTTCTAACGAATTTATTTTTTTCTGTTTCTTAATATGTTGCTTTTTTTTAGTTTTAGATTTGTTATCCAAATGCACCTTCGAATTTCAGTGTCGCACTTTTCGTTCTTTAAACTTTCTAGGATACATTACGAGAAACGAGAGCTTAGAAACTTTGACACTCACAGGGAATATTCAAGGCAAGAGAGAGAGAGGAAAGCAACGAATAACCTACATAACTATCTTATGTAAATGGTTGGCAGAACAGGGATTAGGAGAGATAACGAAAAGACAAAATTTATTACGAGCTATAAAGGATAGAGATTTGTGGAGAGCCATGATCACTCACGTCCTGAAGGGATATGGCACATAGAAAATGTACATAATGAAAGGAAGTGAAAAGAAAGAACAAAGCATATGCATGTCTGCTATGTTTAAATTCAAAAGTATTTCTTTTCTACACAATTTTCGTTAAGCCATTCATATTTTGTTGGCTTGTATTTAATTCTAATGTTTCTAAGCCTATATGTTGTGTTATTGGAATTGTTTGCTGTTTTTTTCGCCGGTATGAGAATTATATCGGCTATCTATTTTGTCTTTTATTATCTGAAATAAATGGCAAGAGGAATGCAACGCATAACCAACCTAACGAGATTATGTAAATGGTTGGTAGAACAGGGTTTTCTGCAAACTGAGAATAACTGGGACTAATGAGGAAGCTCTAAGGAAGATGGCAACTAACAGTACAATTATACTTAGAACCAAAATGGCAAGAGTAATGCAACGCATAACCAACCTAACGAGATTATGTAAATCGATGGCAGTACAGTTATTTTGCAAACAGAGAATCCTTTGGCATAATGATGAAGCTCTAAGGAATATGGACAACGAAATGTTTTGTTATACTTACAACCAGAATTGCAAGAGGAATGCAACTCAACCAACCTAACGAGATTATATAAATGGTTGGCAAAACAGGGATTTTCCAAACTGAGACTACCTGGGACTAATGTATAAGCTCTAAGAAGATGGCAACTAAAAGTACATTTATACAATGCTGCTCGATAAAAGTGACTCACCTGATTTTTTTACTAAATGTTCTCTTCTCCGATGAAACGAAAGTTGAGCTAAATTCTAAGGATAAACGATCTAAAATCCGAAGAAGCTTTGAAAGCTCTTTGAATTTAGCAGTAAGTACTGTCAAGCATCCGTTCAGTATAATGTTCTGGGGATTTCATGGAACTGGTTTCTTAAAACCTATTGAAAAGACCCTCAGGAGCGAGCAGTACAAGAGCATTTTAGAATCTTGTCTGCTCCCTTCTACTGAAAGGGTGCAAATCGACCGCACCAAGCTCATTTTTATGCAGGATAATGCTCCCTGTCACAAATCAAAATTGATGAAGGAATACTTTGATGAGAAGCAGGTGAGTGTTATGACATGGCCGCCCCAATCTCCTGACCCCAACCACATAGAAAACTTATGGAGCATGTTGCTCAACTGCTTTCTCGAGAGCCTGTACTTTATAATGCTAATAGATTAGGAGAGATAAGTGAAAAGACAAGATTCACTAAGAACTACAAAGTGCAGAAAACTATGGAGAACTATGATTGCCCACGTCCTGAAGTGACACGGCACATAGAAGAACAAGAAGAAGAACAAGAAGGAGTTCTTAATACACAGCAAATTATTGAGGTCAACAAATTGGTTGTCATGATCATGTATTGCATAGGAGCAAGTTGTGTAAATTCAAGCAATAATTTACATAGATACGAGTAGAACCTATATCAAATGCGAACTCTAGTTTTATCTACACTATACACAAAAAGGCCTCCTTGGCATGGTGTCTACATGTGAACTGTACTTTGTAATTTTTGAATATAACATTTTTGTTATCAAATGCGTTAGTAGAAAATGTCAAGTACCTTTGAGTGAGAAAGTCCGTAAGAATTACTTAGAACTATAAATATTCACTGTGTGCTATAAAGCCATTCATTAAAAAAAAAACGAAACTAATTACTGGTTGGTGTAATGGTGTAACAGCTTGGAATGAGAAATCAGAGAGCCGAGTTCGAATTCCAGTTCAGATTCAACTAGGCCTCATGAATCGCGTAAACGTGTCACAGCCACCCTTACCAACACAGTGCAGTAGGAAAATTACGCATTTCTCCCCATGTTCAGGATAAGGCCCACGTCCAACAAAAGACACCTTCACAGTCTGAAAAGAAGTGTCTTGCTTACAAGTGAATGTGTCTGTGTCACCTGAGTTTCCTGTTATCAAATTATAGACTTTAGCTGAATCCGATGAATGATATTTAAAATCCTTAAAATTATTCATAATTGGTCGGAGAATATTATTTGCAGTGACATGGTATGTTCAATGGTACGTTTAATACCAAAACTGAAGATTAATACCTACTTATTTTTTGGCGGTACCTACTTTATTGCAATATAAGGTACCTTCCACATTATATTTTGAGTGCTTTCTACTTAAGTCTTTAAAACGTTTATGTCATATGCTTGATGGTATATTCAGTGCTATGGGATGGGCAGCTCGAGGTGGTGTAATGGTTAGCAAGCTTGTCTCGCTAGAACTATTATGACTGAGTAGTGAGTTCGATCCTCACTAAGTGCCCCTTACTTTCGGCCTTGTGCCACATCTGAGCTACGCTTGGAAAATCATTACTCAGTGCTATGAGATTAACGCGCAATTAACTTTTATTCATTTTTCTCGAGCTTTTACTGACGCCTACTCAATTTATGTATAACGGGTGATCGTAGGGTCAGTCAGTTATGTGCCATGCGTGATACATGCTTAGGCGATCATGTATCTTTCCATACATGACTTACGAGGTAGATTTTTTTCCCGCAGTCGGTTGCCATTTCTATCTGCAGTAGACCAGTTGCCATCCAAGGCTATAGAACCCGGTCTGTCCTGCTATTTACCCATAGCTTGGAGGGAGAAAAGGAGGTTTCATACCTTTCTCAAGGCGAATATAATGGATTCGACTGGAATTCGAACTCGGCTCTCCGATTTCTTAATCCGAGCTGCTATTCATTACTCCACTGTGCCTCCCATAGGGTACTGGGTTATACTGGGTTATAAGATGACCTTGTCAGATCTAGGGTACAATCTGCTACACCCTTTTACTTTTCCAAAGTACTCTTCTGCGTCATAACTTGTCCAGTACAACAGGGAAGTAACATTGCTAACTGATGACCCATAAAAAAAAACTATACAATAAAAATTATTTCACATTCCAATGAAGAACAAACTTCATGAGGACGAGAAATGCCACATCTCTTTCATACATTGCCCTAAATCAACTTTTAGACAATACAGTTCTCGGAAGCATTTCTAGATTTTCAAGGTAACTGTTTTAACGGACTTTCTTCTTTGAGACTTTGACTTTACAAATTTGAGCGCAGTACTAAATTGACAGCTAGGTCTCATCAATTTACAGTTGAAATTGATGCATGTTTAATGGTTTTGTGCAAGTTTATATGACTTCGCTCAACTTTTAAAATTATATTTCTTTAAATTTAATATATTTCCTACCTCGCATTGACATATAACGTGCGCAAAGAATTTGGTTAGAAATATTTTCAGTACTAAATTCGTAGCTATGTGTTACCATTTTTTTTCAGTTGCAATTGTAACCGTAAGTTCTATTCTGACAGTTTCTTCTCTCGCACTTTCCGCCTGTGGATCTCTCTTCGGGCTTCTTTCTTTCCATTGAACAGTTTCCTTGAGTCTTGTTGTTTTATTGTAATCTATCCTTCAAAATGTTTTTTTTTTCTCGGACTCCTTCATTTTCTGATATTAACCCCACTGTATCGCCTTAAACGGGATGAAATTATTAAAAGAAATTACTGGGTACGTTAATAATTCAATATCTTGAATGAAATAATTTAGCTATTCATTGAGAATCTATTTTATCATAATGAGTAAATCTGATAGGTAAATCTGTTACACACCCTTGTGCAAATTAATTGAAACAACTGCTTTAGTTTCCTTTCTTTCACCATACGGTCAGTTTTAGACCCACTGAAGTGACAGGGTGTAATCGATTTCTATTTTTCCTTAGATTAAAACATTTGCAGTGATATGCAATAATATGAATCTATTTTCGAGGTGTATGATGAAATTTGTTGGGTCTTAAAAAATATTGCATCATACGTGATTGCATCAGATTTTTATCACACCCATACACTATTGTCTCGACTGTCGATTAGTTGTCCTATAGCCAGTGTCTGCAATGGATGATACCCCAAGGAAGCGTGCGAAATTGTAACGCTGCACGAACACACCGGCAAGACTAACCAGTGAGCAAATCAAAGTACTATTGACTGGCCCGGAACCTCTCCTGATTTATATCCAATCAAGAATCTGTGATCAATCTGCAAGGAAAGACTTCGTGGAATGGACATACGAAGTACTAACAAGTGCACTGGGTCATGTTTCATTGGGAAAATACAAAAAAGTAAATAATAACGGTATTATTCGTTTTGTTTGAATTAATTTGCTCAATCAGTCTTTCTACCTTTTGGGGGGGGATAAAACATTTAACGTTTTAGTCACTCTAATGCACTCTAGATTTGTTGAAATGTTTAAAGCCATTTTTTTTTTTTTTTTTTTTTTTTTTTTTTGCAAATATTCAAAATAATTGTAGCACATATTTTTACTTACCGAAAGTCGATTGATGGTTGGCGTGACCAACACAGGACTGTGTGGAAACCAGTTAGTCCCACGTTATGAAGCTTTAAGGTGGAGATCGGCGGATGCATTCTTCTTCTTCTTCGTAGTCGTACCGTGTCACTTCACCTCTGAATGCCAATAACTGGGACATAGTTGTCCAGGACATAATTGCCCTCTGACTTAAGGCTGCCACCAACATTAATATCATTTTCTGTATTGATATTTATTAACATAATTAACAATTTTTGTAAGTAAATATAAATAAATTCTTATCTTAATTATTGATACTTTTAATAATAATTTTTTTTTAATACATTTTTCATGATTTTATTTCGTTATTATTTGACATTCCATAATTATGGCCTTGCGCCAAAAATAAACTATCCTAATCCTAATAAGTAAAAACTGTTAAGGCACATAATTACTATTATTTAATACGACCCGATACATTTGCATACAAGTTCTATTCTAATAGTTTCTTCTCTCGCACTTCTCACCTGTGAAACTCTCTTCCAGGCTCTTTTTTCCCTGCTATCTACGATCTTGGAAAATTTTAATCTTCTGTCTTCCTGAATCCTACTTTTTTATTATCCTTTCTACTTACTAACATCTTTCTCATTTCCTTTCACCCTCAGTATCCCCTTGTGCTTTAGTCACATTATCGCCTTGACTGGGGTTAAATAATTAAAACAAAAAAAAATCCTTGCATTAAATGTAACCTCTATTATAGGTTAGAGTTAGTAATATTTCTTCCTTCTCTTAATCTCAATCTTAAGTTGAAAATATGATTACATTGTTATAATTCTATTTCCCGTGGTGTATGATGGCCCGTTAGTTATTGACATGTAAAACGGAATCAATGAACGAAGTTCAAGTTTCGGTCAGGATCATTTGAAATCGTTTGATACTAAAGCTCTGAAGAAGAATCTGAATCCATTTTCCTTCCCCGTCCTGGGTAAGACGATAAACTACGTCTAGCAGCAAAGGTCTCTGATCAGGAGGTTTGAGGAGCGTGGAAACACGTCTTAATTGCTGGTGTTTCCAGGTCCACCCAGTCCCGAGGTGGTAGCACCTGTTAGGGTCTCAGCTATGGGCAAATAGTTAACATCGAAACCTTTGTAAAAAAAATAGGTTTTAATACCAGAAATACTTTGTAATAAAAAAAATTATTACCAGCAATACTAACATCTATACATACTTCGGAAAAATATGACCAGCTATAGATTTCTTCAAGGAACAATATTGCCAGATATAGATTTTCAAAGAAAAATATTACCAGGTATAAAAAGTTTTGTCGGCATTAAATAACCCATTTAGGTTGATATGCTGTTAAACAAAATAAACCAAACCAATCTAAACTATGGAATACATATTCTATTCATACGAATCTATCCTAAAAATGTTGTCGGCATTAAATAACCCATTGAGGTTGATATGCTGTAAAACGAAATAAACCAAACCAATCTAAACCAAAGAATACATATTCTATTCATACGAATCTATCCTAAAAATGTTGTCGGCATTAAATAAACCATTGAGGTTGATATGCCGTAAAACAAACCAAACCAAACCAGTCCATTTTCCTTCCCAGCAATTGGAGTTCTTTACACATTTAAAAACAGTTCAATTAAGGGAAGCAAATAAAAAAAAATAGGCATCTCAAACCCAGGTAAAAAAAGTGGTTGGAGAAAATGCTGACAACACCAACCCATACTCATGAAGCTGCACGTTGATTCTTATGGTCCAAAAATAAATGATAATGATGACTTTTCTATGATTTTTAATCCCAAGGCAAAACGAGATAACAGTGAAAAAACATCAATTGAATGTTTGGAAAAAAAATCAAATGACTATTATTAGAAAGGAGAAAAAAATGAAACTGGTGTGGAGAAGAAAATATCAAAATGACCTCAGATTTGTGCTTTGTCTTAATTGTTGAACCTTCTGTGATGAAATGATTAGTGTTATTTGAAAGAGAGACTCTTGAAATATGAGACATTAGTTCAAGTCTCATTAGAAGTTAATTCTTTAGTCCCAATTTCTAACTTTGTTCTGACAATCAAAGAATGTATCAACCGAGTATGTTGTGATGAAAAACAACAACAAAGACAAATTGTAATACTAGTTTGAGAGGTACCGCAAAATTCTTGGTAATAACCAAAAAGACCTTCCCAAAAGATATTCTGAGATTTCAGGATTTTGTCAAATTTAGGGAAGTGACACAGTCTGATAAAATTTCACTTGTCTTTTGTAATAAAATGAAAATAATAATAAATAGTGTATTGAGCCAGAGTGTTTAGGATAAAAAGCAACAATGATAGAATAAAACTAATACTAAAATAAAAATAATAATGAAAAGTGTATTGACCCAGTGTGTTTTGGAAAAAAAGAAACAATACTAAGATGGAATAAAACTAGTAATAAAATAATAGTAATAATGAAGAGTGTATAGAGCCAGAGTGTTGGGATAAAAACAACAATAAGATGGAATAAAACTAGTAATAAAATAATAGTCATATTGAAAAGTGTATTGACCCTGAGTGTTGGAATAAAAAGCAACAATAATAAAATGGAATAAAACTAATACTAATATAATAGTAATAATGAAAAGTGTATTGACCCAGAGTGTTAGGATAAAAAGCAACAATATTAAGATAGAATAAAACTAGTAATAAAATAATATTAATAATGAAAAATGTATTGACCCAGAGTGTTAGGATAAAACGCAGCAATAATAAAATAGAATAAAAATAGTTAAAAAATAAGAATGAAAATGCTTCATCTAAAAGTTTCCAAAAAATAGCATTATTTCATTTTGCTGAATGCAGACATCTTTAAATGCTTCGTTTTCCATAAATGCAAACAGTGATATTCATTTTCTCATTCTTTGCAGTCGACATGAAAGTTTTTTTTTTTTCCTTTTATTTATTTGTCTATCTTTGAGCACATCTCCCATTTTATTCGCTTGCACACACTCACTCATTTCATAAGCTATACTGACTTCTTTGGGGCTAACATATTTCTGATGGACCTTATCTTCACATATCCGAGTCATGGTTGTTGCGAAAGCATCCTGAGATATTGTTAATCTGGACTATTCCATAATGGATAAAAGATTATTTTGCGCACTTGGGAAATGTTATCAGGAACACAAAGAATTCATCAATATCTACAACTTGAACAACTTTAGAAGTTTTCAAAATGTATTGGGAGTGGGTGGGAAGAAAAATACGCCTTTTCGTTTATTATTCTTTTGTGCTTTTCTTATCTATTTTATATATATATGCATGACACACATACACACACACACATATATATAGATATTAGATGTAATGAGAAGATTTATCATTTTCATTCATCTTAGCCTTCATCTATCTTATATGTAGAAAGTAATGATGAAAGAAATTAGGATTAAAAAATATACGAACATATATATAGAATCTCTTTTATATCAATCTTTCAATCTAGCTTTATATATATATATAGTAGTGTCCTTTTCTTTAACTCTTCATGTTCTATTTATCTTCTCAAATGTAGATAAACATGTAATATATATATATATATATGCAAGCGTCATTAAATATGACAGACAAGCTGCTTTGATTAAGTTTTTTATATAATTTCTCAGATGATCTTATAATTTGTTTTCTTTTCACTAGATAAATTATGCAAAAACTGTCCAAATATTATATTTTTCCAAGAGCTTTCGGCTATACATTTAGCCATTGTGTGTATGTATTGCAGAAAGCACTCGGAAAAATACCACGTTTGCATAATTTAATCTCTTAGACCAGTTGCCATCCAAGGCTATAGAACCCAATCTGTACTGCTAGAGAGAGAAAGAAGAGGATTCATACCTTTCCCAATGGTATTAGCACGAAAGTGAATGTAATGGATTTGCCTGGAATTCGAACTCGGCTCTCCGATTCCTCAATCCAAGTCGCTATCCATCACTCCACCGTGCCTCCTCATATATATAGGCTGGTTCTGAAGGTGTATCGAACTGTGGGGTGAGTACGTAGAATAGCCTGACTTTAGATAATTTTTTCTTTGTCATCCCCAAAATTTTTCATCGCCCAGTTTTGTATGTGAATAATTACATGGCATCTTTTTCAGTGTTTTTCCCCTCTAAATTCTCTGTCTGCCTTCATTCTATAAGTGAAACTATAAACGATGCTGACAAACAATATTGTTCCGTCCCTCCAAGTTAAAACCACACCCTCGTCTCCATTTGACCTCTCCTATTTCTCTTCTTCTTGAACCAAACAGTAATAATTTAAATTGACAGTTTTCTTTTATAATTTTCATTTGTTGCATTTCTCTTGTAAATATAGCCTTACCATACGCCCCACTTTGCTTAGGACTGTCCCGGAGTGTGCGTGTGGATGTGTGTATCTGAAACTTAACAGGAGTTAGGTCATCAAAACACTTTACTATGCAAAAACTAAACCTATTATAAAACTTGAAAACCATCTCGGCTTGAGACTTGTAAATTACGGTATGCCTATGTGAATAACAAAGCTGGTTTGTTTCAGACAAAAAAAAACAATTGGCTTTCATCTTAGAATTAAAAAAAAAAAAACTCAGGACTGAATTGTATGATACAAAAATACAATCTATTCAAATAAATTTTTACTCTCCTACCAATATATATTTTTTTATCGTTTCATCCCACGCAAGGTGGGAATGCCATTAGTACACAAGGGGTTATGTGGAATGAAAGTGAGAGAAAAAAAACTGAGCATAGAGAGAATTTAAGAAAGGGTAAAAGAAGAATGAGGTTCAAGAAGACAGAAGATATTGCATTTGAATTTTTGAAGATTGTAGTTATCAGAGAAGCAAGGATACGGGAGGGAGTTCCACAGGTGGGAAGTGCGAAAAGAGAAACTGTTGGAGTTTCACACACACACACACACACACACACACATATACAGATATATATATATATATATATATATATATATATATATATATATTAAGATATTTTTTATGTTTACACGTTTTTTTTATAGATACAAATATTTGAGTAAATGCTCTGTTTATAATAAACAATATTAACAACATTTACCGGCCTTAATGTCCGAGAAATTTTCATAGAAAATATGCGTCCTCCGAGAGGAATCGAATCTGTATCCTATACGGAACCGTCATATAGCCTGACGTGCTTTTACCGATTGAGCTACAGAGGAGCGTTTCGGTTAGCAAGGTTGATTTTACTGTTTTTAAATCACAATTCTCCATGATTTTCTCTCATACATTCATATCTGCTCCATGCGTATCCAAATGTAAACAAATGACGTCACACATTATGAAATGGACAAAGTGCGACAATTATTTTAATACATTTTTTATGTTTATACGTTCTTTTTAATAATTGTTGAACTTTATCCATTTCATAATGTGTGACGTCATAGAATGGTTTGGTTTGGCTTGGTTCGGTTTGTTTTACGGCATATCAACCTCATTGGGTCATTTAATGCCGACAGCTTTCTGGTAATATTTTTGTTTTGTCAAAAATCTATTTCTGGTAATATTATTTTCCTCAAAAATGTATAGCTGATAATATTATTTTAAATATGTATTCCTGGTAATATCTTTTTTTCAAAAATGTATTGCTGGTAATACTTTTTTTTGTTCAAAAATTTATTTCTGATAATAGTTTTTTACAAAGTATTTCTGATATTAAAACTTATTTTAGACTTTCATAATACTTTTTACTTCAGTTTCGGGGTTAATTATTTGCCCATAGCTGGGACCCTAACAGGTGCCACCACTCCAGGTTGGTGTGGACCTGGGAACAGCAGCAATTAAAGAAATGGTTCATCGCTCCTCAAAACCTCCTGATCAGAGGCCTTGCTGCTGGACGTAGTTTATCATCTTACCCTGGACGGAGATGTAGTTTATCGTCATACCCAGGACGCCATAAAATGGAAGTGAACAATTTATTCATCACCTCAAACATGGCCACTCACACAATTTGATGAAACAACACTTGAAAACGGTTGAGACATCCTACTTATTTCCCCTGACGACGATAGACAACTGAAACTCTTTACCTAGAGATGTTGTGGGTACAGAACCGCTGGCTAATTTCAAGAAGAAACCAAGGATCCTGTTCAAATGAGCTGGTGGACTATTGACTAATTCTAATTAAAAAATAACTAAACTGCATATAAAAGTTTAATGTTTATATAATTGTTAGTATTTTTAAAACTACATAGATATATTTAGCATCAGTTATTAGAGAAATTGTTATAATGCTTCTCACTACATAAGTGTGATAGCAAAATATCCTGAAAGAGTAATGTAGAGACTTTTATCCTCACTGAGCGCCCCACTCTTTACTAGATTAAATTTATGAGTAAATACAAATATTGATTACATTTTATTTTCATTCAGTTACAAATCAGATATTTCTTAGTTTATCCATTTTCCCCCATAAATTTTACAACTAATTCAAATTTTTACCTAACTAAATAGCAAAACTGTCATTAAAAAATAATATGCAAAAGCTTTCACTAGTTTTGAAGTGAGGCTGAGATAGTGTTTTTATCTCAGAGTGAGGCTGAAATATTCGTCATATATTTATTTCTATTTATATCTTTATTTTATATCTGTTTCTGTAACGAGTGATAACATAGATAAGATTTATTTTTTAAATTTGCATCAAATCATTCTGTTTATGGTTACAAGGATATAAAATGAATTAAATCACTGTTGTATATCTATTCCAAATGCATTTGGAGCAAATAGACAAGATTTCACCTTTACTTATCCTTATCTATTGGTTTTGTTACTTCTTCATATTCTTTTTTTTTTTCTTAACTTGTCAATATTTTCAATTTCTTTTTTGATTCTTCTTTATGTTCAACTGTTTTGTAATTTCCAATGTTGGCTTTCCATCATTTGCTATATCGCTTTCTCTTTTGAGTTTATATCTTTTTTACCGTATCGAGAAAAATGTTCGAATAATTATCATTTGTGTTTTCCCCTTTAAATTTTTATATTTTTATTAGAATAAAGAATTTTGTATTTCGAATAATTATCATTTCTTCCCTTCCTTTCCTTCCTCCCTTCGTTCCTTCCTTTCCTTACCTTTCCTTCCTTCCTTCCTTTTCTTCCCTCCTTTCCTTCTTTCCCTTCCTTCTCTTCCTTTCTTCCCCCCTCTTTCCTTCCCTCCCCTCCTTTCTTTCTTTCCTCTCTTCCTTCTCTTCCTTCCTTCCTTCCTTCCTTCCTTCCTTCCTTCCTTACCTTTCTTCCCCTTCTTTTTTTTTTTTCCTCCCTTCCTTCTCTTCCTTTCCTTCCTTCCTTTTCTTCCCTCCCTTCTTTCCTTCTTTCACTTCCTTTCTTCTCTTCATTCCATTCCTTCCTTCCTTCCTTCCTTCCTTCCTTCCTTCCTTCTCTTCATTCCTTCCCTTCCTTCCTTCACCCCGTCTTTCTTTCCTTCCTTCCTTCCTTTCCTTCCATTCCTTTCTTCCCTCCCCTTCGTTCCTTCGTTCCTTCCTTTCCTTTCTTTTCCTTCCTTCCTTTCCTTTCTTTTCCTTCCTTCCTTTCCTTTCTTCCTTTTCTTCCCTCCCTTTTTCCTTCTTTCACTTCCCTCCCTCTCCTTCCTTCTCTTCCTTCCTTCCTTTCCTTCCTTCCCTCCCTCCCTTCTTTCCTTCCTTCCTTCCTTCCTTCCTTTCCTTCTCTTTCTTTCTTCCCTCCCCTTCTTTCCTTCCCTACCCTTCTTTCTTTCTTTCTTTCTTTCTTTCTTTCTTTTTTTTTCTTTCTTTTCTTTCTTTCTTTCTTTCCTCCTTTCCTTCTCTTCCTTTCCTTCCTTCCTTTTCTTCCCCTCCCTTCTTTCCTTCACTTCCTTTTTCTCTTCATTCCTTCCTTTCCTTCCCTCCCTCTGTTCTTTCCTTCCTTTTCTTCCTTCCTTCCCTTCTTTCCTTCCTTCCCTTCCTTCTTTCCTTCCTTCTCTTCCTTTCCTTCCCTCCCTGCCTTTTTCCCTTCCTTCCTTCCTTCCTTTCATCCCTTCCTCCCTTACTTCCTTTCCTTTGCTCCCGTCCTCTCTTCTTTTCCTTCCTTTCCTTCCTTCCCTCCCTTTTTTCCTTCCTTCTTTCCCTTTTCTTCCTTCCTTTCCTTCCGTCCCTCCCTCCTTCCCTTCTTTCCTTTCCTTCCTTCTTTTCTAAATTCTGAACAGAACCCAAGAAGCAGTCAGTGAAAGGCAAATAAACTTATTTGAGCAATCAATGGTCATCTTTGGCATGGACATCAATAGTGGCAGTTGCATTGCTTTAATAATCACTTATGACCATCAGCTGAAATTTTCAAAGATCAGACATCAATAGAAATAATGAGCAATGCGTGTAATCTTATATGATGTTTCCGATTATAGCCACACCAAATGATCTTTAATGATAAACGATAAAAGCCTAGAAGAATCAAGGCAAAATAAAAAGTTCTTACCAATGATTCCACACTGGCAACAATATTAGAATTATTACAAAAAGCAATTATCATGTTCTTTCAGTGATTTCTTTTAATATTTATTTTATTTATATATTTATACATCTAATAATCTTTATCCTACTCATTGGTCATATAATCTATGATATCACTGGTAGGACTAAAATATGAAAAAGACTTTCATTTCCTCCAATAATTATTGTAAAGTAAGATGCAGCAAAATGTAATAGTGCTTTATTTTAGAAATGCAATTCATAGATTTTATTAGAGAAATTCATTGCAGATTTTATTTATTTACAATGATATTCACTCTGTACAATGCCGACGAGCAATTTGTTACATAAGGAAATGGCTTTAGAAGAAACCAGAAACACAATCCTAAACAGGAAACAAAACATAAACCTCTACACCTGCCCAAAAGACTGGAGAGAAGCGCGAACTGGATGATAGGTAAACCTATCTACGCCTATTTAGAAGTGGGGAAAAAAAGATTCAATAATAAATAAAAGTTCATAGTTTTAGGTGAAGACGTTAAAAGTATGTAGTTGAAGTCGATTTTAGAAAGAACCGGAAGCCCAACCCTAAACAGGAAATTAATTTGATGTTGGTACAACTTTGTCTGACAACTGATCATCTGGTACCTCTTATAAGTCAAGCAAAATTACAAACAAATCTTTGAATTTCCCGTGATTACCAAATTCCAGAAACGGCTACCAGGTGGCGTTGTATTTAATAATTGTTTAATATAAGTTTGCAAAATCATAGCTTACAACCACATCATGTTGAAACACTAGTTCCCATGGGATCACTGAAGTTAAGCAACATCAAGCCTGGTTAGTACTTACATGGGTTACAGCTTAGGAATACCAGGTGCTCTAAGCTTGGTTGTGCAAGTGGTGTAATGGATAATGGTTCAAAATTGTTAATTGGAGAACCGAGTTCCAATTCCTGTTGGGTTCATTATATTCAATTACGCACAAATACCTTTGGGAATGGTATGAATCCGCTTCTTCTTCCCCAGCTATGGGTTAATTAGTAAGACACTAAATCATTATTATTAACAAATAATGATGTTGTGGAGATATGAGAGACGCATAATTAATATGCCAGGGGCGTATTATTGCATTGTTATTTTGTGACTTATGTTGGTACAGCGAAATTAACCACCTGGTACGATTCTGAAACCAAGAGTACCAAACAATTGGTGGTCTACCTGTACGAGTTTACATATGACGTCATTTTTTCACGGCATATTTTATTAAGTCCTTAGAATTATTAAATGTCTTTCACATGTTAGTCTTTAAATATATTTTTTCATAAATGCTTTCGAACAGAATATCATTGTCATAACAAAGACACTAAAAAGGTAGTGATATAAAGTTATAAATATACTTGGTCTATTATGTATAGAGACTAGCATAGTACCCGTCAAAAATGATGGGATTGTTTACATATGGATCGGTACTTCTGTGTAGGATCAACATGTCATTTACCAACCCTCTACATGTGGCCGAGTGGTTAGAACTTTCGCATTCTGACCATGAGGTCCTGGTTCGAATCTCACCAGGATCGATTTGTCAGGAAGGAGACTTCCTGATGTTATCGGACTGAAGGGGTCGATCCCAGAATGCGACACCTTTGGAAAGTGCCTGAAAACCTTACCACGGGTTGACCCCAGCCTTGTGAGTGAAATTGGGTAGACAGAACCCTTGGATGTCGTCGATAGCCGTGCTAGCACGAAGTCACAAGTCATCGTGGCCGAAGACTTGAGTGTGCTAGCCTTGTTCAAATTATTGATCACGCTAGATAACCCGCTCTGTAGCTGTAACTAAGGTCTGCTCAGCATAGTTGCAGTATAGTGTTGAATAAACACAAATGCGCCTGAGCAACCGTCTGCAATAGGGATTGGCTAGCCGCCCTAATAGACGGGTATCCTCGAATACGAGTGGCCAGGTATACATACATAGGATAAGAATGTAGTGATAATGCAATGATTTCTATACTTGCAAGTTATCCTATTGCCCATGGATCTCTTAATGATTTTATTAGAATGAGAAGCCTCTATGACATGCGATAAAAATAAATAAGGATAAATTTTTCAACAATACTAGAATATTCAAAGAGTTATTCAGACAATTAAACTCACTGTGTTACTTATATTGTTAACACACTGTTTCGGCCAGTCCATTTTCTTCAGAGTCTGATAGCAAACAGAAAAGAAATGGTTGGTAACATACCAGTTCAGCTTATTCCCAGAATGCAATATATACGGACAATTCTATTTTTAACAACTCTTGTGAAACAGTTGATTCTATTTTTTCTTGTTCATTCAATAGAAGGCTCAAGAGCCACTTACGGTAGAGGATTACTGAATGAGGAGTGTGATATGAAGTAAATAGTAGGAAGTGAACATTATGAGGTTATGGAGGATATATAATGATTGACCCTAGACTTGAACAGGTTATTATTGTATTGCTTGTGGAAGCATCCTCTTGGGAGTTTGTTTCACAAAGCAGCAGTTCAAGAGAAAAAGCTATCTGAGCAGAACTTCCTCCTTACCAATGGAATATGAAGAGAATGAAGATGGCCCAAATCTGTGGATGTAGCATGGTGGGTTTTAGTTGTAAAAGTCTGAACTGATGGAACTAGAGAATGGAGCTCATCCAAACATTTGCCATGGAAATAGCAAATGACTAATTCTTTCAATTCTGAGCAGAGGAATGTACTTCGGCTTCTTCTTTTTCGTCTTCTTCTTTTGTGCCGTGTCCCTTCAGGTTGTTGACGATCGTGGCTCTCCATAATTTCCTATCTTTTATAGCTCTTGATAACTTTTGTCTTTTTTCCATCTCTCCCAAACGCTATTCTGTCATTCATTTACTCAAGCTTCTTCTTCTTCTTCTTCTTTGTGCCGTGTCCCTTCAGGACGTTGACGATCGTGGCTCTACATAATTTCCTGTCCTTTGTAACTCTTAATAACATTTGTCTTTTTTCCATATCTCCCAAACCCTGTTCAACCATAGATTCACACAATCTCGCCAGGCAGATTATGCATTGCTTTCCTCTGTCTCTCTTACCATCACTCTGCCCTGTGAGTATCAATTTTTTCAAGCCTTCTTTCCTTAATATGTGCCCCAGAAATTTCAACTGTCTCTTCCTAATGTTAAGTATAAGTGGTCCTTTTTGTTGCTATTGTCTCTATGACTGTATCGTTGCTCACATGGTCGGTCCATAGTATTCACAGCATCCTTCTGTAGAACTACATTTCTGTTACTGCAAGTCTCTTCTTCATCTGTGAAGAGATTGTTCAGGATTCGCTGCCATATAGGATAAATGTTCAGTACTTACGTTGGCCTGACTTACGTTGTAATATGTGATACTCCCCTTAATTCTCTTTCTTTTTTTTTTCTTTTTTTCTTTATATGGGCCTTTTTCTCTCCAAATATAATCACCCTCCCTGTTTGGATTTTGATTTCTTGTGTTCCTCAAGACTGGCTTTCAATGGACAGATGTTTCCCACCCCCACTTTTAAATTATACGCAATGATATTAAAAGAGTCTTGTTATAATGAGGACTAACAGTGGGAGCGTTCACACAACCGTCTTTTGCATAACACAACTTGAAAGAGGCAAAGGTCATAGTTGTTGAATAAAGTTTTCTTAGAGGATATAACGGGGAGTGGAGAATAAAGGTAGGAAAATTGTGTTTCGCCTGATTTTTGGGGGTCTTTTTTTTTTTAATCCCATGACCCTTTAGCGTCGTAGGGACACCATGTGTATTGTAGCCACAGTAGAAGTGGTGTTTCTTGAGCAAGATAGCCTGACAGAGCCTAGCCCTCTCCAGGCCAGTTTGGGATTCAGAGTTACAATCTCCTAGACCGGTTGCAACCCAGAGCTATAGAACCCAGCCTGCCCTGCTATTTACCCATTTCTGGGGGTGGGGGAGAAGAAGAGGATTCATACCTTTCCCAAGGGTATTAGCACGTAAGTGAATGTAATGGATCCGACTGGAATTCGAACTCGGCTCTCTTCGCCTGTTTTACTGCCTTGAAAATCAGCATTCGAAATCGTCTAAGTTCGAGCACCGGCTACTAAGAAATACACAACTATTGCACCGATTGCATTAAAATCATAGATCCATTGTGGGAAAGAAAAAAAAACTTCTGATATACAAAGCCTGCTTTAATATGACCCTCGGCTAAATGGCGATAGGATGTTGTTACGCCAATATCCAAATGGAAAGGTTTAAACTGATGCAACTAAAATGGATGTTTATCTAAATATTTTCCGTGGAAATAGCGATACTGTCGGCTTGCGATGTTGCATCTGTGGGTAGAAAATGCCCAATTCTTTCAACATTTCTAGGGCAGAGGAATATACTTCTTCTATGTACCGTGACTTTTCAGCACGTTAGCGGTCATGGCTCTCTACAATTTCCTGTCCTTTGTAGCTCAAAATAACTTTTTCCTGGTCTCTCAGTAGTAGAAATACTAGCTTTTCCTTAAGTGTCAATATTTCTCACAGTGATAAAAGTGTAACTATTTCGTCCAATGGATAAATTATTTAAACTGAATGGTTTTGTTTTTTTTTTCTGTTTGTTTCAGCTGGCCGTATCTGGTGCCGATTAACTGTGGACTTGACCCCCGAATCTGCTTTGGCGGCCTCCTTCACATTCCTTTCTGATCAGTGTCAGTCTCCCAAGGCAGTTAGTGCCAGTGAAAAGGACAAAAGCCCTACGGTCGGAACTGGTGGTATGCCCACATCGAATGCTGCAGCAACACCAATCAAAAGGGAAGAGACAGACACTTCAAAACATGCCATTAGCTTACCTGGTGCCAACACAGAGATACCTGTCTTCTCAGGTAAGTTTCTAACCGAATTTGAAAAGAAATTTAACTCTCTCGCTTTTTTTCTCTTTCTCTTTGTTTTCTTTTGCTTCTGATAAAATTTTCAGACTTTTCGGCCATCTTGTGTGCTAGTAACATTCATATTTGTGCACCATCTGTATCTGAGCTTCGATGGTGATTTTTACACATGCTGTAAAAATTTTCGGGATAGTAAAAACAGTTCAGTGCCACCGAGACTCATATATGGCCTTTTACTCAATTAGGCACTTTTCAGAGTGGGGTCGGCTTCAAGAGACGAGAGAATTAATATGCGCGTTTTTTGATTTTATCATTTCACCCTAAGACAGGTTTGGTTTGGTTTGGTTTGGTTTGGTTTACGGCATATCAACCTCAATGGGTTATTTAATGCTGACAAAAGTTTTTAGGATAGATTCGTATGAATACATTATGTATTCTTTGGTTTAGATTGGTTTGGTTTATTTCGTTTTACGGCATATCAACCTCAATGGGTTATTTAATGCTGACAAAAGTTTTTATTGCTTGTAATATTTTGTTTTGTCAAAAATCTGTTTCTGGTAATATTTTTTCCTTCAAAATTGTATTGCTGTTAATAATTAACTATTTGCTCATAGTTTGGACCCTAACAGGTGCTACCACCCCGGGTCAGGGTGGACCTGGGAACACCAGCAATTAAGAGGTGGTTCCACACTCCTCAAAACCTCCTGATCAGAGGCCTTGCTGCTGGATGTAGTTTAACGTCTTACCCAGGACGGCCCAAAACAGGTGATAACGCCACTAAGACTTAAGAAGTGAAAAAGAATAAAACAACTTCAGTGACGAGAAAGGACATTAAAAGAACAGGAAGAGAGAAGATGGCGATTGCCGTTGCATTTAAAATTTTTGACGCTTATAGGTAACAGGGAAACAGGAAATCGGGAGTTCTAAAGGCGTGAATTGCAAAAAATGAAACTGTTAGAATAGAAGACACGGTTGCATCTAGCTAGTTCAACAGAAAAACGGTGAGACCTAATTGCCAATCTAGTATCATGCTTAAATTCATGCAGTCTAGGCACCAAGTAGGAAAGCTCATCAGAACAACTGTCATGAAAATATTTGTGGAAAAGACAGAGGGTAACCACGTCCAAGTCGGTGAGAAAGTGCCTGGCGTCAAGATGCCAGTTCAGGATTAATTGCATCACAGACCCTTCTTTGCCGTGATCAGTCGATTGGCAACAATGGTCAAATAAAGATTCCTACAACTTTTACAAGTTCTGACTATATCATTTCAATAACTTACGGAGATCGGAAAGCATACGCATATACATGTCTCCGGCCATTTTTAAGAGTTCTCTGCTGATCTTCCTCGCAAGCGAATTGCAAGCCATCAACAACCATAAGATATAGCTTCCCTGTGCCTTTTCTACAAATATTTTCATGCTACCTAGGCTTTATGAATTTAAGCGCAG
>CAHIKZ030001112.1:7357500-7605000 GCA_903632075.3 Acanthosepion pharaonis
ATATATATATAGCGTTGGTGATCTTAACAGTTCAAATTTTGAAATTGAAAAAACGATTAAAAATTATGGAAAACCCTCACATCAAAGTACGGCAACTCACCATCATTTAAATTTGTTTTAGTTTTGTTGAATACGTGTTAAAATACCTTTGAAATCTAAGGTCATTTTAGTTACGTGACGTTAATAGATAGATAGATAGATAGATAGATAGATAGACAGACAGACAGAAATAGATAGATTGGAAACCAATAACTACTTTGGCCTTGTGCTCAACAGTCAGTTCACTCCCTCCAGCAGCAGCTTCCCATTTTACTAAGCGGGGTCAGTGATATGTCTTCCGTTCCTGGGTAACCGACACGCGCAAAGAAAATACCTATGTCCAATTTGATTTCATGAAGTAGCAATATTTCAGGAAAGAAAATTGAAAATATCGAACCTTATTAATATATTTTTATTTTTTTTTTTTATTTATTTTTTTTATTTCATTTTTATTTATTTTTCTATTTTGTTATTTTGCAGCCCTCATCTATCAGTGCCCCTACTGTGGTGTGCGTTTTAGCAAGCCAAGTACTTTAGAGGGCCACTTACTGTATTACTGTTCCAAGAAGCCCCCTCCTTCAAGCTCTTCAAACATCTTAACCCCTAACGAAGCAGGAAACAATGGCACTACACCAGCAGCCGGCATTAAAAAGAGAGAACGAAATTCTAGTACTGGTAAGTTTGGGTTTTATTTCTATCTAACAGACTCTCTCTCTCTCTCTCTCTGGGCACCTGCCGTTCGCAGTGTCTCCATAGTTGCACCGGATGACCTCATTCTCATTCATTACTCTCTCTCCCCACCACCATCTCTCCCACCTTTGGCACACCCCTTTTTTTTGGTTTTTGTTTGCCTAGCAAGAATACGCATACGTAATGAGGAATTGTTCACACATAATTCTACGCACACGTGCGTGCACGCACACACGGAGCAACCCTTTAGAAGCACCCAATGACGGTTACATCCATTATTCATGGATTGCATGACCTGCAGTTTAATCAGCGTAAAAAGAATTTCTTGTTTTAGTCACATTCTTGAAATTATGTGTATATGTATATGTTTGTATATGTGTGTGTGTGTGTGTGTGGTGTCCTCTGTCAAGATTAAAAATGGGTGTAATAGCTTTTATTTTGTTTTGTTTGTTTTGTTTTGTTTTATGGCATATCAACCTCAATGGGTCATTTAATGCCGACAACTTGTTTTTTTCCTGGTAATATTTTTGTTTTGTCAAAAATCTATTTCTGGTAATAATTTTTTCCTCAAAATTGTATAGCTGGTAATATTTTTTTCAAAAACGTATTGATGGTAATTGTTTTTTTCCTTCAAAAACTTATTTCTGGTAATAATTTTTTACAAAGTATGGTATAAAAAACCTATTTTTACACTTTTATAATGCTTTTTACCTCAGTTTCGAGGTTAACTATTTGCCCATAGCTGGGACCCTAACAGGTGCTACCACCCCGGGTCAGGGTGGACCTGGAAACACCATCAATTAAGAGTTGGTTCCACGCTCCTCAAAAACTCCTGATCAGAGGCCTTGCTGTTGGGCGTAGTTTATCGTCTTACCCTGGACACGGATGTAGTCTATCGTCATACCCGGGACGTGTAATGGCTTTTAAAATTACTACCTGAGCCGTAGTTGTAAGAGACTACTCACCTCCGCTCTCCATTCTCTATCAGCTATCGTGACATGCCAAGAACAAGTGATTTCGGACATGTGCGGTCATGTTTCTACCTACACTTTTTAGCTCTGAGCAATATCATCCCTCCCAGTCCCTGTTCTGCCATCCATTTACACAAACCCGTTAGGCAGGTTGACCATGGTTCTCCACAACTTCCTATCCTTCTTAACTCTAAGTAAGGTTTGTCTCCTTATACCTCCCAGTCCCTGATCTGTCATCCATTTACACAACCACGTAAGGTAGGTTTATCATGGCTCTCCACAACTTCCTATCTTTCTTAGCTCTAAGTAAGGTTTGTCTCCTTATCAAATCCATGATCTGCCGTCCATTTGTTCCCTTCTACCCTCTTACTTTCAGTATGTCTTGTGAGTGCCACATTCTCCAAGCTGTCTTTTCTCATTGTTCCAGAATTTTAAACTGCCTCTTTCTGACTCTAAGTATAAGTGTTCTTTTTGTTTCCATTTTCTCGAAAACTTCCTCATTGCTCAAATGTTCAGTCCATGTTATTCTCGGCAGCTTTCTGTATAACCACATTTCTGCTGCTTCAGGTGTCTTCTTCATCGAGGAGGAAATTGTTCAGCATTCCCTGCCATATAAGAGGACTGATATTACGTAGCAGTGCAGCATTTCTTTGCTTCTAATGAAATTTCCCTGTTTCTTAATAACTTGTTTAGCTTTTGGAAGGTATCTTTCGCTATTCCAATGTCTTTTTTGTTTCCATCTGGTCTGGTGCTACTGCTATGTGTATAGAGATTCTTAAAGTCCAAAAAAGAATCGCCAATATTATTGGTGCTGACCTGGCATTTTGGCTTCAATCACTTTCTTACCGCCGTAACGTAGCTTCTCTTTTCACGATAATTGTTCTGATGAGCTTTCAGAATGTGAACGCAGTACTAGATTGGCAGTTAGGTCTCATAATTTCACTGATGAAATTGCTAGTTGCAACCATAAGTTCTATGCTAATCGTTTCTTCTCTCGTACATCTCTTCCGGCTTTCTGCTTTCCTGTCAGCTAAAAATTTGAAATGTCAATGGTCATATTTTGTCTCCTTGGATGCTGTTATTTTATTGTCTTTTAGTTTCTTTCGCCCTCAGTAACCCTTTGCATTCTAGTTGCCTTGTTTGAGGTGAAATGATTAAAAAATCTATTTGCATAGTCAAATCCCAGTCTTTTGCACAACTCCCAGTAGATCGCCGTTCCTATCCAATCATGTATTTTCTTTTACTTCTTTTGAGTTAGCTTGTTATATTAATAACAATTATTATTATTATTATTATTATTATTATTATTATTTCAGGTTCGGATGATGAAGCCTCGAAGAAGATTCGACTGGAATCAGAACAACCTGTATCCGAAGCGGATGAATCTGACACGTGTACAGAATCTGGTTCTCCACTCCCCAAGGCAATTAAAACGGGGCAACTTTATCAGTGTCCTTGTTGCTCGTACTCAGCAGAGAAATTATCAGGACTCAATCGGCACCGCAGAATACATAACCGACCGACAAAAGACTCGCAGGAAACAACCCCAAAGTCTGTTCTCAAATCGGAAACCTTCTGTAAAGAATGTAATATCCAGTTCAGTTCCTCCAACACATATCGGGGCCACAAAAAGTTTTACTGCGCCAGGCGCAACAAGGAAGTATCCCGTGAAGGGTCACCTGTCGCTTCGAGCAAACCAGATGTGGAGGTTCAAAGTCCGGTGAACTCTCTTACCCCCGTCTCCCACCATGTTCCCAATATTCCTTTCCATGTCACTGCCAATTCTTCTGTGTTGTCCACTCAGACAGCCGTTATTGTGGCCGCTCCGATCCTGACACCAAACGGTGTACCCAGCCTTGCTTTTACAGTGCCCACAGTAATCGTCCAACCGGTCGTCTCTTCCGCTAATCTTACCCAGCCTGCCCAAGCTCACCAAACCACCATTCCCTTTTCCAGCTCTAGCAAGGATCAGCCATTAGACTTAAGCACGAAGAAGGAAGAAGGGAAAGGAGACGAAAAGAGTGCTGCTGCTCAGGTTTCTCCTGCGATTTCTGAAACGTCAGAGACAAAAAGTACAATAAAGGAGGAGCCAGTCGAAACTCTTACAACAGAACGTAAGTCAGCTTCAGAAAACTCGTCTTCATCGTCAGCTACACCAGCCGCTGTTCCTACAGCTACCGCCACTTCAAATAGTACCTGGCCCTCTGTGGAATCAACAGTTCTGAACCAACTCTTTAACCATAACATCAATCAGTATCCCCACCAGCCGAAACAGATCCTCACGTCGCCAACGGGACAGGCGCCTGCTACGACTAGTGTCAGCAAATGCCTTGAATGCAACATTGTATTTTACAAGCATGAGAACTTCGTGGCGCACAAACAGCACTACTGTGCCAGCCGGCGAGCCGTGAAAACTTCACCCCAAATCTCCCCAAAGCTGTCACCTCGAGAAACGGATGCCGCTTCGTCTGCAGCTGCCGCTGTGGCTGCAGTCGCCGTCACCTCTCTCAGAAAACCATCCCCAGAGCTCACCAGCCGACCGTTGTCGTCCTCAGCCAGCAACGATGAGAAACTCGACGCCATAAACAGTGTCTCCAAGATGGCTGCGCTGAGCAATGAAAGTATAGAAAAGAGCAAGGCAAACGTCAGTTACTTCTGTGTTCCGTGCAAAATCAAGTTCAGCTCTGCGTCGACGCTGAAGGCCCACAAGGATTATTACTGTCCTCACGGCAAGAACAGCGAACAGTCGTTGATTCTATGCAAAAATGACAGCGTGTCAGAAAGCAGTTGCAGTGAGGCAGACGATAACTCCCTAGAGGACAACTTCTACACGTGCACCCACTGTTGCACGTCGTACACATCATCCAGACTGTACAGACATCACTACTGCCCAGCCAACATGCAGAACCCGATGGTACGCTGCCCTCACTGTGATTACGTGGCCCCAACACAGAACAAATTAAGTGAGCATATGAAAGCTCATGCCACGTCCCGAGGATACAAATGCTTGCTGTGTGGCTACCGTGGTAATACGGTGAGGGGTATGCGTATGCACGGGAAGACCCACACAGATAGTGGACAGGAATTTAGCGAAAAGCACGTCCTAGAAGTGGAAGAACCGCCCGTGCTGCCAGTCTCCTACAAGAACGGAACTACTGACACGTATGGCAGTATGGACGTGGAAGCTGAGCTGATTCGGCTGAAAAACGAACCTTATAAGAGGCGGCGGTCCCGGAAGTCGTATGAGCGAATAGACATCCCGAATCACGAACTGCTGCACGCCTGTAAAATTTGTGGCGAGACCTTCTCGGATTTGCACGCTTTCCAGATGCACAGTACCATACACCAAACCTCGCAGATGGTGCCACACACAATCGGCAGGCCAAAGTCTGTGGTTAACGGTAAACAAATGGATGATCACCAACCAGACAATGGACCCTCGGGTGATTTGGCCACTGTAAGCAGAGTGGAACAGAGTGTCTCTTCGACGCTTTCAACAGCAGCAACAGCAGCGGCGGCAACTTCCGGATCATCTACTTCCGTTTATCCTTATAGTGAGGCTATAGATAGCAAAGCATCTCTTAAATTAATTACCGAGAAAATGGGTCCGAAATCGAATCAAAATGCTAAGCAACCCTCTCCAACCTCCACTGTAGGGACCACAACCCCTCCACCTGCGACAGCTATGCATTTCAAATACGAAGCTGATTCCGACCCAAAGATAAATTACACCAACGTTTCACCCACACTTCTTCATCGTTTTCCGGATGCAGAAAGCCCCAGGCCTGCGACGACGTCAGCCACCATTTCTGGGGCAACCCCTACGGACCTAGAGCAGACCATCAACTCTCTAGGGTCCGTAATTCAAATTAAATCAGAGCCCGTAGACAGAGGGTACGACAAAGCGGAAAATGGGACCGCATCGGCTGATAGTCCCCCACCGACCACTTCGGCCGAAGTTAACGTGAAAAGAGAAATAGACCAATCCACTTCTTGTGAAAGGAAAGAGGTCATGATCCCACAGTCGTCCCTCAAAGAAGGGCCAAAAATTCTTTCACATTCCAAACTGGAAATACCTAGTCACTCTCTTTCTTCTTCTTCCTCTCTTCCCATCCCTCCTCCTTCCTCCTCTTCACCTCGTCCTTCTTCCCCGTCTACATCTTCTAAAACAGCAGCCTCAACTGCTTTCTCTACTACCACTTCTGTTCCCGCTGCCGCCGCTTCCTCCAACACAACCCCGCTATATGTATATAATTCCCAATATTTGCAAGGGGAGAGAACTGATCCTTCAAACCATACGGCTGAACCCCAGTTGTCCAAGTACTGCCAGCAATGTGATATTAGTTTTACTTACTTGGCTACATTTTTGGCCCACAAGAAACACTACTGCAGCGCCAGGCTGCCCGATAACAAGCCGTCAGTGACAGCCTGATGTTTCTACTGGTAAATTCGACAAACTACGAAGAGAAGACTTCGATTTTTTTTTTTTTGTTATTCGTTTTTTTTCTTTTCTTTTTTTTTTTTTATCGAGAAACAATGAAAGACTTGTACCCTTTCATGGTGCATTCCTAAAGAAAAAATATATAAAATTAAAGATAAATGCTGTTAATATTGTTTTTTTTTTTTTTTTTTTTTTTTTTTTTTTTTTTTTCGAATTTTCAGAGGAAAACATTGAAAAACTAATTTTTTGTTTGTTTAAAAATATTATAAAAGACAGAAGACTTATAAATCTTTTCCCTTTAACAGATAAAAAAATGTCTTGTCAATCCCTCAGGCTAAAAAGCAGCCAGTCCAATGTGGGTGCCTCTCTGCTCAAAAAAAGAAATACCACCAATCACAACATTTACAGCAATAGACAAAATAAAGACATTTCCCCTATGCAAGAGTCGCTTTATTATTTTTTACAACCTTTGTCTTGGTTTTCCTTATTTGTTTTATCGATGTACGATAAGTCTTATTGCTTATCTGCAAATAATATGCGTCACAAATGTCCTTTACTCGGAATTTTTGACGACGATGGAATTTTTTTTTCTTAAGAACAAATTGGGAAGAAGAATTTTTTTTTTTCTCGCGGGTTTTTATGCAATTCGGTTTTTTACACGGATAAACTGTAAGTGTATTGATTGTGCTTAGACCAGAGAACAGTGTTTCAGGAATTCTAAAAAAAAAAAAAAAAAAGGTTGAAGGAAAAGTTCTCCTGTTTTCTAAATAAATTTGATTATTTTTAAATCACTAAAATTTACCATCAAACAATATGATTCAAACTAACTTTTTTTTTTTTTATCGGAGGAGGATTTATTTTACAGGATATGCGTGTAGCATCGGCACGGAATGTAAGGTTGGCGTGGCAAGTTCAAATTCCACTCGAGACCGTTGCATTCGCTTTCACATGAATACCATTAAAAGGATATGGCACGATCTCTTCTGCTCCAGTCAAGAAACAGAAGATAAATAAAATTATTAAAATAAAACTTTAATAATTAAATAACAGGGTAGACTGGGCATTCTAGCCTTGGGTGGCATATAGTCTCAGAGAAAGACAACTCTGAATTGAAATCTGGCTAGGTTTGGGCAAGAAATTTCAGCTGCTACGCCTATGGTAATGATACTGTAAATCATAGGGAATATCTACAACAATAATTGTTTTATATAAGCAAACACTGCCAAAATCTGAGGTAAAAATCCTAAAGAAAATTAATTTAAGTGCCTCATTTTTTATATAATGTTTGTTTTACTTAAACGATCATAGCCTAAAGCTAATCTGTATAAAAAAAAAAATCTGTATGTAAATAAAGTTTTAGACATTTTAAAAATATTCTCACGTTTTGTCGAAACTCATCGACTCCTCGAACCGCCATTTTAGACGAAAAATATCTTATGTGCCATGCGTGATACACGCTTAGGCGATCATGTAACTTTCGATTCAAGACTGACGAGGCAATTTTTTCCCCGCAGCAGGTTGCCATTTCTTTCTAAGGTAGACCAGTTGCCATCCAAGGCTATAGAACCTTGTCTGTCCTGCTATTTACCCATAGTTGGAGGGAGAAGAGGATTCATACCTTTCCCAAGGGTAATATTAGCTCGTAAGTGAATGTAATGGATTCGACTGGAATTCGAACTCGGCTCACCGATTACCTCAATCCGAGCTGCTGTCCATTACTCCACAACAAATTTAAAAATCTCTTAAAAGTTCAATACATACGCTGGATATGTGTTTCAAAATAAATCATTAAATTTATAAGAGTAATAACAGCGTTTTGTAAAAAATAATACTGAATTTTTGCTTAAAACATAATAAAAATCACATTTATTTTAATAATGAAGAAATTCGGATTGTTTATGATTAAAAATAAATTATCTTTAACCTTGTATAATTTTTAATCCTATACGCTTTTATGAAACTTAGAAGAATTAATTTTATTTTTTATACTACATTAAAAATATAAAAGACTAAATTAAATAAAAGCTAGTAAAATGATACTTTTGAGTTTAATTCTTTGCTTTTATTTTCTTGTCTGTTTGAAGTCATAAATTATTTAAATGCACTCAGTGAACTCTTTATAATTATTCTGATTTTTATAATTTATTAAACTAAAGGATGTGTTAAAAAGGGATGAAAGTAATAAAACTCGATACTAAGATATTAATATCACGAGAGAAAGGGTGTAGTCATTCAGAAGTTTTACCTTTTCGATCTTTCATACAAAAAAAATAATCTAAAAATTGTGAAAATAAATAAAATGAAATTCTTTAAAATTTGTTTCTAACGTGAAAATGGCATCCATTTTTCGATTCTTCAAACATATCTTTATTTATTTAATAAAAAAAGATCTCCTTTTACATCAGCAACCAAAAGAATTTCAAAATCGAACTAAAAAATGACAAAAACTTTTTCCAAAAACAAATATTCACTATAGATTTTTTTCGCCTGACAAACCGGAAAGAAAATAATGTTTTATTAAATAATTCAAACGCCAAGTCCCAACAAAAAATATGTTTGTAGTTTTATTAAATTATTTTTGTCAGGTTTCAGGACAAATCCTCAAATTTTTCTGGTTTCACATTGCAAAAGATTTTTTTTATTGAAATATCTTCAGGGATTTTTTTTTTTTTTTATAGAACTATAAAAATGAGGTAAATTTGCAGATAATGTCCCAGTGACAAATTTTTTAAAAATATATATCATTCCTGATGTAAAATCGCCTGATTATTCCAAAAATAGCATTAAAAAATACCAAACTAGGCTTTCTTTGCACTCGATGTCACAACAGAACATCAGAAGATCCAGGTGCATCAGAATGTTGAAGATTGGTAACCTCATAGCCACTAGGTACAGAATGGCGTTTCTTACATCCACGCGAGAAAATCCACGTTCGAGTAAAGCGCACAAAACCACACGCAATATTAATTGGCAAATAAAACTAACTTTACGGGTGAAAGATTTCGTTTCGTATTGCTATTCGTTTCGTTTCGTTAAAACGATAACATTACAGTTTCTTTCTTACTATTCATTGTTTCTATTCCCAGTTTTTAGCCAGTCTGTCTCCAAGACTGAATATTTTCTCTTATCGCATTATGAAATATAAATAACTTTTTATTTATGTGTTCACTTGACGTTTTGCTTGAGTCATCAAATCGATTTTTTTTATTTAAATAAAACGTCTCTAATTATGCAGAGCTACCCATTTTCTTTTTTTTACACACACTCGTCGAAATTCATAAAATTTTACACCCACTCGTCGAAATTCATAAATTTTTACACCTACTCGTCGAAATTAATAAAAATGTTATATTAAATGCAGATGAGGATAGCAAAAATGAAGTACTTTTTTTTTACAATAACTATGACCGGTACAAGTTCCAATAACCATTCCAGGTAGAGGGTAAGGGGTAAGAAGTACAGTTTATGTTGATACGTGAAGAAGATAACGTCTAATCCTAGCCTTGAACAGTTTAAGATTGTAGTGATCGGGAAAGCATCCACTTGGGAGTCGTTTTTACAAAGTAGCGGTTAATGAAAAGAAGCTGTTCGAGTGGTACTTACATCTCGCCAATGGAATACGAGGGGAATGAGGCTGATTCACTACGATGGGTGTGGCATGGCGGATCTTAGCCTTGAGGGTTACAGATGGTGAAATTAAGAAATGTAGCTTATCTGAACACTTTCCATGGAAATAGCAAGAGAGTCGCAAAATCTGATAGACTAATGCTTACCCAAAAACCATAATGCTAATGGCACTGGTTAAATTAACCGTCTCCACACAGGAAATATTCGATATAACCCTGCGGCAGCTTCTTGTTCATTTCACTAATGAGGTAGGGTTCGTGGATACCGATGCCTGGGTGACAGGAATCACAGGAGCCAGGGCAATTTTTATCCTTCTCTTATACGTCCCCCATTATAAAATAACTTTGTCTCATAAGGCATTGTGGGAAGGCGAGTAAACTGCGGAAACATTCGGCATCAATTGACCGAACAGTTTGCATCACTGTCTTAAAACAGTCTTTTAGGAAATTGGTTCTCGTACAAACATCGAGGTTAAGCAACGTCGAGTCTGGTCAGCACCTAGATGGGTGACCTCTTGGGAAGTGTTATATACCGTACCTATGAACACTAATGGGTATGTCCCAATCCTCTTAAATATGTTGGACACTATTGTATGTGGGGGTAATATACTGTCTAAGCTTATGTATGAAATATTTATCATCATCAAATCGGGGTGCGTTTGGTTTGCCCCCCTTGAGAGGATGCTGTATGGAGGATTGATTGGTGACGGGTGATTTTTTGTGGTGAGTGCGCAAATTGTAATGAGTAAATGGGTCGTGAATCGGATTAGCTAGGTATAGGATAGTCAGTGAAGACCAGCCTCAACCCATTCCTCTTTTTCGGCCTTGTGCCATAATTGTATGTTTCATACAATAAATATAAATATGCTTTCAAAGCTGGCAGTGGGAAACTCTTGCTGTGCCGAATTCACTACCTTTGGGCAGAGAAAACCCGGACGAAGCTTTGCCGAAGGGCAGAGTCTCGTCCGGGGAGGTAGACAGATACCCGATCCCGCGTTTGCGGGGTCTACAATTTTTGCCCCAACCCACAGGCTCGGATTTCCCCATGTTAAATTTGGCCTTGTGCCGCATCCTACCTCGTGGAGAGGCAGGTAAATATCGTAATATGCTAAGTTCACCACTAGCAGTGGTTTACCTACTTCACGCCGCTGGCGAGTATTGTATTTTGTTGATGTTATAAAGATTACCATTTCATTTCCAACCTCCGTTTTGGTTATTCCTTATTCCGTAACCTTTTCTAGGTTAAAACATGAATACAAGGTACTATAAACTTGTCTGGGAAAGATATGAATCCACCTCTTATCCCTCCGGCTATGAGTTAATTAGTAGAACTTGTATCAGTAAATTATTATTATATCCAAAACATTCTTACAATCTAAAAATTATTTTCTGGTTTTAAATAACCTGCAAAAGGTTGATAAGCTGTAAAAAACAAATCAATCAATTATTGATAGAATTTTCCTTCCAAACATTTTGTTTAAGTGTAGGAAATATATATTATATCATTATTTTCCCCTATAATTACATGTTCTATTCATTTTATTTGTTGCAGCTGTTGGAAGTCTTCAAGTGGCGTGTATGTATGTGTGTGTGTGTGTTGTTTTGTTTACCAGTACAATTCATAATACAGTAATATTAAATATAAACGAGAAAGATCTTATATGCAAACTTGAAATATCTGGTAGTCTAATGTTTACAATCTTCTATGTGCCGCGTCCCTTCAGAACATAAGCACAGATGGCTCTCCACAACATCCTATCCCATGTGTCGCTTAGCAGTTATTCTCCCTTTACTAAGGCCTCCGCCTCCCATTCTGACATCTATTTACACAAGCTCGTCAGGCTCGCTGACTTCACCCCCCCAATCTATTTTGCCCTCAGTAAGTTTTAAGTTTTCCAAGCCTTCCTTCCTCATCCTGTACCCAAGGAATTTCAGCTGCCTTTTTCCTGAGTCCTGAGATTCTGAGTAAAAAATGTTCCTTCTGTTGCCATTTTCTCTAAGACTTCCTTGATGCTTACTCGCTCAGTGCTTGTGTAATATTAAATATAAATAGTCATATATCATGGAATACAGTAATAACCTCATCACATGTGTGTTGGGAGTGGGGGTGAAGGTTGGTATCTTTTTCGATCATTCGTTTTGTTGGATTAACTTTCTTTTCTCTTCCCTTGTTAATGCGCGCTGCGCTTAGCCGGTCATGTGACTCTTAACGGCCAATCAATGAAGTCCAGACTGTAATGTCTTAACCTTTACAAGAGATAATACACAGCAAAAATATTTTGAATTGTTCATTAATGTTAGAAACCACAGACTGTAGCAAGATAGAAAAACACTCTTTGGTTAGATTTTAAAAGCATTTGTTTCCTAATGTTCACCCAATACAAAGCCCAAAAGCCACTCAAGGTAGAGGGTTACTGTGTGGAGTTGTATTAGTGTAAGAAAGGACAAGCGTTAGGAGTATACAGTTATAGTAGGCTTTAGACGTAACCGGAAACCCAATCCTAAACAGGAAACAAGAGATAAACTTCTAATCATGTTCAAAAGAATGGGGAGGAGTGTGAACCGGACAATAGGCGAACCTATCTACTCCTATTGGTGAAGGAGAGAAAACGTAAAAATAAAATAAAAAATTACTGAATAAAATTTCAGATTTCAAACGCAGACGTTAGGAGCATAGAGCTGAGTAGTAATCCCGAGTAATTAACCTCATAATTAACTTAGAGAGGGAATGCTGAAAAGTTCTCAGCCCGACCCATTTTCTCAAATAAGTATCTTATCAGAATCAGGCGCTTGGGTCTTTTGTAAAGATCCTTTTATAAATGACGCATGGATGTCTGCAACGGTATTCCTTCTGTTTTGATATTTTTATCAGTCTTATTAAAATTCTGCTTCTTTTAAATTTTATTTTTCCTGCAACGTAATAAATAAGCCATTTACGGAGTAACATTTTTCAATAAAATTACTTTTACTGCTTAACTGGAAGCCAACCAATGTACGACTATTTATCAAAAATGTTTCTCCCATTATGAGAAAGTTTTTTTTGCTTTTTTTAGAAAGTGTCTTTCCTGATTCCAACGTCTGGATTTTTCACAAAATAAAGAATTGATTTGATCTGAACCAATTTTGCTTCATAACGGCACGGACATTTCCTTAACATTTTTTCGTCGTACTTGCTAATCAGTTTATTACAATGGGAAAGCAAATAGGAAGATTGTGTTCAGATCCGGATTTAGACGAAGAGAGGCCCTAGGCTATTCCACTTTTGAGGCCCTAGACTATTCCTCTTGTGAGGCCCTAGGCTATTCCACTTGTCAGGCCTTACCCTATTACACTTGTTAGGGACCTCTAAATCCTCCACTCTCACGAACAGAAGAAAATGGAAGATTGTTAAACAATTTGAGTAAAATCGAGGATGATGACGGGTGTTTAAAATTCCACAGTTCACAATTCCCCCTCTAAAGGACACATAAGACGTTATTGTTAAATACATTATGTGATTGAAAAAAATGTATGAATGTTAAAATGAAAAAAAAACATCTCTAAAGAAATCAATGCTGACATCGAGTTATCAGCTTAAGACAGAATTATTCTGAAATGGAATATAAGGAAAATTACTGAAGGGTTGTTTAAAATCTACAATGCTTTATGACAGCATGTGTAAGAAAAGCCTATGACAGTATCAAAAATATTATACACTTTGGCTGGAGGACTCCTAGATTTTGAGGCTGCTAAGCCTATAGGTAAAACCGGTACTGATCGTATTGTTCCAACCTTCAAAATTGTACAATTCTGCCTGTCTTGGAAATTAGCATTCTCTCTCTCTCTCTCTATCTCTCTCTCTATCTCTCTCTCTCTCTCTCTCTCTCTCTCCCCCCATTAAATGTAAATCTTAATATGTAGCTTATCCTAATAGATTTAATAACTGGTAAAAAGATTGTCTAGCGTCAGTCTTTCTAGCCAGTACTTCGAAAGCATATATTCTGCATTCGAAATTTTAGCTATGACTTGAACGACTCAAAACGATGACGAGCCCAAAGAAAAAGATCAGTTTTACAAATCGGCCTCTGTGGGTGCCTGTGTAGCCGAGTTGAGGGTGGCGTAGTGAAGAATAGAAAAAAGTCCTGACAATTTTTACAAACATGATATGCGTTATATTTTCCATAGAAAGAATAATGGAGATAACATCATCCGCACCCCCTCCAGTGACCATTTTAACATCACCCCCACCCGTTCTGATATTTCTGATCCACCAATAGTATATTTTCTCGACGAAATTTAAGAAAATATTGTCCATTCATATAAAATTCAAAATTATTTATATTATTTGTTATTATCATAAAGTTTCGACCATTGTACCCTCCGGTTTTCTTCAGATGTCTCTCGATCCGGGTAACTTTAATTGGATCCAGAACTGAACACTTTTATTTAACCTACGGTAGGTGGAGTGTTCTCGTTGTGCTGTTAGGTCTTGGTCTATTTTAGTACTTCTCAGTTACTGCTGTCCACCCCATTTGGTGGCGTAGTAATTATCAGTTCAATCCCTAGTCCGTAATTGCTCCTTTTCTATGGTGCCGTTGAGGGTTCAATATTTGCTCAGTTATTATTCGGCCTCTTTGGTGGCATTGTGAATTCAGTCGCTGGGAATCCAAGCATGTAATAACTGGGCAGTACTAAAAGAAAAAAATGAAACATCCCTAGAATATGGCTATCAAAACGGTAGCATCTAATATGTATCAAAGACACTAGCAATAGGTCCTAAGACCAACAAAACATCTTTCTACAGTATAGCTCAATGTGGTACACTGACAATAGAAGAGCATGCAGTAAGGATTGAACGCGTTCTGGTTATTTAACGATACCAACTTGCTAACCATGGCTCTAAATAAAAAAGTATTATTTACGAAGATACGAACCATTGCACAGGCAAAGTCTCTTCACTTTGCTCCGTTACGCTCCACACTCGTGTCTCTGCTGAGAAATGTCTTTCTTTCTATGTGCCGTGTCCTTTCAGGACGTAGTCGATCATGGCTCTCCACCTCCCTCTATCCCTTGCAGCTCCTTCCCTCTGCCACCTCCCCCAGATCAGAATATTTGTCATTCACTTGATTAAGGCCACTAGATATGTCATGCGTTATTTTTCCTTGTCCCTTTCGATATCACAGTTTTACATAATATTTGTACACACACACATTTTCAGGGTTTCAAGTGAGCAGACATACAAAGTTTGTGTTTTATATTACATATTTACTAAGCTTAGCTGAAGGCTGTATGAGGAACTAGAAAATAAGCTCCAGTTACGTTGATGTTTAAGGCGAGGAAGACATGCCTGTCTAGAAAATCAACATTCAAATTGCTGGGCTTTTCTTCGGTTTGAACACTGTCACTGGGCTAATAGGAAATGCGTAACTATTTCAATCATCAAAATATTGTTTATATTTTTTGTCTGGGGTAATGGGGTAGGTGTCAGTATTTTCTCACTCATTATTTTGTGTTTAGTTTCATTTTATTTTAATCCAAGAATAACACTGCTGTTTTTAATCCAAGAATAACACTGCTGTTTTTAATCCAAGAATAACACTGCTGTTTCATCTTAATCCAAGAAGGACACTGTTGGTTTTAATCAAAGAATGACACAAAAGAATGGCCCAAAATGTTAATAGTCTTAATAAAGAGTGTATCGGCGCAAAATGTTATGTTAATAGTCTGAGTAAAGAGTGTATTGGCCCAAAATGTTAATGGTCTTAATAAAGAGTGAATCGGCCCAAAATGTTAATAGTCTTAATAAACAATGAATCGGCCCAAAATGTTAATAGTTTTGATAAATAGTGTATTGGCCCAAAATGTTATGTTAATTGTCATAATAAAGAGTATATCTACCGAAAATGTTATGTTAATAGTCTTAATAAAGAGTGTATTGGTCCAGAATGTTATTATAAAAGCAACAATAATAAAATGGGAGTAAAAGTATCAATAAAATAATAGTCATAATGAAGAGAGTCTATCAACCCTGATTGATGTGATAAAAAAGCAACAATAATAAGATCGGCATAAAACTAGTAACCAAATGAAATAACATGTGTAAGTAAATGTGTCTAACGCTCAATTATGTATTTTGCTGTCTAGTCAAATTGATGACACCAGATGCACAAAGCATTGGAGTCACTTTTGGAGAGTGATATTCTGGAAACTAATCTCGCACATTGTTGCATGTCAGTGAAGTTCTCACTATTGTGGTCTTGAGCCACTCTAATTTCATCTGAATGTTATTATTGACAAAGACCGATTGACACTCTAAAATCAAAATAACAAGTAGCATCCTGTTGCTGAGTCACTTTTTGAAGTTTCGCTTCTTCTGACGAAAAACGCCTCAGGTTGTGACATCATCTGCTCTTTGCCCCCTCGCCACTCTCCAGTCACTTTAAATAAGCATGCAAGGTTGGTCGTTATATTGCAGTGTGATGCAATGATGCAATGATCTACATAAGTGTGTGTACGTGTGTATGTGGGTGGGGGTAGAAATTTTTCTTTTAAACATTTATTGTTAAAAATAATGCGCATTTTGTGTCTGTTACATTTAAGAATATTTTTTTTCTAACGAATATCATTTCGCAAATGTGGTTGTTGTCTATGGATAAATTAGCCAAAAGTTGTTTTTGTCATCCAAAGATGACGACACCCATAAACCAGCATTGAGGGTAAGGATGAAAGAAAATTAAGTGCGTTTTAACAAGTGGTTTATATCATTAATTACATTAACACATTAAGATAAAAGTTCATTAAAGGTAACAGACACGAAAGATCTACTTTTTAACTACACACACACACACACACACACACATATATATATATATATATATATATATATATATATATAGAGAGAGAGAGAGAGAGAGAGAGACAGAGACAGAGAGAGACAGAGAGGGGGTAGAGACAGAGAGAGAGAGGCAGAGTAGTGGATAGCGACTCGGATTCAGGAATCGGAGAGCCAAGTTCGAATTCCAGTCGAATCCATTACATTCACTTACGTGCTAATAACCTTAATCTTCTCCCTCCAGCTATTGGTAAATAGCAGGACAGAACGGGTTCTATAGCCTTGGATGGCAACTGATCTAGGAGAAGGACAACTCTGAATTCAAAACTTGCGGAGGGCCGTTTGCAGACCTTGTGGCACGTAGGTGGTTGCTTCTGCGCAAAGCCTTCACCACTCAAATCAAATCATATGCGCATGTGCTGGTGTCTGGCTGGCGGTGCCTAGAAACTGAATTGCTTGATCCTCATACGTCGAATACGACAGGAAAGCTCACTAGATAGATAGATAGATAGATAGATAGATAGATAGATAGATAGATAGATAGATAGGAATGGATCATATTTATTAATCCGACAGATTTTTATATGATTTAAACATTATTTTTAGCGGAAAAATACAAGCAATATATATATATATATATATATATATATATATATATATATATATATATATATATATATATATATATACAAGGGTGTTATATATAAACGTAACCCTTTTTCAAACGTAACTAATAACTGATACAACAAAAAAGTTAATAAAATGAACACGCAACCACCCCTTGTCTGGATGAATGGATTTCTCTGTATCCTTGGAAACTGTAAATGATGATTTTTTTCCCTGCCTTTAAAACCCAGTAAATTTTAAAATAAGTTACTCCAAAATTCACTTGAGGATGAAATGGAACTAGTGTCTTTAATTTAATTACAAAATTAAATTCTAAGCTTTTAGCTTCCAATTTTTAAACATGGTGTAGCGAAAAAAAACATATTTTAAATCAGTTAATTTATAATATTAATGCTCTGTAAATTTACATCGAGCACTATTTTGTAAAAATAAAAATATCTATAAGAACACCGGATTATATATCTTACTGTTCTTTTTTATATATATATATATATATATATATATATATATATTGTGTGTGTGTGTGCGTGTAGAAACTGTCCAGATGATTGTTCGTTTCGAGCGCTTTTTGGCTAATCTATTGCCCCATTTTACAGGACTTTGGTTGCTATTGCAAATGGTGAGTAGGTTACTGATATGTATATACATTTTTTATATATATAGGGTGCGATGGTTAAATTGTCGTCTAAATTAAGCAAATATGAAAATAACACTGACATCTCATTTTAACAGATATATTTATCAAAATTACACAAAAATACCTTGAAATACTAAAGAGTAAATTTATTGAATAAAATCACCATTGTCTTCAACCTCGACTTCCAGACGACTTAGGAATCTCCTGCAACTCTTCTGAACGGTCTCTTTGTTTAAATTGGTGAATGCTGCCATAATCCTTGCCTTCACTTCATCTTTGGTGTTACAAGGAGTTTTGTTGGTCTATCGCTCAATTGTACCCCACACATAATAATCAAGGGGGTTGCAGTCTGGGAAGTTAGGTGGCGAGATGTACGGGATGATGTGGTTGCAGAAATTGTCTGACAGCCATGACCAAGCTTCAATACGAACATTTCAGAGCGTTTGGCAATCAATCTGAGGACAGTGCAGAGTATTCGGAAAGAGTTAGATGAGTCTAATGGTGATTACGAAGGTGTTTGGAGTGATTACTAATGATGGCCACCTTATGCCTCCATTCATCTTCACACAGGACTTCAGACTCAAAAGCCTACATCATGTGACTTGAGGAGGTAGTGTTGTCCTGGGTCAAGAGGGTGGCTACTAAAAGACCATGTGTCTGGCAAGAAGACACTGCACCATGCCATACAAGCAGGAGAATCCACTTATTTACTTCGCATCGGCAGTCTGGCACAAGGCCAGAACAGTGGGCCGCTTTTAATTTTTATTAACATTCATATTCATCTCTGTGTGGTCGTTGCCCAAATGTATTTACGAAGCTGACACAATACCAACAATGGATATGAAACCGATCTTATCAAATTAACTACACTAGGGAAAGGAGGCAATAGTGAGAGATAAAAATAAAAATAAACCGCCTACCTCTATAAAATACTAAAATTTGCACTCTTACCTTTGACCCCATTTGAATAAATCAATGAATCAAGGTATGATGGACATTTAAATGTTTTCTTCCCTCTTGAAAATAAATGCCCCTATTATGTGACTTACCTCAGACGATACCAAGATAGACTTTGCACTCAGTTGTTCTTCAGAAAAGTCAGGTGCATCGAGAGATACCCTCCTAGTCGCCAAGTGCATAGTCGCAGTTCACTCGATGTCAAGGGAATGAATCTGATACATCTTTACATGGATGTAAAGTCCAGGTTCGGAGAAGGCTCCAAAGCTACACACACTGGCCGGTGGTGACTGACAAAGTCCTAAATTGAATAAGATATAATGTTACGTATGAGAAAATTAAGTCTAATGTTTCCATTACTCTGGACGAGAATAAACTTACACACCAGTGACGGAAAATGTGTATCTTAAATCTGTGTGAGTATTAAAAATAGTTGCGTTTTCCCAGGTACTTCCTAAAATGGTACAAGGAACTGGCCATTTGCTTAGCATCTTTGCGATGGATCGTATAGACGAGTTCTACTTGAGGTCATGAAGGAGCTTGAGTCTCAGTAAACGGTTCAAGACAAGGAGCCTCATTGATAATACAACCGTTCGTCATGAGAGGAGGGAAAAAAGAATCTACTCTGTATCGATGAAACGTTACCAGTTTGGTTTTGGAGGCATTGAATGTTAAAAGCCAGTTCCTCTCTCATTGAACTGTGCGGGCGGGGACAAAAGAATGATCCGCCCGTAAGCTTTAGTCATCTAAACTTTTGAAGGTGCAGCCATAAACCGTAGTATCGTGTACGTTTATATTTACTGAGAATGATCTTAGAAAAAGACAATTGTTTAAACGTTTAGAAACAGGAAGCATACCACAATTTGACATGCTGAATGTTCAAAGTATAATTCAAGAAAGACAATCTTCTCTAAAACAATTATTATTTCTAAAAATGGAATGAAATGATAATAGGGGAAATGGCATACATTTTAGTGTGAGAACCATGACATAAATGATTTGGCATTATTGGAGATGACCGGTAGAAAATAAGTTCTAGCTTACTGTTTCAGTAATGACGATATCAGTGTTTGATTAGACGGGTTTGTACTTATTACGTCTACTGACCTGTACACTTGAGAAAACTGAAAATGTGCCCTTCGGCAAAAGGAAGTAAAAAAAAAATATGTTTCGGATACGAGTCTGAGCAGATATGGGCTTTCGAGAAACTCATAATGAGCGAATTTGCCTTAAAAAGCAAACAGAACTTTGCGTGATTGTGAAGCTCGTCGTAGCCGAGAGGTCAAGGTATGCCCGATAAGACGGTGGTTTCTCTTGCCGGAGGGTTCATTTTCTAGAGTGTGCAGGTCAGTAGACTAAATAAATAGCATGAAATGAACGGGGTGTCTACTCAAATACCGGTATTCACTAAAAATAAAGTTTGAAATAATAAAAATGTATACATAGTTGAAATAACGGCGTTACTTTTGCAACAACCGGATATAAAAATCTCAAACAAGAAATCAAAATAAAATTTGGTCTTTGTTCATAGGGATCGATGCATATCTTCCAATATGAATAGTTAAAATATTTTAATAAGTACGATTTCGATTTCTAACCAATCAGAGTATTTCCCGCTTCTTTTTTGCTAGTCTAGAAACTCAACCAGTGTAATCCATCTTGGACGCATAAATCTAGTAACTTATTTATTCTAATTGCCAGTCGTTATTAAAAGCTTACGTTGCTGCCTAAACCTACGCTAACTTGGAATCTCATTCCACAAAATCTTACCCAAAAGCCAATACAGCTGATTCTTTCATTTATTTTATTTAACCTCCTGTTCGATTGTTGAACCTAACAAAATAGGACTAAAGGCAAACAATGAAAGTAATTGTTTAGAAAACCATTGATAGCATCATTTCAGAAAGACGCGCTCCTGCAAATTGTAATGGTTGGTAATTCGATTACTCAAGATTCAATAAAATAGAATAAATAGACAATGTTACATTTTGAGATGAGAAGCCTGCCTAATAAAAGACCTAACATCACAATGTGCTTTCGTTTCGTCCATGTAAGACAAGGTTGTTTTTTTATGATTCAAGTTTCTTAGTATAATTTGCAATCTAAATAAATCGTAAAGAAAAGATAATCGTATGATTAATGAATCTTGACTGATACTAGAAAAACTTTTGCCATCCTAAATGATTACTGATTCGTCAAAGAAAGATAGGCCTCCCAGGGAAACAAAGCAAATTTATTATTACTACTAACCACTTAGTAAATTAAGTTATTAATATGATTAAATAATTGACATGTTGCTTTTGAATAAAGTCAATGTTGCCAATGGTTGCTTTACTGATATTGTCGGGAAAGAGAAATTGGAGAGCTGAGTTCAAATTTCGATCGGGTTCCTTATATTCACTTACACGCAAATCCCCTTTGGGGAAAGTATGAAATCATCTCCGTTCCTCAGCTACGGGTTAAATAGTAGAACTTGTATCTGGAAAAATCATTTTTATTCTCAAAAAGTTGTTAATGTCAATCTGAGTTTATTATTTTTAAAAGTACATTAATATTAAATGAATATAAACAAAACAAGCTAGAACTTGAACTCAATACCCGGAGTCTATTTTTGCTGGAGGTTGGGTGGAGGTGATGTCACCCGCACCTTCACAAAATACGTAAAAATAAGAAAAACTCGGGTATATCAAAAGTATATTAGTTTTCTTAATCACGGGTACCACTCTTGTGCTCCTGTACGACTAGTGAGAACTACAGTCGAAACCACCAACCTGGGAGGGGAAGCCCGTGTAGAGTAAGCGGAAGTGAACAGCATCAAATCAAACGAGCAAATCACAAAAATAAACACACCGCGCAAGGGATCTGCGCATCCTTCCGGTTTTCAAACATACTCAAAATGTTCAATTTAATAAAAATAAATAGCCAATAAAATCAGCTCCCCCCAATAAATAAACACAGACTTTTGGTGCATACACGAGGCCATAAAAACCAAACATTCATTCAATTCGGCAGAAGAATTGAGAGCAGTAAGGAGACACGAGTCAACCTCGTCGTCCTGTCTTTCTCACCAAAGCAACAGCGGATTCCATTTGATATTGTTTCCCAACTCCACTTTCTCTCTTCCGCCATGAAACACTATTTATGTTCATTTCCTAACAGTCAAAGAGAAGAACGTTCTTTCATTTCATGATAAGTAATTACAGTTAATATTTGTGTATCTCACGTTTAAGAAAATGTCATCATTTTATTGGGACACACGACAATCTTTTCTCTCATTGTTTTATTCAACAAACGGTGACCCATGGAATCTTTCCCCAACATTTGTTGTCTGGACCGGAAGGAGGAAAACTGATACACGATAGAAGTGAGCGTCCCCATAACATAATTTCTGCGAAAGCGGTGATGGTGGGGGGTAAGATGGTGCGTAGGATGTTCTTCTGTGTCGCTCTGTCAGATCGATAAAGGCGACTTAGAGGTGGCGGTCTCTTCTTTATAATCCCGGAAATTCTCGAGGAGAAGCTGAAGAGATGTTGAGCAGGGGAGATAATTCTCTAGGACTATTCCTTGGATTATTTCCCTTGCAAATAAAATTACAGCGCAAATATTTCCGGTGATTATTTTGCGATTGTTAAATGGTTAAGAAGTTCTTACTTTTTCTTTTTTTTAAATGTCTTCCCATTTCATTAACTTAACTTTCATATGTCTCTTACTATTCTTTCCTTCCTTATTTATTTCTGTTAAAGTGATTAAAAGAGTTACATTAATTGTATTGGATTTTATTTCTATTATATCGAACAAAATCATAAATATCATGATATAAAATATTATTATTGACCCACAAAGAGAGTTCAATGTATTTATTATAACAGAGTATATATAAATAAATTACATGTAAGAGAAATTAAAAAATACACTACAGTCATGTATCGAAGCTAAGCGTGTATCACACATGGCACATAACTGACTGACTTGTTTAATGAGGGACTTTAATCAATTGTTTCTTGAAAAGAGTTCATAGTACATGATTCCCTGTAAATCTCACGATACATTATCATCACGTTCTGTGGATGAACGATTATGTTTGGTAGTGAGTCATTTCGCTTGCTCTACGATCTTTGAAATTGTTGCAAAATATCTTTTCTCAATATTCATCGCAATTCGTTAAAAAAAAAAATTTTAAAAAAAAAGAAAAAACAATCACTTACACGTTTAACTACGAATCGCGCTCGGGAATACTGCCAACTATGTATTTTTTCGATTAATCTCTGTGGAATCCATACATCAAAGCAACTAACATAACAAAAACTTGTGAAAATGACTTTCAGTGCTTGTTTCAAATATTCTAAGTATATTGACTTTCTTCCACATCGTATAAGATCATTCTCAAGTAATGTCTTCATTAGGTTATCAATTTCAACTGAACTACCCAACCGTGGAACGTCATTTAGTAAGAAATCTTTAGTACAAAACTTCACTAACCAATCTTGACACGTTGAATTATTCACAATACCCTCTCCATAGATTAAATAAAAAATTGTGTCTGAGTTGCGTTTTTACTTTACTTAAAAACATATAACACCGAAAATGTTATTTATTTTCTTTTATCTTCAATGTTAGAATCAATAAAAAATACACAAATTTCCATCATGCACGCTGAGATAAGAGATATAACAATAAAATCAAAATAGATTTTTGTTAGTGAAGTTAATTAAAACTAAACACTCATAATGCCATCTAACAACAAAAATAGAATAAATTTATAAGGTGACCCAATACTTCACGTCCAAAATGTAACAAAGTCCTACAGGGATCTGAGAACAATGAGCGAATGCAAAGGGGTCAGGGTCAGATTTTTTCTAACGTGGGGAAATTTCTGAAGTTAGGTGCAGATATCTCCTGCTTAGTTCATACCTGAAATCAATTTCTTAATAGCAATCATCTCAAAGTAAATTTTTTAAAATATTTTTCTTATCGTAGTTCTCATGTTTGTTTTTTTTATCAAAATTAAATCAAACCGATTACAAAAACATTGTTAGGTCATTCGTCCAGATTCAGCAACTTAAACAGATTTAAATGAAAATATTTGAATATATTTTGTTGTGTCAACAAACCAATTTAAAATAATGGTTCTTTCGCATAAAAACTCTGAATTTATATATATATATATATATATATATATATATATATATATTTGGTTGGATTAATGTAAGTTTGTGACCTTGGGTTTCACGCTTTTGCAATCGTCAGACCATATTAGCTCTATCTCTGATATTGAGCGCATTCTAATAAGTACCTCGCATATAATTTATAAATAATATATATAATATATTACATATATATATATATATATATATATTTATATACACACACTTTTCACACACTTTTCACACACACACACACACACACACATATATATATATATATATATATATATATATATATATTAATAAATATACATAATATCCAACGTCGATAGCACTAATCGGAGTTTTATATAGTTAAAGTAATCTTCCTGAAGATTGCATTATAATATAAAACCTCCGAGTAATGTTATCAACGTTGGATATGTATATTCACTAATATATACTTATAGCTTTGTTTCATAACATTGATCCCTGTATTTGTAACACCTTTTACATAACATATTATAACACCTTATATAACATACTTACGTACCTGCAAGTATTTGTGCGTGCATGTACATTTTTTATCCTACCCATCCTTATAAGGGTGTATATTTCTAAAGAGAACACAGAGTAATTACATTTTTTTTTAATTATGTATTTCTTTAATTAAAAACTTAAAATTCTGTCATGTCTAGCCTTCCGTAAAGTTAGTGTACTTAGACTTTTCTAATCTGGCATATATTTACTTTGTCATACAAATTTATTTGTTTTTCATTTCAAATTTTACCTGAAATAAATTCTCCACGGAATTGTTGCTTATGTTTTTGTTTGTTTTTGTTTTAGTTTCTTTCGTTTTTTGTGCTTGTTTGAAAGAAAATAAGGGTTTTATTTTATTTTTATTTTTTATTTTTATTTTTTATTTTAATTCCTAACCCCTTGGTGTTGATAAATCCTGCAAGTGGGGTGAAATAGCTATATACAAATAGGGTATTTTTGAATTTCTCTTATATGTAATTTATTTATATATACTCTGTTATAATAAATACAATGAACTCTCTTTGTGGACCAGTTGTAATATTCTATATTAATAGGATTCACTTGGATTATATACCAACGGATTTTTTTTATATATATATATATATATATATATATATATATATATATATATATATATATATATATATATATTATAAATTAATTGATTTCAAATATGGTTTTTCCTTTACACAGTTCTAACCATGTTTCAAAAATGGAAGCTAAAAAGCCACGAATTTAATTTTGCGATTAAATTAAGACATTAGTTCCATTTCATCCTCAAGCGAGAAAAAATTCGCTTGAGGATGAAATGGAACTAATGTCTTTAATTTAATCGCAAAATTAAATTCGTGGCTTTTAGCTTCCATTTTTGAAACATGGTTAGAACTGTGTAGCGGAAAAAAAACATATTTTAAATCAATTAATTTATAATATTAATGCTCTGTAAATTTACATCGAGCACTATTTTGTAAAAATAAAAATACCTATAAGAACACCGGATTATATATCTTACTGTTCTTTCTTTTTATTTATAAATTTAATTTATTTTCTGTTTTTACGTTATTTTTTATGGATATACTTATTTGAGTAAATGTTCTATTCTTTTAATTAAACAGTATTAGCTACATTTACCGGCCAGAATGTTCGAGAAATTGCGTAAAAAACATGCGTTGTTTGACAGGAATCGAGCCTGAGTGCTATACGTAACCACCATTAAGCCTGGCGTTCTGTGACCGTTCAGCCACAGAGATCTTCCAGTTAAGCGAAGTTTGAATTATTGATTTTAAATTCAGTCCGTTAAATGGAATTAATACTGTTTAATTAAAACAACCGAGCATTTACTTAAATACGTGTAGACATAAAACATAACATATAAACTGAAAATATATAAAAAATACAGGAATAATACAAATATTCCACGTGCAAAGTTTTCATTGAGAGAAAAAATGGTATTTTCAATGTGTACCTCTTTCAAATAATTATTGGAAACTTTTACACACACATATATATATGAGCAAAATAAATAAGCACGAGCATATATCTTTCTCAGTAAAAATATCGATCTTAATTCTCTAATTAATTTCTATCTACTGGATTTTACAAGATAATGCCGATACACAGTACAACATTAAGTATATTTATTATTACAGAGCAATATATTTAATAAACAATAAAATTCAAAATCACTCATATGAGGTGATTTTTGATTTCATGGTATATTAAAAAATATATATATATATATATATATATATATATATATATATATATATATATATATATATATATATATGTATGTATGTATGTATGTGTGTGTGCGTGCGTTTCTTTATTTCCTTATGATTAAGAACATATTTATTTTATGCCTTTTCACTTGCAATGTGTTATCTACACACTCCTAATGCTATTCTCACTTTGCGAATTTTATTTAGAAAAAATAGGAAATTTTACTAAACTTTTAAAGCCATTCACTGTCGTTGGCGATTTCGTGTCAGTAAGCTGACAATTTATATATTTCACTTAAATAACTGAATTTGACTGAATGGCGTATTGCCATTATATATTTTTGAATATTTTTATTTTCATCCTATTTTTCTTTCCTTTCTGTCGCAACGTCAAGATCGTTTTATATTCTGCGACCTTTAAAGTTAACACCATAGATCAGAAATAAGAAAAAAAATCCAGATTCTCTTTTAAAATTTGTTTTGAATGAAATCAATCAATTTGTCAATGAAATCCTGCATTCACTATGAATCTATTTTGTTTTAATAAAATTAGGAGGGGCCAAATATTATCTTGATAGTAAATTATCTCAAATTGTGACAGTTTAATCAAATATGTTTAATCGATACCTGTTGCCATAAAATATCAACTTCTCTTTATAATAGGGTAGGTTTGAATATAACCAACTATAAGGTATTGGAAGATGATGAATATCGTATCTCTACGGTAAAAACTATTATTTTTTATAAGTCTTACTGATTCAGTAAAGAATTCGAATAATATTCATTCCAAACAGTGTATAAAAGTTTCGATTCCGAGACCGAAGAAAAACGTCTCTCCCACAAGAAAAGTTATAAACATCAGCGACTTTCGTACGGTACAAATTCTGAGAGTGAAATTTTATATTTCAATGCAGACAAGTAAACGTTAACGTTCATTGTATGGTCCTGAACCTATGATCATATTATCACAAATGAATGCGTCAGCTGCACACAATACGATAGTTTCACCGTTATAAATGTACAATGACTAGATATCTTCAATCTCTTTGCGACCATATAAACACAAATATATTAACGCAAAACATGTCTTTCTTTTGTGATAAATATCGTTTTATTTGAAGCTAAGTTTAAATGGAACCCTATTTATTTATTAAGAATTAATTAATTATTAAAAGCTTGAGTCATATGGAATGCAAGGAACTATATTTCATTTGCACAATACAATTCAATTAATTATTTTTTAATGTTTCACGCGTCCGATCTAATGCAAAGATTCCATCTCATGCATTAATATTTCATTAAAGAATTATGCAGATAGTTACGATTTCAATAAATATTGGATAATTTCTTTTGAATATAACTTGTACTGGAACCAGAGTAGCAAAGGGCTTAAATTTAATTTATAGTTGAGTTGTAAATGAAAACATTTTATTACGGTGTAGACTTTATTAAATAGATAATGGATAACTGAATAAATACGAATAAATTGATTGTGGACCGCAATTTATACGTTATATGTTTTCAAAACTCAAACGAAAATTATTCAAATATCTTTTCATGTTACCTTTTAAATCTAAGCCACTATTTTAAAATATGCCTGGTCAAAGGGAGATAATAAACAATTAAATCTTCCAAGTTGTTTTTAATACATCGGTGTTTTTTAGTGCTTCTTTCATTGCATTATAACAATCCTAAATGCAGTGATTTTCTTTATATCTTTTATCTGAATAGCATATCCTAAAAATGTACAAAGATTTTGATTTGAATACCCGTCAAATTCTGTCTCCAGACAAGCTTTCATTTTAATCAAATTTAGTCCAAGATAGTTACCTCCCTTAAAGCGTTTTTCCCCTTTACCGACTTCAAATTTATTTCAAGTGTTGTTTAAAGTTCTCCCAAGAAGACATCAAGTTAATTTCAGCTACAAATTTGGCATTACGTTATTTGATTTCCTCATCCGACAAACACGTCAATCATGTCTGTCGTCATTGTAATGGGAGTCTTTTCTTGTGGTTCGTCTGAAGAGTGCTATTCGTTAAAAAAGACACAGTTTATCATTCTTATGAATCTGATATATACGGTTCCAGTAAGAGGTTAACTTTACTGACAGAATTGCAGATAACACATAGCTGCAGTCTTTGCTATCTTGTTCTATATCTTTCGTTCTGATAGGGATTCATGCAAAGAAGAAGACGGTAGTCTTTCCTTCAAATGACAGTTATCCATAAGGCTTCGTTGACAGTAATCCAAAGTCTAGTTAAATGGTTTTGTTCAGAGGTCGGTTGCTTCCTTGGAGGGGGATAAATGTGTAAATGAATTATAGGGGGGGAAAAAAAGGAAATGAAATTTTGTCATCAATTCTTAAAATAACTCTCTTGTTTCACAGGAGTCTTCAGTTTTCTTCTTCTTCTTCTTCTTCCTCTGCTTGTTTTTATCTATCACTTATCAACGGGATGATATTTATTTTTTTTTTACCATGCATATTTCCGACACATGCACGGTTTCTTAAATCAAATAAGACATTGCATGTTTCTCATCAAAAAATAAAATTTTTAAAAAACAGTAATTCTTTTTTAAACTAATTTTGATGTTGTTTTTGTTTTTTTTTACAAAATATTTCAATAAAAAGCAAAATTCGTAAAGAAAATAAAGACAAAATATTCTAAAACCGCACTTGCAAACAGAAGTTAAGAACGAATTTGGCCGTATTCTCCTTTTTTCCGACAAGATAAGCACTACGTAAAATTTTCTATAGAGATAGACGTCTCCTCAACCAATATTGTCTTGATTTCAACTGACTGAGAAGCGCCTCTAATATCGCGTTTATTCCTAGACTCCCCACATTTTCTTACAGAAAGCACATAGAAAAAGCAAATCTTAATTTTTTTTTATTCTACTTTTTTCTTCTTTTTTTTTTTTTTTTCTTTTTTGTCGCATCGTCCGGCATTTTGTTCTGACAGAGTCCTAATGAGTTGCTTCGTGTTGGCTTCGTTTTTTTGTTTTTGTTTTATTTGTTGTAGTTGTTGTTGTGCAAAAGACTTGACAATAGGTAATTAATACCGCTTCTCTAGCGTTCTGTGTGATCACGTGTACTTAAATTTAATAACTGTCACGGTGACCACAAACAGAACTCAAACAGGATATTACCAGAAAAGTTTACTTTTTAATAAGCTGTATATAATATTCAATTCCCTGGAAAACAGTTTCAGTAAAAAAATAAATCAGTCTTTTTTTTCATTATTTTTATTTTTAAAATTAACCAATATTATTCTACACTCTAATAAATTAATAAAATTTTACTAGAGTTTAGGTTATGTAAAAGTTTTTTTAGAATTAACCTCTAGAAAAAGACAATATGTATTAAGAAAAAAGACAATAGACAAATTGTAGTTTTAGCCGACACATTTCGTCCAATGTGGACTTTTTCAAGGCAAATGAATTTATTGAAACAAAGTATCTAAAAACAACAAACAAAATGAATTTATTGAAACAAAGTATCTAAAAACAACAAACAAAGTATCGTTAGCAACTAAAAGAATTAAGAAACACTATTATATATTTGTATAGTCAACTGAAAAATGATGTTACTTACTTTATGCTTGAAGAGAATATTTTCACGTGTAGAAATATTGTTTATATTGTTGTGTTGACGGATTCAACCGTTTTCTTTTGATTTCTTGATATATTTGTTGTGTACGTTGGCTTGGGAGAGTAGTGATTCTGTTAGGAAAGGTGATATTGGGAAAAAAACTAGGGTGTAGATTAATATTTGGATAATATTCAATGGCGGCACTCTCGTGGATTTTCCTTCTGAGTGAACTATTTTCATTTTTATGAGTGCAGCATTTATAAAATCAAAATTTTGGTTCAATTTGTTTCTATGTATGACAAGTGAATTTGTTAAATTGTTGTTTTTGAAGCCTGTTTTGTGCTCATGAATGCGTTTTTTTGTTTGTTTGGGTTTTTTTTTTCTTTCATTTCTACACCACAAACACTTCCAAAACTGTTATAGATATAATCAAATCCTCAAACACCCATAGCAATAATATTTCTGAAGCAGGCAGATATAAAATAAGTTACCAAAACTGTTCTTCACGATACATTGCAGAAACATGCAACAAATTTTCTTAATAAAATTTGGGTTTATGTATATTTTGAGTTTTCATTTTATGGGTTGAAATGTCTTTTTAATTACATAATACTTTTAATAATATAAAATAAGTATTTTTTCTAGAATCCAGAGGGAACGTTTGGAGAGTTAAAAAAAGAAGTTAAAGAAAAATAGATTGGGTAATGACGACAATAGATAAATTAATATAACTCCCAAAGATAGTCAAAATGAATTTACTAATGTAAAAGCAAGAAAGTGTAAATATGATAAAACGGCTATCGACACAGAAAATGAAATCAGTGTGTCGAGTTCAAGTTCCGGCCTAGGCCGCACAAATGTCACTGCGGAAGGCACAAATTCACCTTTTGCCTAATGGGTAGTGTAGAAGTGGCACTTTAGCCTTGAAATGGTAGCCTGTCTAGGAATACAAAAGCGTAGTGAAGATAACGAGAAACCTCAGCATTATATTTCCAAAGACGTCATGGCAATTCATAGAATAAAGAAAATTAATATCTGGAAACAAGGATTTCCTGACGCTCTGAATTAACATGGAGAAAAGCATTAAACTAAAGTTATGAGTTTGTCGGAGTTACCTCCTCCTTAATTTCCAAATTGTCACTAGGGGTCATTCTCCCTATACTATAAATACTGGGCGACTTCTCGCTTCGTTCTCTTTTTCATTTCTTCATTTCAGCGACTACAATGTGGAGCTCTCTTAGAAGATCTGCGTCTTGCCATTTATGGGAGACGCCATGAACATTATTCACACATACACGTTCGTACGAACATTCACTAAAGAACACACAAGTATTCACACACACACAAATATTATTGTCTATGTCCATTGTAAAATTGTTTTGTTTAATAAATATATTTGTTTATATATATATATATATATATATATATATATATATATATATATATATATATAAAGAAATATAGTCTTAAGGTGTGTTATTATTATGGGATAAAGTTCTCAATATCAGCGTGAGAGATAGAGCGTGTGTAAATATAAAGTGAACATTGAAGTCAACACTTAGAGGCGACAGTCTGTATCATGCTAGACGCAATCGTCAAGCCACCTGACGATTGCGTCTAGCATGAAACAGACTGTCGCCTCTAAGTGTTGACTTCAATGTTCACTTATATATATATATATATATATATATATATATATATATATATATATATATATATATTAGTCTTGTTTGTCTACTTTACATCTTCAGTTGGACTTTATTCAAGTCCGGCAATTTTCTTAGACTTAGGCCTTTTAATATTCTACCAGGAGTTACACACGTGTTTCTAATACAACAACACGTATACACAGACGGTCCTTTACAAGTTAACGTGGCGGTTTTCATTATTTTAACGATCGATTTTCCTTTACCGATTGATTTTCCTTTACCGATCGATTTTCCTTTACCGATCGATTGGTTCGATTCATAACACGGATCGCAAACCAATAAATAAGTTTCCAATTTCTGCTGTCACTGGGTCTTGTATGTAGACAAAAACATATGGCTAGCTTCCAGATTATTACTTTATTACAATTGGTACAAGTTGAAATGACATCGGGAAGTCACCATACGTTACTGTAACTGCGCCAAGTTAAATTAAAACCAGTGGCAACCAAAGATTTTACACATAAATTACGGGTGTAAGGAAATGAGAGATAATTTAAACAAGACGATATTTCTTTAATCTCTATAAACATAACATTAAAATGAGCGAACAACAATTTGAACGTGTAACAAATGGAAAATATAATTTATATGAAAAGGAATAAATGAGACGACATTGTTGGCCAATGAAGGGTATTTTATTTATATTTTAACATTGACAAGACTTCATAGAAATATTTTCGAGTTTCTCAAAACATTTTGTTTAAACATTAATGAGCATTTATTTTTAGTTTTTTAGTCCACGTTATAGTTTGAAAGACTTGTTCCAAATCACCTCCTTTTATTGAAGCTACCTCCGCATTCATTAGATTTTTCATTTCCCCACCACGTTTATCATATTTTTTGATTTTTACAACCTTACATATATTGTGACCTCGATTTTTATTTGACTCCCGAGGGTACGTTTCCTTATTCTATCATTTTGATAAACTATTTATTTTGTTTTATTTTATGTTTATCTTTTTAAGTTACTTCTTTTTTTCGCTACAGATTACGATTGATGGTCCAAAGTTAATACCTAACAGGACGCGATGATTTCCTTGTTAAAAAATGATAAATTAATAATAATAATAATAATAATAATTGGTATGAACGCCACGCAGACCCTGTTACGGAGATAGGATCTGTAACAATTTTATGGGACTACACAATACACACAGAAAGAACAATCTAGCTTAACCGACCAGGCATTGTTATTAGAGACTGCAAACAGAAAAGATGCCTCCTTATTGATATGGCAGTCCCTGTAGACTGCAATGTATCTTTGAAGATCTTCAAAAAGCTATCAAAATACAAGGACCTTGAGATCGAAATCTCTAAAATGTGGCACATGCGAACATCAACAATCCTTGCTGTAGTTGGAGCCCTCGCATTGACTGGAAAGATTCCAATAGACTCATTGAAGGGATTCCTGAAAACCTATGCCTTAAAGTAATACAAAAATTTATTCTTATGAGTACAGTCACACCTTACGAAGGGCTTTATCTATGTAAAACATGTGTTGTTGTCCTTTTTTGTATTTTTTTTTAATTGCTCAGTGGAAAATGTTATGATGCCATTTCTAATCTTGGGTCTCTGGGCGGGACCCGGAAAGAAATTAGTACACACCAGAAATTAAAGGAAATAAAATAATAATAATAATAATAATAATAATAATAATAATAATAATAATAATAATAATATTATTAATATATTATTATATAATTATATATTATATATTATAATTATATATTATATTATATTATATATAATTATTATATTATATTATAAGAAATTAGTACACACCAGAAATTAAAGGAAATAAAATAATAATAATAATAATAATAATAATAATAATAATAATAATAATAATAATATTATTATTATAATAATTGGTATGAACGCCACGCAGACCCTGTTACGGAGATAGGATCTGTAACAATTTTATGGGACTACACAATACACACAGAAAGAACAATCTAGCTTAACCGACCAGGCATTGTTATTAGAGACTGCAAACAGAAAAGATGCCTCCTTATTGATATGGCAGTCCCTGTAGACTGCAATGTATCTTTGAAGATCTTCAAAAATAATTTCTTTAATTTCTGGTGTGTACTAATTTCTTATAATATAATATAATAATTATATATAATATAATATAATATATTATTATAATATTAATAATATTATAATAATAATTATTATAATAATAATAATAACATGGATGACTTAAAATTGTATGCTAGGAATGACAATGAGCTGGAAGGTCTTCTGCAAACTGTAAAATGCTTCAGTGAAGACATCGGAATGAAATTCAATTTGGATAAATGTGCTAAAGCTACAGTTTTACGAGGATCGCTACAACAAACTTCCTCTATTAGTTTAGACCCTGCTGTAACAATAAAAGATTTAGAACAAGGAGAAGCTTATAAGTACCTAGGTGTAAATGAGAGTGAAGGAATTCACCATAAGAAAATGAAAGAAATAGTGCGTAAAGAGTACTATAGAAGGGTACGACTGGTATTAAAAACTGAATTGAATTCTCAGAACAGAATTATGGCCATTAATAACCTAGCCATCCCAGTGGTCCAATATAGTTTCAACATCTTGAACTGGACTCTAAATGACATCAGACAAATGGATTCTAAAACAAGAAAGCTTCTTTCTAAGTATAAGATGCATCATCCAAAGGCTGATGTAGACCGTCTATACATACCCCGTAAAGAAGGTGGAAGAGGTCTTATTCAGCTAGAATTGTCATACAAGACAACAACTATTGGCTTACTAACTTACATGGAAACAACAAATGACTGGATGATAAAATTAGTGAAACAACATGAAAACAGAAAAGAAAAAATATTCATTAATAAAAGAAGGCAGTAAATACAAACAACATTTACATTTAGTAGATTCTGTAGTAAATCAAAACAGAAGCCAAGAACCAACTATTGCAGCAAAAGATATGAAAAAGAAAGCCAAGGATAAAGCCCTTGAACAGATGAAACAACGCTGGCAAGACAAACCTCTGCATGGCCAATATCCAGAACGTGCAAATAAACCCAATGTTGATAAAGTTAATACTCATCGATGGTTACGAGCATCTGGATTAAAGTCTGAAACTGAAGGCTTTATTCTTGCAGCGCAAGACCAGAGTCTTTTCACTAGGAATTTTCAGGCAAATATCATACATAATAATGTGGATCCAAAATGCAGGTTCTGTGACAAATACCAAGAAACAATAGACCATCTAATCTCAGGATGTTCTATACTTGCCCCAAATGAATATAAAAATCGTCACGATAGAGTGGGGCAATACTTACACTGGACAATGTGCAAACACTTTGGAAAATGTGTAAGCAAACACTGGTATGAACATCGGCCAGCGCCGGTTACAGAAATAGAAGATGTCACCATTCTATGGGATTATACCATCCACACAGACAGAAAAATTGAAGCAAATAGGCCGGACATTATTGTCAAAAACCAGAAAAAAAAAACTTGCCTACTAATTGATATGGCTTGTCCAGCGGATTGTAACATAGCAACCAAGGAATTTGAAAACTATCAAAATACAAAGACCTGGAAATTGAAATAGAAAAAATGTGGAAATTGAAAACAAGAATAATACCAGTGGTAATAGGTGCACTTGGAATTATAAAAAATGGAACAAAACAACACATTGAAAGAATCCCTGGAAACCCCAGCTTAAGAGACATACAGAAAATTGTCTTATTAAGTACAGCACACACACTAAGGAGAACTTTGTCTATGTAACGCTAGCAACTTCACCGAAATGTGGCCATAACAACACACCACGACCTGCCTTAGGTCTTTCCGCAGACTTGGTAGGTAGTGTGTCCATAGCAGAAATCGAATGATGATGATGATGACAATAACAATAATAATAATAATAATTCAACAACAGCTAATTTAACTGAACTAAACCAATTGATATATGCACTGCGCAAGTTCTTCTGAAATAAACCAGAAAAAGAAGAAACATTGATCATCAAATAAGAAACCAAGATGAAAGTTAACATGGAGAAAAATATAAAAATAATTCGGAGGTTTTTGAAAAACTAAGCAAATACAATGATCTGGAGATGGAAATAGAAAAAAAAACGTGGTCCTTAAAAACTAAAACTGTTCCTGTTATAGTTGGATCTTTGGGTCTTATCAAGAAAGAAACTCAACAATAAATCAACAAAATCCCTGGAAATCAAAAAATAATTCTAACAAGCACAGCCTATATCCTACAAACAGTTTTTTTGTTAATAGCTTTCTTTTGTTTGATAAAAACGAAAACAAGAAAACATCACACCCTTCGCTTGTCCTAAGCCATTTGTTATGACTCGGTATGGAATTATAAAACAGATACCAGTCGAAAAAAAAAAATCTAAATAATAGCTAGAAATGTCATGGTTTTCCTATTTGAGTTTTCTGATGAACTATAAACTTTAATTTAATGACTGAATAAGTTGCTCCGGTCAACAGTTGCACAATATTGGGGTATTTGCAGCGGCATGTCGCGCATAGATAGGTGGGCAACTCTGAGGCCACATTATGCTTTGCTACCTTCCGGCCGGTTTGTATTGTCTTAAACGATGAATAGTGATAATTATTTCAGCCTTTTTTCCCCCTACTTAGTGGAGGCATGGTGGAGTAGATAACGACTCGGATTGAGGAATCGCTAGAGCCGAGATCGAATTCCAGTCGAATCCACTACATTCACTTACGCACTAATACCCTTTGGAAAGGTATGAACCCTCTTCTTCTCCCAGTAGCTATAGGTAAATAGCAGGACAGACCAGGTTCTATAGCTTTGGGTGGCAACTGGTCTACAACTCTGAATTCAAAATCTGATCCTCCAGATTGGGGGTTGTACAATAGGCTAACAATCAAACAAGTGCTTAGTTTCGTAACTACTCACTTAAAAAAGCTGGCTTGTTATAGGAACCACAATATAGCCATATAGCCCCCAAGGAATTTGAAGGCATAATTTTTTTTTCAATTTAAAACTTAAAATATTCTTATCATGACAGCTACTATTAAAAGTAATAAAAGTAACCCAGTAAGTGAAAAATCGCCAAAAGCCACTTTTCTTTCTACAATGTTCATTGGTATTCGTACCAATTTCTGTAATGTAGAATCTTTTTGTCTTGAAACATTCTTCAGTTATCTTAACGCTTTGCGAATCTAATTTAATCTTTTCTATCTCTCCCAGTGAATTCTCTGTTCCAGGCTATCTTCCTCTCTGACGAAAGAATTCTAGGGTCTTTGTATCCCGGAAAATCCCCCAATGCCAAGGGAATTGTCTCTTGTGCCCAGATGATTCTTTCACGTGCTATTTTGGTTTTCATTATTAAACTCAGTTAGCTCTTTTTCTTTAATCATTCCAATTCTTCACAGGACTGTAGCTTATTAGACAAAATATCTGATTTTATTGGAATCTCCCCCTCTCTCTCTCTCTCTCTCTCTCTCTCTCTCTTTCTCTCTCTCTCTCTTCACTCTCACTCACTCTCACTTTCTCTCTCACTCTCTCTCTCACTCTCTCTCTCCTCTCTCTCACTCTCTCTCTCACTCTCTCTCTCTCACTCTCATGCTCTCTCTCTCTCATTCACTCCCTTTCTCACTCTCTTTCTCTCATTCACTCTCTCTCACTCTCGCATTCTCTTTCCCACTCTCTCTCATTCACTCTCTCTCATTCATTCACTCTTTCTCTCTCTCATTCACTCTCATTCATTCTCACCTTCACTCACTCACTCTCTCTTTCTCTCTCTCTCTCATTCTCTCTCTCTCTCTCATTCTCTCTCTCTCTCTCTCTCTCTCTCTCTCTCTCTTTGTGATTGGTGATTGGTGATTTTAATGCTCATTATTACAAGTGCCTTTGTGGCCCTATGCTAGTCACGGCACTAGGCGCTCTCTTAGTTCCGTGACTACCACATGCATTTCCGACTATTCGTTCTGTCAACTCCTTCTGCGGTTTGAAACATCCACAGAAGAGAGATGACAATTCGGCCGGAACTTCTTCTGGAGGTCAGGATAGTCGGTACGAGTTGCTACCAGGGTCGGAAACTTAAAGAATCGAGCAGCTCTCCGTTAACAAATAACAAAATATTTATTATAACCCCAGAGTGAAACAATACATAAAGAATAGAAAATGTTAATTTCTGACCGAGTTGGTTTTTGGAAGAAGACAGTTCTTTTCAAGAGGCGTTAATGTCGCCAAGTGGAATTAAAAAAGACATGGTGAGAAGTTTTGTCGGCACAACAAACTTATGCTAATCACAAGGTGATTATCGCAATTTGAGTAAATTGGTTTATAGTCAGGGATTTTCTTCAATGAGCCGGACCTTCATAATATCTTCTAATGTCTGGAAAGAATCCGGTGTCAGAGGAGAAAATGTGCTTTTCGTCTCCGGTCTACTTGTTGTAGAACTCAGTGCTTCAGACTTTATGGACGAAATTTTTGGACTAAAAAGGCTTCTGATTGGTGATCCAATTACAGACCATTTCGTGTCATATTCTCATTGGTCAACCAACCATAGTTCAGGTCATGATTTACAAAAGTGGGTGGAAACACCTTCTGAATCCTTATTTCGGCATTGCTTTTAACTTATATTTATTCTAATTTAATCATCTTACCTCCTCTCCTTGCTCTTGTCGAGCATTGCAACTCTGTAATCTTGTCAATTAACAATTGCACGTGTTATTCTAATTTAATCATCTTATCTCCTCTCCTTCCTCTTGTCGAGTATCGCAACTCTGTCCTCTTGTCAATTAACAATCTCATCGTGTCATTCTAATTTAATCATCTTACCTCCTCTCCTTGCTCTTGTCAAGAATCGCAACTCTGCCCTCTTGCCAATTGACAATCTCATCGTGTCATTCTAATTTAATCATCTTACCTCCTCTCCTTGCTCTTGTCGAGCATCGCAACTCTGCCCTCTTGCCAATTAACAATCTCATCGTGTCATTCTAATTTAATCATCTTACCTCCTCTCCGTGCTCTTGTCGAGCATCGCAACTCTGTCCTCTTGTCAATTAACAATCTCATCGTGTCATTCTAATTTAATCATCTTACCTCCTCACCTTCTTATCGAGCATCGCAACTCTGTCCTCTTGCCAATTAACAATCTCATCGTGTCATTCTAATTTAATCATCTTACCTCCTCTCCTTACTCTTGTCAAGCATCGCAACTCTGCCCTCTTGCCAATTAACAATCTCATCGTGTCATTCTAATTTCATCATCTTACCTCCTCTCCTTGCTCTTGTCGAGCATCGCAACTCTGCCCTCTTGCCAATTAACAATCGCACGTGTCATTCTAATTTAATCATCTTACCTCCTCTCCTTGCTCTTGTCGAGCATCGCAACTCTGCCCTCTTGCCAATTAACAATCTCATCGTGTCATTCTAATTTAATCATTCTAATTTAACTGATGTTGCCGGAATTCAGGCTTTCATTTTTCCGTTGTTCTGTCCCTCAGTCAAATAGTAGATTTCACAACTCGTTTCCCTAATAAGTATGACCAACATGCTACTTTACTCGATTTGTTTCTTACCTCCTCTCCTTGCTCTTGTCGAGCATCGCAACTCTGTCCTCTTGGCAATTTGGATCACGTAGTACTATCTGTTGGCATTTCTTTTAGCTCGTTTATTATACATAAATCGCCCATTCACAAAACTTATTTCTGTTACCACTTGCTCAGTAAACCTATGGTGGGTAACAAAACTTACCCTAATGCGAAACTGGCCTTCTTATATAACGTGTGTTGCAATATTTTATTGAGCCATGATTTTGAACAGACTTTTTGTGGTCTTCTCACCATAGATATTCCTTGTTTACCAACTATTCATCCGGCTGTAAACCCATAATCCTGATGCTCTTCAGATACCAATAAAATTTTCATTACTTCAGGAACAAAGAGATTATTACAAGGAGTCATAGAATCAAGCAACTTGGATTAATTTCCTGATTTTCTTCGCGATGTATCTTGGAGTGTAATCTTTACTCTTCCTATCGAAAATTGTGCTACTGAGGTTTCTTCTTAGATGGAAATTGCCACCTCGGAAATAACAGGTGAAACCACAATTTTTTCTTTGGTTCACACCTGCCTGTTCAGCTGCTATAGCCCACATGAATCACATTTCTCCGGCTATACCAACGTGACAGCACTGATCAAAATAGAAGCCTGTTTCTGACTGCTGTAATAACTACAAACGTGTCCACAGTGGGGTTAAGTGTTTCTTCGCTGATAAAAACGATGCACCCTACAGCCTCTCACAAGTTTGTTTCACTTGACTACTAGCGTCTCTGTAGTAATATGTTAAATAAGAGTGAGTCCTCAATCCCTCCTATTTTCACTCGATTTATCTTGTTATTATCTTCTATTGATAAAGCTGAATGCTTTGCTCGTAAATTCTTTTCCAATTCAGTATCTTCGCCTGACTTTACACTTAGGACTGAGTCTCTACTGTGTGACATGCACATTACTTTGTCCATGGTTTCTGCTGTTATCTGTAAACTTGATCTTCACAAAGCAAGTAGAGTCGATGGTATTCCTGCAATTATCGTAAAGAAATGTACTTCTGTTCTATCTAAGCCATACAATATATGCCTTGCCGCTTCTTGCTTTCTAGCTTGCTGAAAATCTTCTTTAATTCCTGTCTTTAAAAACTCGGGCGAACTGTCTGGTCTTTCGAACTATCGACCTATTATTGTTCTACCGCTTTTTGCTACAGGCTCTAATCAGTTCAGAATTGTTTAAGTATCTCACCTCACAGGGTCTTCTAGCCGACAGATAATATGACTTTCACTTCTCTAGGTCAACTGCTGATTTGTTAATAGTTATTGCCGAAAGACTCTGTCAATTGTGAAGCTCGAGCCTTAGATATCTCGAAGTTGTCTGAAAGAATTTGGTGTTAGACTTCTTCATAAGTTGAAGGGTTATGATGTTTCTGGCCGATTATTCTATTTGGTTCAATCTTTCTTATCAAATTGTAAAATGAAGGTTGTCTTAAACGGCTACTCCTCTAGATCTTTGTATGTAAATGCGGGTGTCTCCAAGGGATCTATCCTCGGTCCTAATTTGTTTCTAATTATTATCAATGACCTTCCTGATGCCAACACTAGTTCCTTTCGTGTATTAAGTAGATTTCAGTCATTAATATTTTTGAGGATGAATGAACTAATGTTAGCTTGTAATCACAGAAAGAAATTTCTCTTAAAATATTTTAATTCTGGATAAATATATTATCCAAATATCACATTACTGATTACCTCCCTTAAACCATTTTAACATCTATTGTTACTTACCGAGTTACCTGTCGTTCCTCTTTTAAATTTTAAGCTTACCTTTTTCTTTTTTCTTTTTTTTCTTTTTTATTATAGCGTTCCTATCTGAGGGAACACAACTTTTTTCTTTTTGGAACTTGGGATTCTTGCGAATTCGTAACACACACACACACACACACACACACACACACACACATATATATATATATATATATATATATATATATATATATATATAAACAAGTCAGTCAGCTGTGAAGAAAATTCATAATTTTTTTGCTCTTACACAGTTCAAAACCACGAAACGAAAGAATAGGGTGTAGTTCGAGGACAGTGTCCAATGTCTCAACCTAAACAGAATCTTATTAGAGGAGGTGACCCATTTCTGTGGTTGCAATTCAAAGAGTTTTATTTATTGCTAATTACTGAAGCCATGACAAACGAAGCGAGGTTGCAGTGAGCAATTGACTGGTTTGAATAACGGATTTTAACAGAACCTACATATTGCTGGATAAAGAAGTCGATAGGAGATTTTGCTGCATGACAACGCTCGTCCTCATGTTGCAAATGCGATGCTGGAAACAGTTGTTGAGCTGGGAAGCAAGTTCTTCTATATACGGCATATTTTTCAGATCTCATCTTCCGACTATCAATTGTTTCTCTTCATATTCCATTCTTTGCCTGGTTTGTGGTTCCGACAGTTTGAAAATGCTAACGTATTCCCTGAAGAATTCATTTAATAATTTGGGGTGGAGGCAGGAGATTTAATACGAATTTAAATCGACGCTAATGTAAAGTTATAGAAAATCAGAAAACATTTCGCGGACTAAATAATGATGCTATAAATTTATACGAATAAAATATCTTAAAACACTGTACATTTTTCAGTATAACGTAGTGAAATTGATTAATATTTATAGTGCCATGAATTACTGGGAAAATAGTTGCAAATACTAACGGTAATGGTAAAACTATCCGCTTTGATAAAGGAAACATTTGACTTTCATGGACCAAACAGATTTATTGTCACTTAAAATTTATAAAAATCATATTATTATCAGTTTTTTTTTTTGGGGGGGGGTCGAAAATTAAGTCCACTAACCGTTATAGTTCTTTCTAATATTGAATAGAGTTTTGTTTTTAATCTTTCGCCTCAATCAAGACGATAATGCAACTAAGACGCAAGGGCCTATAAGGAGTGGAAAAGAATAAGAAGACTTTAGAAGGAACCGAAAACCCAACCCTAAACAGGAAACAATGGATAAACCTTTACTCCTGTTCAAAAGACCAGCCGGGAGCATGAACCGGACAATAGGCAAACCTATGCTCTCCCCTTTACCGAGGAAAGTGAAGCTAACCTCCATTTAATCATATATGCAGAATTCAGGGAAAAGTAAATGCATGCCTTTTTTTAAAAGCAAAAGGTCAGAAGCAACTTCAACCGGAATTCGAACACTGTTCGACGATTTCGTTTTCTATGTTGAGAATTGTTATTCTACTTCACATCTCCTTTTACTACGCATATATATAAGATGCAGGGAGAGGTGGACTCATGCCTTTTTCAGGGACATTAGTGTTAATTAAATAGAAGCAACCTCGGTTGGAATTTGCATTAATAACCGTTACGCCGATGACAAATGAATTTTAAATTTATCAAATTCTAAACAACTTTTGACGATTTGAAATTGTCAGCGTTTTTTCTTATATTAATTTTAGATAAGTATGACATAGGGAGAAGAAAAATGTCTTGCCTTAATTTGTTCTGTATATCTGTGTTTTGATTTTCATATCTGATTGGAAATTCATCAAATTCCTAAGGATTATTAATATTTGATTCCTGAAATTCTCAGAGTCCATGATAATCTTAAGCTTATCTTACCATAGTTGTAGGGGTAGGAAGATCTTGTTGCGTCAATATTCCTAACGAGAAGGGTATTCAATGCCAAGAGTCATCCACCGACTTCTGATGCTGGTATGAAATGGGCAACACTCATTTTCGCAGTAGGTCAAGTAACATTCTTCATAAAAAGTAAACGATTTTTTTTCCTCTTTAAAACGTCCAAATATTCTGACATCGTTGGTCCATGTGTAGAAGAGATAATAAGTGGCTGATCACAAGGAAGGAAAGTTAGCACCTCCCAACATTCAGTCTGATGTTGAAATTGATAAGAGCAGGCGCACCAAAACGAAATCACACGACAAGAGAGTCGTCAAAGAAGGCAGATTTTTAAACCGAAGAAGAAATATTTATCTCTGAAATAATCCAATATCCTGACATTGTTAGTGTAGACAACCGAATATGGCAGACAATGGGTCGATCGTATCGGTGAGGTGTCAAGTGAATTATTTCTTTTTGTCTTTAAATCGATTATTCTCTTCAAGACACCTTCGGCGTAGAAGTGTGGGATAATATATTCTCCTAATTATTCTGATGGGTACCTTTTTAGGTTAAGCCTTAACAGTGAAACAATGACTGAAGACATTATCACAACCTGCAATGACAATCAAGATGTACTTGGTGATGGTACGCAATGAAAGATGTGTGTCTAACATTGCCTATGTGTTTATGAATAGATATATATATATATATGTGTGTAAACATGAATATGTACATATATGTGAAAAGATGAATATATATGTATGTGCAAAGATGAATATCTATATGTATATGCAAAGATGAAAGCGGTCGCGAATGTGTGCATATATATAGTTATAGCATAAATCAAGGTATGTACAGTGGAAAAGTGTGTGGGGTACAATGCAGGAAGAAAGTTGAAGAAAGAAAGGGAGGATAGGCAGAAGTGAAGTGATGCAAGTATTATGAAAGAGTTAACATATATCCAACAAAGTATATATATATATATATATATATATATATATATATATATATTCTTTCTTTTTTTCCAATTTTTTTTCTCAGGTGCCAATTTCACCCACTGAGTTTAAATAGATTTACATTATACATACATATATATATATATATATATATATATATATATATATATATATATATATATATATATATATATATATATATATATGTTGCTACAAAGATGTTAAGGTGAATATTATTAGGCATAATTGAAAAACAGATGGTAAAAAAAAATGAAAAAAGGAAAACTAACCAGTTTCACTCCGATTCTTCAAAGTTTTTAAGCAGAAGAAAATGACTAAAATAAAATAAATCTAATTTGCGAGTGATTGATGAGAGGATAGAAAAGGTGAAAAAGTGGCGGGGGGGGATTACTAGAGACTAATGATTAGCAAGCCCCAGAAAACCGTCACGCTGTTTACAGAGAGACGGTTTGCGAGAGTTGATATGCAGTGACTTTAGAACTTTAAGATGAAATAAAAAGTGTGACTGGGACAAAACAGTAAACCAGTCAACACTGAATTCAGCAGCATACTTACTGCTCTTTAAAAGGTGCTCACAAATTGAGAATCCGTAGGTATTTGGGATTATTTAATTTGAAATTCATATATATATATATATATATGAATAAAGACTAAAGGAAAACTTATCTTAGCCAAAGCGTTTCGTTCTTTGAGGGACTTTGTCAAGGCAAATGCAAGGATTTTTGTAACAAGTATCAATATGCAAAAGCAAAAATGTTATAGTTTTTACAAAATTTAAAATTTTAGGAACGCTCATAAATTACCTTTTGTCTTTATTCATATTGTCTTTTTACAGATATACTCCATCTGAAAGTTTTATATATATATATATATATATATATATATATATATATATAGATGATAAAATAAAGTTTTAAGGTATGCTATATTTATGAGTTGAAGTTAACACCCAGAAGCAATAGTCTGTTTCATGCTTGAACGCAGGTGTCAGGGCATACATACACACACACACACACACACACACACACACACACACACACATATATATATATATATATATATATATATATATATATATATATATATATATATATATTCTCAGAGTGTATCTTTTTATTCATATATATATTGTTACGTTAACCCAATATTTGTACCCTCACCTCAGATTTTATAAGTATATTTTCAGTACCTTTTGTATTTGCGACGAAACATATGAATCTTAATAACTTTTTTATTTCTTGAATATACAGATTGTGAGATATATATTGTTTTTATACCCAGATGAGTCAGGGCCAGTTCTCGGAAAAGAACCTTCCCTTCTACCCCCATTTCCTACCTGGTCCCTGACACGTAGGTCAAACAAACGCTGTTTGACAGACAGGTATGAATGATGTTAGCCAGTTCCATAGTCGGTGGCCAAAACGAACGCCGTTTGACAGATAAGTGTGGACGACATTAACAGGGTCCGTGAATGACGCATACCTTTTTGGGGGCCAACACATGACTCAACAGATAGCAGTTTTCGGTTCGCACTTGTTGAGGTAACAACAACCACATATAGTTGCTGGCTGTCGGAGGAGTCGGACGTCACCAAAAACTAGTCTTAGCTATTTGCCATTAGAAGAAGTAGTTGTCACCAGAACCAGACTTCGTTGTTTGATGTCAGAAGAATTAGATGCCACCAAAAACCAAAGGACCGACGCGAGAATCTAGATCAACATCGTCAACCCAAATCGGCTACATTCCCGTGATTTTTCTGTGTGTTCTCCTCGCCATCAACACGGATTGGACGTCGCCAGTCAAAAATTCATGTTAGAACATCGTCAATCCGTTACTTTCAAAGAAGTGTATGAATATCCTTTTGAACAAATTGTACCCCGATAATAGTCAATCGACGTCGATTCCAACCTTATGTAAGTTTCTGCATGTTTTTCCATATCTTATAGTCTGCTATTTCTGTATTCGTATGTATTTCGCCGCATTAGTATTTGTTTAATTAGTAACTTATCTCCCCATCCCTTGTATTGTTTAGTTTTCTTTTTCTTTTTCTTACATTCACACTCCGTGTATTCTAAAAATAAAATCTTTGTATTATATATTCTCGTGTTGTCTTCTGTTGTTCTGTGTCTGCGAATTGTTCATTTTCTCTCTTCGTTTACCGACGTCCGGAATTGGAGAATTCCCCTCCCAACGTTCTTTTCTTTATTTTTATATCGAACCTTGGGATCTCTTACTTATTTTTTTTATTTTCTCGTTGCGTCCTGGCTATCGTAGTCCCAACGAAACCCCGGTCGTACAGAATATATATATATATATATATATATATATATATATATATATATATATATATATATATAATGACAATAGGAAAACTGTAGTTATTGCTGACGCGTTTCGTCCAACGTGGACGAAACGCGTCAATTACTACACTTTTCCTATTGTCATTTATATATATAAATATTGTCTTTTCTACAGGTTAATTCTGAGAAATGTTCATATATATATATATATATATATATATATATATATGAATAAAAAAGAGAATATGAATAAAAAGAGAAGAGTAAAAATTATTCTTAGCTTGGCTAAGAATAGTTTTTTTTCCTCCTGTTATTTATTTTGTCATCTCTACAGATAAACTCTGAGAATATACATATATATATATATATATATATATAATACAAAATCACCTCATATTGGGGAATAAGCTTATTTCAACCGACGAAAAAATAAAATTCTTCAGTTTTATTCAACCTCTTTATAGACTGAGTATAGACTGAGTTTGTGTCACATAATAACTATATTTCAAGAAATTTCTATGGGATAAACAACAAACCTGGTATTGTGTGCAGTTGCAGATCTACCAGGGCGATATATCAAGCAACCATATCTCACAAAAATGTATGAAAAATTATAATGTTTACATTGGAATTTCCGAGTGTTTATACGCATAGGCACTTTTTTACCAACCCTAAATTAAAATATAACACAGCTCTTTCAAAGAAATTTTGGGAATTGAAGGAGAAAGGTTTGAACCCAGAGATAGTTTTGAAGATCATAGGTTCCTTACATACTCCTAATAATCTTAGAGATAGGTGTAACTTATGTTTAGAAGAAAAAATAGAATAATAAAATACAATAATCAAAGCCAACTATTGAATGAATTAGTATTAAAATGTCGACATAAAAACAAGTTCAAATTTCCATAATATAGGTTTAACTTTATTAGGTACTATCTCTCTAACCCTTCAATACCTTCTACCCTTCCCTGACAACTGACGTGTTTTTCGTCTGACTAAAACATTGAAATGAATAAATTCTGTATTAGTTTTTCGACATATTTTTTTTTTTTTTTTTTTTTTTTTTTTGTTTGTTTGTTTGTTTGTTTTTGTAGCTTTCACGGTTAGATTTCTAATTCCGACACGAACTAAGTTTATACCGGGATTGAATAAGACTGACGAATTTAATTTTTCGTCGGTTGAAATAAGCTTATTCCCCATATGAGGTGAGTTTGGATTTTATTGTGTATTAATTTCTGATCTATAATAATAAATACATTGAGCTCTTGTGTGGATCATTTTTAATATCCTATATTATTAGTATCCACTTGGATTATATATCAACACATTTATTACTTTTACTATATATATATATATATATATATATATATATATATATATGAAATAAGCAGCCCCTAAGAGAGTTTGATACAGAGACACACCGGAGAAAGAGAGCTCAATGCCATATTAAATGGAAGAGCCTTAATATATTTTAATTGAATTTCCAGTGACTAGTGACCGGTTACGACTAATAGTTTCATATGTTTTCACGTATTTATCAGGCGATCGGTAATTATTATGAGTGAAAATGGAAAATACTTTATGCTATAGGTTATATGCTATAAAGTTATATGTTATATATGTTATGTCCCTTCAGGAAGTTAGCGATCATGGACCACCACAGATTCCTTTACGTTATTAGCTGTGACTTGCAATGACATCTTGTGAAAGATAGTTGAGGTGTCTCTCTTTGCATTCTCCACGGTTTTGAATTCAGAGTAGACATTCTCCTAGTTTGGTTCTATTCTATCTAGAACTATCCTACAATTTAACCCATAAATGGAGGAAGAATAGATGGATTCCTGCCTTTCCCAAGGGCATTAGTGCGAAAGCGAATGCAACATAGAAGGACTAAATTTAAACTCATCTCGTCGAAACCACTTTCCGCGACGTTAATTGTTAATCTACATTAGTGAACATTATCGTGTTCAAAGCTTTCATTAAAATAAAAACATTATTTCTTTTCTAAGTACCAAATCGCTTGTGCTGAAAATTTGATTTTCCTGTGTTCCATTACGGTGACATTTTACCTTTGGCCCTGGAGAGGATACTCCAGAGTCGCCTCCCCCGGAAAGGCAAAAACACGGGAAGCAACAATCTACTGATCAAAGGATTCCAAATGTCCTTCTGTATCGAGGGGGAAAACTGGCCACAGGAAAAAAAGCACGAGGGCGACCTCATATTCGCTACGAAAGTGAGATGGGGGCGATGGACATCGACATCGAGAGGTGAAGAGGAGTCGCCAACAATCGCTTACGCTGGAGACACGATTTACACCCAGGACTGGAGCGAAGCTTACCGCTGGGATGAACCGTGCTCGAAGGAAAGAAAACAACACAGTGACATCAAGAGAGTGTGTCTTCATATACATTGGTTGCAATCGAGTCTTTCACTCCGGTATGGGCCTGTTCAGCCATAACAGATGCTGCGCCACCATTAGCAGCTGAAGCATAACTTTTTGGGGCGCTTCCATGGTCTCTCGAGCCCGACAGATGCCACACACACACACAGACATATATATATATATATATATACACACACATATATATATATATATATACATCGCCCACATGTCACTTTCGCAGCGAAAATTCTATGAAAATTTCTCAGACATTTCATAATATATATATATATATTATATATATATATATATATATATATATATATATATATATATATATATATATATATATATATATATATATATATATAAATGTCCGAGAAATTTTCATAGAATTTTCAGGCTATATGACGGTTCCGTATAGGATACAGGCTCGAATCCTGTCGAAGGACGCATATTTTCTATGAAAATGTCTCGGACATTCAGGCCGGTAAATGTTGTTAATACTGTTTATTATAAACAGAGCATTTACTTAACTATTTGTATCTATAAAAAGGAGGTATAAACATAAAAACATCTTAATATATATATATGCCAAATCAATGAAAGCTTAGTAAAAAATTAAATGTTTGACAATGATGTAATTTACTTAAGCGATAGCAAAAGAAATTTTAATTTTCTAATGAATAATAGGGGTGGATGGGGGTGTATCGTTAGTGGTAGTAAATTTGCAGCGAAGAGTTCGAGCCTGCTTTACTCAGATGAATTGAGATGTGGAACTGTACTGGTCCCCGGCCGACATCTAACTTTCACATATAGCTTCAAAAAATCGCATGAGCACTGCGACGACCAAATCCCGGTCAACTGCATCGACCTGCCGGCTAAACTGTGTGTGGGTAATCAGAAGTGTTTCCCGAGCCGAGCCGAGCCGAGCCGAGCCGAGCCGAGCCGAGCCGAGCCGACTCGACAGCTGAAGGGGAATGCCTCCTCTCCCTAATTCACCTATGCCACATGTAGGAGCTGCACTTCAGAGGTCAACGGCTTTTGCAATGGGCAGAGGAACTTCTGAAAGGAGGGACGGGGTAATCTCAACATCTCAGGTGCAACAGGAACTGACAAGCCATTGTACTATTTTGCCTTGAATGTCACCATGAACAACAATTATGGAGGGGAGTGCTGACCCCAGATGAATGAATCTTATTGTCTAACATCGACACATTTGTCGTATGTGATGACACGGGCTGGTCTGTCAAAGCGAAAAGCGAAACAGTTTTTGAACGACATTGAATAAAATAGACAATATTTCAATATAGTTAAGTGACTTTTTACTGGTTCAGAAAAAAAAAAAAAAAGGTCCCCGCTATTACGTCATCACTTATGGACGCTGATTTGAAACGTTCTTAAATGGACATTCACAAGCAAAATCCATTGTACATAACTGCATTTGAATTTCATTTTTATTTTAACATGTCCCGTCCTGGGTATGACGATAAACTACTTCCGCATCCAGGGTAAGACGATAAACTACGTCCAACAGCAAGGCCCCTGATCAGGAGATTTTGAGGAGCGTGGAACCAACTCTTAATTGCTGGTGTTCCTAGGTTCACCCTGACCCGGAGTGGTAGCACCTGTTAGGGTCTCAGCTATGGGCAAATAGTTAACCCCGAAAATGAGGTAAAAAATAGGTTTTCATACCAGAAATACTTTTCAAAAAATTATCACCAGCGATAAATTTTTGAAAAAAAAATATTACCAGCAATACATTTTTTTAAAATAATATTACCAGCTATACATTTTTGGAGAAAAAAATATTACCAGAAATAGATTTTTAACAAAACTAAATACTACCAGGAAAAAAAAGTTGTCGGCATTCACCCATTGAGATTGATATACCGCTAAACAAAACAAAACAAACCATTTTAAATGGCTAAATATTGTTGTTGGTAAATGTAATATATAACGGCGGCCTTGTCATTATTAAGAGAAAAGGAGATGTGACAAAAAATAAATACAGATAAGACTTGGTTGAGATAAGTAAAAAAAATCATTCCCTCGTGATCTACAAGCTTCGATCGTTTGCTCGTTCCGGGATATCGTTGGAGACTGAGAGTTTGTTCGAAGTATAACAGAAGGTAGCAGTCGAAATACGTACAGAAAATCAACACACACATAGAGTCGAGTAATATAGACTCGTGGGAGAAAACATTACACGAATTATCGCATTGTAGTAGTCGAGAGTTTCTGTTGTTGCTGCTGCTGATTTCGTCGCTTGCCGAAGGCATTGCTGGTGATAACCTGGGCAGTTGTGTAGCCTGTCGCGTTTGGTTAATGCCAACTGAATCGGATTTGCATCCGTGGATGAAATCGATACTGGCTTTATAGTCAGTGGCTCAGAAGTGGTTGCTGCGAAAACCGAGTGGTAGGAAAATATGTTTTATGACCCTGCTATTTTTGGACAGTGTTCCGGAAGTGGATGCGCGGATCCAGACGAAATTCAGGTCTGTTTTTGTCAGATTAGCCGTGGATGTCGAAGTGAGCACTTCCGTTTGAATTAAATAATTGGAGTTCCGACAGGGTACGACAAATATATCCATTATACGGCGTTAAATTAATACGCCAATAGAAACAAAGAATATACGCTGCAAGCCGTTCGGCCATATTAACATAACTTTATTTGTATTTTCTCTTTTTTATTGTTAAAGACACATCCATATATATTCTCATTCTATTATTTTTCTTATTTTTAGTATGAGTTTTCTTTCTTGTACATTAACTAACTCTTGTTTCTTATGTTATTTCATTTGTTGATTACTAAACTTAGTTCAGTACATTGCTTTTTGAAATTGATAGTTTTCCGTCACTCAAGCTTAGAAAGCCTATTCTACCCTGTTATTTAACCCGTAGCTGGGGCAGAGAGAAAAGATGGATTCATACCTGATTGAAGAGCTTTAATGCGAAAGCGAACACAGTAGACTTGCCCCGGAATTTGAACCCGTTTCGCTGATTACAAACCTCGTGCCGATAATGATTACGTTTCCTGTACGTCCTTTTTTTTAGTACAGTACACAGTCAAATAGAGTGAAAGCGTAGGTAGGAAGAGTCTGTTGCGTCAATCTTCCAAATAGGAAAGGTGTGACTGTTTTAAAAATCAAAATCCTTGCTTTTACCAAATTTGGGACAGTAAACAGACGTCTGTGGAAAATACTGAACAATCAATCACAACGCAAAAACAATGGCCGTCCATTCTGTCCGTTTCCAATCGTCTTTCTTTGATGTCCTCTTGCTATTCTATCGCTATTTTTTTATGACGAATGTTCAGACGAGTTATATTCCTTTGTCCAGGCCTTCAAGGCTGAGAACCACCTTGCCACATGCACAGGGATGACCCATCCACATTCGCTTCGTATGCTATTAGTAAGAAAAAAAGTTTCACTCAGACGTCCTCTTTCTATGAACTGTTACTTTGTGAAACAGACTCCCCAGATGCTAATGATCTCAACTTCTTCAAGTCTAGGGTCAACCGTTATCTATCCTACATATCCTCACAATATGCACTACTTACTTCTTCCCTTTGCACCCATGCAACAACCTCATTCATTTGCGCCTTTATTTCAATTGGGCCTTTATATAACAACGTACAAGATTCGCCAGCGGGGTGTAGTAAGTAATCCACTGCTAGTGGTGAATCAGCCCAGACAGTATATTCCACTGTATTTATGAGGATCGGGACATATCCATTAAAGTCCATAGGTACGGTATATAACAACTTCATTTAGGTCTTTATTTCATTTAGGCCTTTATTTCATTTGTGACTTTATTTCATTTGGGCCTTTATACGCCTTTACATAAACCTCATTCATTTGGGCCTTTATTTCATTTGGGCCATTATTCAATTTGAGGCTTTATACACAACCTCATTCATTTAGGCCTTTAAACACCTTTACAGCAACCTTATTCATTTAGGCCTTTATTTTATTTCGGCCTTTATTTCATTTCAGACTTTATACGCTTTTACATCAACCTCTTTCATTTGGGCCTTTATTTCATTTGGACCTTTATTCAATTTGGGCCTTTATACGCCTTTACAACAACCTCTATTTCATTCGGGCCTTTATTTCATTTAGGCCGTTAAACACCTTTACAGCAACCTCATTCATTTGGGCTTTTATTTCATTTGGGCCTTTAAACACCTTTACAACCTAATTCATTTAGGCCTTTATTTCATTTGGGCCTTTAGTTCATTTTGGGCCTTTACAACAACCTCATTCATTTGGGCCTTGTATTGCGTCAATAAAAGTATAAAAAGGACTATTTTTTATTTATTCCCATCTATTGTAGTTAACGGAGAACCATAATATTTCTCCTCCATTCGAAAACGAATTAAGGAAGGAGGGTACCTATCTGTATAATAAACATACCTGTAAAATAGACCAGCATCAAATATAGCTACTTATCTACTATTGTCACTGTGACGGTTATTGTCCACTCAACTGCTTCACCGAAAATAATAATAGAAATATTCAGGGGATTAGTCGACCTGTTGTTGCAAATTTCATAAACACTCTTATTTACATGAGCAGAAAATATTTTTCTAAAAACGCTAGCTATGAAAATTGGTTCATTATGTTAATGTACTTTCCTCTTTGGTACCTAAACTTTATAAAGATAAGAGCAGTACTAGATTGGCGGTAAGGTCTCAGAATTTTACAGCTGAAATGTACTGAGGGCATATACTTATATGAAAAAAAATGACAAGAGACTTCATGATACCCTTTCCCTGATTGCTAAAATTTCTCATTATGATTTGATTATTCATAATAACCGGCTTACGGCCATATCACGTTGAAATACCAGTTCCTGTGCGAAAACCGAAGTTAAGCAGCGTCGAACCTGGTCAGTACCTAGATGAGTGACCTCTTGGGAATAACAGATGTATGTTCAGGTGGTTTAATGGATAATGGCTCGGAATTGTTAATCGGAGAGCCGAGTTCCAATTACCATTGGGTTCGTGATATTAACTTACGCGCAAATACCCTTGGGATGATTATGAATACTCCGAGTCTGCCATGTTTGTGGTGGGCATTTCAGGAGACACACGTGTTTATCTCAGAAAGCGTATACCGGCCCGCAACAAGCCATCGACAGACAAGCATAAAATAACAATAACATATAAATAACAGGAAAGTAAGCATGATGATCGGAAAGGTATATAAAATCTAAAAAGGGAGCAGTCATAATAGATAGGATATCACAAAGTGTTGAAACTTGACTAATGCATGGAATAATAATGCAACACAAAATGTACTTAGAACAAAATGTATTGAAACAAGAAAGTGTACACAATATTTACATATAGTCTTTTGTATATTCCTGGTAAGACCGTTCCTGGAGAATGTGTTGACTGAGTCGCAGTCGGGCAGAGTCTCTGGTTGAATCTCTTGATTCCTCCCTCTCTTCCCGGTACCAATATGGTCGGTACTCCACTATGCAAATTAGGTGGATCCTACCACAACACAAAGATAGAATGAATACATCTAAGAACTCTTCCACGACAACAGAAGAGAGAAAACTTCAATACACTATAACATGGAAGGATCTATAATATTAAAATATAAGTTAATATCGGCACTGGCCAATGTGAACGGAAACAAAGCAGCAGGTTCAGATCTAATAGAGATTCTTTCAGCTTTAGACAATTTGGGGATAAAAATATATGACAGCGGTGAAATATCGGAAGACCTCAGTAAATCTATCGTCACGGCAATACCCGAGAAGACAGGTACAAATGAATGTGAACACCTTCGACAGTCATCTTAATGAGTTACATAATTAAACTTATTGGGATTCTAATGAATAGAGATCGTAGCAGAATTAGATCGGAAATACAAAAAGAATAGTGAGACACTATGACAGAAATGGTATTATCATTATATCTTAATCCTATCAAAGGGAACAATACACATCTAGAAAAAACTGTATCTCTATTTTATATATTACTAGCAGTATAACCTGTCTTTACCATTCAATTGGAGCAGTTTAAGTTTAAAGTCAGCCCATCCGAAAATTAATATTAGTAACAATAATTGGGTGCAACTGAAGAAATAGAAATATGACACCAAAATCCGAGGAGTAATAGGAATAAGGAAAAATGTCTTCCACAAACTAAGCAAAGTATTAAGAGATCAAGGGAAAATTTAATTATCTGGATAGTGTAGTAACAGACGACAGAAAATATGACACCAAAATCCGAGGGAGAATAGGAATAAGGAAAAATGTCTTCCACAAACTAAGCAAAGTATCAAGAGATCAAGGGAAAATTTAATTATCTGGGTAGTGTAGTAACAGAGGACAGAAAATATGACACCAAAATCCGAGGGGGAATAGGAATAAGGAAAAATGTCTTCCACAAACTAAGCAAAGTATTAAGAGATCAAGGGAAAATTTAATTATCTGGATAGTGTAGTAACAGACGACAGAAAATATGACACCAAAATCCGAGGGGGAATAGGAATAAGGAAAAATGTCTTCCACAAACTAAGCAAAGTATTAAGGGATCAAGGGAAAATTTAATTATCTGGGTAGTGTAGTAACAGAGGACAGAAAATATGACACCAAAATCCGAGGTGGAATAGGAATAAGGAAAAATGTCTTCCACAAACTAAGCAAAGTATTAAGAGATCAAGGGAAAATTTAATTATCTGGGCAGTGTAGTAACAGAGGACAGAAAATATGACACCAAAATCCGAGGGGGAATAGGAATAACGAAAAATGTCTTCCACAAACTAAGCAAAGTATTAAGAGATCAAGGGAAAATTTAATTATCTGGGTAGTGTAGTAACAGACGACAGAAAATATGACACCAAAATCCGAGGGAGAATAGGAATAAGGAAAAATGTCTTCCACAAACTAAGCAAAGTATTAAGAGATCAAGGGAAAATTTAATTATCTGGGTAGTGTAGTAACAGAGGACAGAAAATATGACACCAAAATCCGAGGAGTAATAGGAATAAGGAAAAATGTCTTCCACAAACTAAGCAAAGTATTAAGAGATCAAGGGAAAATTTAATTATCTGGATAGTGTAGTAACAGACGACAGAAAATATGACACCAAAATTCGAGGGGGAATAGGAATAACGAAAAATGTCTTCCACAAATTAAGCAAAGTATTAAGAGATCAAGGGAAAATTTAATTATCTGGGTAGTGTAGTAACAGACGACAGAAAATATGACACCAAAATCCGAGGAGGAATAGGAATAAGGAAAAATGTCTTCCACAAACTAAGCAAAGTATTAAGAGATCAAGGGAAAATTTAATTATCTGGGTAGTGTAGTAACAGACGACAGAAAATATGACACCAAAATCCGAGGGGGAATAGGAATAACGAAAAATGTCTTCCACAAACTAAGCAAAGTATTAAGAGATCAAGGGAAAATTTAATTATCTGGGTAGTGTAGTAACAGACGACAGAAAATATGACACCAAAATCCGAGGAGGAATAGGAATAAGGAAAAATGTCTTCCACAAACTAAGCAAAAGTATTAAGAGATCAAGGGAAAATTTAATTATCTGGGTAGTGTAGTAACAGACGACAGAAAATATGACACCAAAATTCGAGGTGGAATAGTAATAACGAAAAATGTCTTCCACAAACTAAGCCAAGTATTAAGAGATCAAGGGAAAATTTAATTATCTGGGTAGTGTAGTAACAGACGACAGAAAAAATTACACCAAAATCCGAGGGGGAATAGGAATAACGAAAAATGTCTTCCACAAACTAAGCAAAGTATTAAGAGATCAAGGGAAAATTTAATTATCTGGATAGTGTAGTAATAGACGACAGAAAATATGACACCATAATTCGAGGGGTAATAGGAATAACGAAAAATGTCTTCCACAAACTAAGCAAAGTATTAAGAGATCAAGGGAAAATTTAATTATCTGGGTAGTGTAGTAACAGACGACAGAAAATATGACACCAAAATTCGAGGTGGAATAGTAATAACGAAAAATGTCTTCCACAAACTAAGCCAAGTATTAAGAGATCAAGGGAAAATTTAATTATCTGGGTAGTGTAGTAACAGACGACAGAAAATATGACACCAAAATCCGAGGGGGAATAGGAATAAGGAAAAATGTCTTCCACAAACTAAGCAAAGTATTAAGAGATCAAGGGAAAATTTAATTATCTGGATAGTGTAGTAATAGACGACAGAAAATATGACACCATAATTCGAGGGGTAATAGGAATAACGAAAAAATGTCTTCCACAAACTAAGCAAAGTATTAAGAGATCAAGGAAAATTTAATTATCTGGGTAGTGTAGTAACAGACGACAGAAAATATGACGCCAAAATCCGAGGGGAATAGGAATAAGGAAAAATGTCTTCCACAAACTAAGCAAAGTATTAAGAGATCAAGGGAAAATTTAATTATCTGGATAGTGTAGTAACAGACGACAGAAAATATGACACCAAAAATCCCAGGGGAATAGGAATAAGGAAAAATGTCTTCCACAAACTAAGCAAAAGTATTAAGAGATCAAGGGAAAATTTAATTATCTGGGTAGTGTAGTAACAGACGACAGAAAATATGACACCAAAATTCGAGGGGGAATAGGAATAAGGAAAATGTCTTCCACAAACTAAGCAAAGTATTAAGAGATCAAGGAAAATTTAATTATCTGGGTAGTGTAGTAACAGACGACAGAAAATATGACACCAAAATCCGAGGGGGAATAGGAATAAGGAAAAATGTCTTCCACAAACTAAGCAAAGTATTAAGAGATCAAAGGAAAATTTAATTATTTGGGTAGTGTAGTAACAGACGACAGAAAATATGACACCAAAATTCGAGGGGGAATAGGAATAACGAAAAATGTCTTCCACAAACTAAGCAAAGTATTAAGAGATCAAGGGAAAATTTAATTATCTGGGTAGTGTAGTAACAGACGACAGAAAATATGACACCAAAATCCGAGGGGGAATAGGAATAAGGAAAAATGTCTTCCGAAAACGAAGCAAAGTATTAAGAGATCAAGGGAAAATTTATTTATCTGGGTAGTGTAGTAACAGACGACAGAAAATATGGCACCAAAATCCGAGGAGGAATAGGAATAAGGAAAAATGTCTTCCACAAACTAAGCAAAGTATTAAGAGATCAAGGGAAAATTTAATTATCTGCGTAGTGTAGTAACAGACGACAGAAAATATGACACCAAAATCCGAGGGGCAATAGGAATAAGGAAAAATGTCTCCCACAAACTAAACAAAGTATTAAGAGATCAAGGGAAAATTTAATTATCTGGATAGTGTAGTAACTGTGGCACCATGCATAAGTTGGCAGGCTGAAAGGAAATATTCATAAATATATGATTTGTTTTTTACGGTTTGTCAACCATTTGATAATTATTTAGAGCTGAAAAATATTTGAGTTTTGAGAATAATTCTTTAATTGCGTTCAAGCGATCTGGGAGAAAGAAAGAGAAGAAGAAGAAAAAGAAAGAAAAAAAAATATAATACGAAAATCAGGTCATAAGCGAACAAACACACGCTCGATTGATACGTAACAGATGTTGGAAGATATCCCGGTCAAGCACCTGACCTACTTCCGTGTCCACGTAAAATGGAAGTTTTTATCAATTTGGTTGAAGAAATAAAGTTTAGAGACAATGGAAAAAAATATGATAGGTAACAGGTCGAAGTTTATCTAAGGATATGCAGGCAAACCATTAATACGAAAACCCAGACCATTCCAGAATTGAAAATAAAGCCACACAAGATGATGTTGGCTGAGAATGTTTTTTTGAGATAATAAAAATTTTATTATCAGGCCTTTGGCCGCGAAAGAAAAAGTGAAGTATTTTTATTAGTTCATGAAAACGCCACCCAGTCTGAGAAATCCCTTTCTTAGATCGTATCCAATTAGCGATAAACTGTTTGACAAATACCGCGTGTAAAAGAAACCGAGAGTGTCATTTCGGTCACGTACGAAAAGGGCAATTTAAATCTTTGTTTCTTTAAGCAAGGTGTTTCTTCCCCCAGAACAAAGCCACGGATTGTCCACGCCCGATTAAAGACGTCACGAAGGAAGGAGGAAAGATACCGACCAGAACCTCATTGGCCGAAGGCGGTCACATGATACATGAAGGAGGAGGAAAGACACCCGACCAGGACCCCATTGGCCGAGAGAGGTCACATGACGTGCGAGGGAGGAGGAAAGATGCCCGACCAGGACCCCATTGGCCGAGAGCGGTCACATGACATACGAAGGAGCGGGGAAACGGGTATACGCCCCCAGAGGCACAGTAAGGGAGTAGGAGTGAAAGTAAGTTACCGAAAATGGAAAATCCCTAATCAGAAATAAGAAGGGTGGATACGTATTTAGAATTATCAAAAAAAACCCTGGCGCCGACAGACCCACCCCAGTTTTGACTGCATCAATAAAAGCGAGACCCCAACCGACAGAAATCAGTTGCAGTCACGGAGGGCGAGAGAGTTGAGCCGCGGACGCACTGACGGCGAGAGAGATCAGCCGTGAACGACAGGCAGAGTTGCAGCCACGGATGGCGAGAGAGTTTGAGCGCGGGCGGCGGACCCGGTTCATTCACCCCCTTGCGGGCAAGAGAGGCCAGCTCGTGAAGCCGAAGAGAAGAAGTTAATTCGCGCACTGACGGCGGAGATGAGTGAACAGTAATTCAGACTCTGAAGAGAAGAGTTGCAGCCACGGATGGCGAGAGAGTTTTGCGCCGCGGACGGCGAGAGAGTTTGCGCCGCGGACGGCGAGAGAGATCAGCCGTGAACGACAAGCAGAGATCAGCGCCCAGTGTTGAAACCGCATCAAGATAGCTGACCAAGATTCACGCACACTTCTGGACTCTTCTTCAACCAAAAACAAGTAGTTTGAAGAGCGACCTGGAATCAGACCACAGAATAAGTTTTTTTGACTTTCGTCCAACCACACCCCGAAATGCAAATTTCTTAGAGAGCAGGCAACTTGAAGCCTTAAAGTTGCCTGGTAGAAGCGTTGTGCCACAGTCCACAGAACGGGTCGGGAGGTAGGAATAATCTTGTGTACCGAGCAATTAGATATAAAAAGTTTGTTACCTTTTTCTTCAATATTTTTGACCTTGTGAGTTTTTATTTTTCTTGTGTGTTATCACCCCCGTTGGACTCAGCTTGCATACGGCCCAATCCCTGTTTGATCCCGTCTGTCTAAGATCAAATCACAACGTGGGTAGGCAGACCGGAGATCAGTGCAGTTACCCTGGTAACCAGGCGTTGGAAGCAGGTTGAGAACGACGAGGCTGGTATCAATCTAACCAAAGGGTTAGAACGTCACGTTTGGAGCAGCGAGGAGCGAACAGCTGACGCCGCGGCAAAAGACGTCACAACTGGTGCTGTCCGTGACCAGGATATCAGAGCCTGGGGAGCACGTGACGTCACAATTGGCGCCGCGAACGGGATCGAACGACACAGTCGACGCTGCGACCAGGGGGGACGACATCACATAACAGACGGCAGAAAATATGACACCAAAATCCGAGGGGGAATAGGAATAAGGAAAAATGTCTTCCAGAAACTAAGCAAAATATTGAGAGATTAAGGGAAAATATCGTTAGAATCAAAGAAAATAGTTTTGAACTGCTATGTAATATCTAATCTCCTATATGACAGCAATTGCTGGAAATTCTTGGTGAAGTGTCTTGAAATGAAAGATATGGTTTTACCAATGGATACTGAGAATATCATGGACTGAACATGCAAGAAACGTGGAAGTTTTAAAGGAAATAGAAACTAAAATGACAAATTTCTAGGATACGTAATGGGCCTAAAGAATTTATCACTTACATATGGTCGAGTGTTTAGAATGGTCACTTGCTAATCATGAGACCCGAGTTCGAATCTCACCACTTGTCGATTTCTCATAAGGTAACTTCTTGGTGTTATCTGTCTGGAGAACCCCAGCGTGCCACACCTTTGGAACGTGCCTGAATGCCACCGGTTGACCCAAGCTTTGTGACTGGAATTGAGTAGACGGAACCATTGGCAGCCGTTGGTGGTTATGCTAGCACGAAGTTACAAGTCATCGTGACTGAGGTTTTGAGCGTGCCTGCCTCCTTCAAACTGTTGATCATGTTAGATAACACTCTCTCTCCCAGAAACTGTAACACAAGGTCTTCTCAGCATAGTTGCAGTATAAACCACAGATGGGATCGGTGGATATTGAATAAATAGAAATATGCCTAAGCAGGCGTCTGCAATTGGGATTAGCTGGCTGCCCTAGTAGACTGACATCCCCGGATTCGAGTGACTGCGCCCTTTACTTATTTAATTTGACATTTACTCTGAACACAAGAGTAGCAAACAGAAACAGCGAGTAACCTTATGAATGGCATATCAAAGACAATGATTTATGATAAGGTGTCAAAAATTGTTTAGATCAACAAAAACAAGAAGTTGGGGAGAGCTATAATTGCCCACGCTTTGAAAGGATATGGGCCATAGATGTAGAATAGGTAATGTAACAGAAAAAGTTATCAATTTGCATATTTTTTTTTTAGAAATTCCACGCGTTTTCATTGAAGAACTTTAAAATGTTGTCTCCCTTTATGCGGAAGAGTAAAATCCGAAGGAACTTGTCTCTGTCGTACGAATATCCTGCTGGAGTGTGCAACAAATTTATAAACGGTTATTCTGAAGGTCAAGATTTTTAATTATTTTTTTTTTATTATTATTATTTATGGGTTTTTTGTGGGGTTTTGTGGCGGGGGGGTAATCATTTCACCTCAAGTAAAGCGATAATGCTACTATTATACAAGGGATTACTGGAAGTGAAAGAGAATGAGAAGACGTTAGTGAGGCGGAGTGAGGAGAAAGAACAATAAAAGAACAGGTTTCAGGAAGACAGAATGTGGTGATTGGCGTTGAATTTACACTTATGAAAATTTTAGGTGACATGTGCAATAAATCGAAAGGAAGTTCCACAGACGTGGAGTCCGGGGAAAGAAACAGAATAGAACAGATGGTTGCTCCTATCTAGTTCAATAGTAAAACGGTGAGACCTAGTTGCCAATCTAGTACAGCGCTTAAATTCATGCAGTCGAAACACCAATAAGGAAAGCTCCTCAGAGCAGTTGCCATGAAAATACCTGGAAAAAAGACAGAGGGAGACCACGTCATGGCGGTGAGAAAGTGCAGATAAGCTAATGTCTGGTAGTAAATGCAAATTATTTCAACAAGACAAAAGAAAAAAAACATCATTGAATCGAAGAAACATCCTGAAAAAACAGTCAAATTCGTAATGACTGGAATTGGACAAATATTGTAGGTGTAGATCATCATCATCATCATCATCAAGTCGAGAATTCTTCTCGGATTCTCTTGATTCGTTCTTTCTTTGTTTGTCAGACATTGCTGTCGGGCAGGTCCTCCAGACGGTGTCTAAAGTCATTTACAAGTTGGTCAATGTAAGTGTGATGAGGTCTTCCAACCGATCTTTTGCCGCGCAATGATTTCCATAGCAAGGTGTCACTCACAAGTCCTGACTTACTTCTTCAGGAGAGACCCGTTAACCGAATCCTTCTCTCTTGTTTCGTCAAGTGGGTGTAAATACGACCGACGAATTAATTTATTTGTTTTATTCAAACAGAAACACCGAAATTGACAGCATAATAAATTCAGAGAAATGTGGCATGTTTCCAGATGTGATTATATATTCCCAGAAAGGGAAAAGGTTATTTTTTCACACAAATGAAGAATTTTTTCACATACGAGACAGCATAATGACAATCGAATTCCCGATTTGGTGAATAATGTACTGCAAACACTATAAAATACACAACGGAATTACAATATGGATAGCAATTGGAGAAGATGGAGAAAATGTAATAATTTTTTGCAATGAAAATGCAAATTTTAAAGAATGACAAGGTATAGTTTATAAATACATACACAAAATACAGGGTACACCAAAAGTAACGCCTTTTATTGAACAAAAATGAATCATAGTAGATTAAGATGGCTTAAGATTAAAATGGCTTATGCGTTCGAGAATTGCAAAATCTTAATTTCGAACTGACGTGAACAGAACGATGTGAAGCAACTGAGTGACTATCACGAACATCAGACCTAACGCAACTTCTTGTGGGGTACCTTATTTATATTATTCGGACTATTGTCCTCATCTTTGTCGCTATATTTATTACAACGTTCCGGCATTCTTCAGGTGGTTGGAATGTCGAATTTCGCTCACTGGGGTAGACTGTTCTAGTTCCACGTGCCATGTTTAATGGATGTCAGTTATCAGTTATCTCCTGTTAATTTCCCTCTCCAAGTTCTCCACCGCCTTAACCAGGTATTGAACTCACATTCTTTGGGTCCTGTTACTAGATCTAACTAATGCCTTTATCCTCTGTGCCATGTCTCCTTGAGAAATATAGACAGATATTGAGTCGTCGTAATTACGAACCGCCGTAGGTCTGGATTTTCGTAACCCTGGGGCTGTACTTCAAACTCATCTTTAATTTGAATAATGGTAAGTCACGTTGATATTAAAGTGGATAAAGGCGTTGGTTAGATCCAGTGACAGGACCCAAAGTGTGTGAGTTTAATATCTGGTTAAGGCAGTGGAGAACTTTCAGATGGAAATTAACAAGAGATAACTGATAACTGACATCCATTAAATATGGCACGTGGAACTAGAACAGTCTACCGCAGTGAGCGAAATAAAGGGTTAAGTTCGACATTCCAACCACCTGAAGAAGACCGGAGCGTACAACGGCCGAAACGTTGTAATAAATATGGCGACAAAAATTTGGACAATAGTCCGAATAATGTAAATAATGTACATAATACCTCATCTCAGAAATATAGACAGATTCTTGTGGGGTGTACAGAAAGATCTTGTTTACAAGCTCAAGACGAAAAGAATTCCATAAATAAAACAGGGAATTTCTGATAATTTTTTTGAAATTAATGTAGAAGTCTCAAATGGTTCGTAGAAGTGTTGCTGATTGGGTTCAGCGTTGTATTCAACTCAAAGAGCAAGCATTTTGAACATGTTAAACAGTTTGTTAATCGTAACAAATCTTATTGTTTTGATGCTACAATACTTATAATTTTTCTTAAACTAAAGTTATAAGTTCAATAAAAGTTAATCAATACAAAATACGTTAATTTTGCCGCAACCCGTATATGAATATTTTTTTAATATTTTAAAGAAAATCCATCGTACATTTCAAAAAATGACCACGCCAATTTCATTTATTAAAAATAAATACCCCGAAACTATTGATTCGCATTCGGAAATCACGAAAACCGAGCAAGCTACGAACGTGAACTGAAAAGTTCCCAGGCTGACCATGAAGAATTTATGCTAGAGCTGTGAAATATTGCAGGCATTAACTTCAAATCTTCCTATTAATAACTGCATTGTTTATTTCCAGGTAAACTGACATTTGACCGTTCAACGAAGATTGTTCATCCTGTTGGTCAAAAAAGGCAACAACAGTAGATATGACGTCATCACTACTGCAATACTAGTTTACAGTCAAATGTTTTGTTTTTCCTGTTGGAGAACTGGTGATAGTCAAAACAGGAGAATATGGAGGGTGATCAATCCATTCACAGCCACACTCACACACAAGAGGCCTTGCATGCAGGATCAATGTCCTGTTGAAACAAGACCCCTTTCTTCAGTCTTCCTCGGCGTTTGGTAACTGCCTCAGCGAGTTGGCATGGTACTCTCCATTGAAGTCAATAAACACAATGTCTTTTGCATCCCCAAATGCTGAGGCTTCTCGGAGGATGCGACGGCCTTGGCCTTCTTTGAGGCAGGTGAGTCGGAGTGTTTCCACGTCATGGATTGTCTCTTTGTCTACGGCTCAAAGTGATGAACTCAACACTCATCCTGGGTTAGGAAACGTTCAAGGAAACCAGTTGAAGGTACTCTAAACAATGTCAGATTTTCAGCCTGGTGCACTTTTGATCAGATGTCAGAAGACGTGGCACCCACCATGCAAAAACCTTCGTCATGCTAAGTGCATTGTCCAGAATATTCTCAACTCTCTCACGAGATAGTCTAATGACATTGGCTATTCTATTTATAGTCAACCGCCTGTCATCTATCACCATGTGGTGAATACAATCACTGTTTTCATCGTTGATGGCAGTTGCAGGACGTCAAGACGTTAGGTTATCGTCAAGATTCTCCCTTGCCCTCCTAAATTCAGCTGCCCATTAGTCCACTATTGATAAAGCTGGAACGTCATCCACTAATGTAGTAGTCACGTCAGAATAAATGTCCTTGAGGGCAAAACCATTTTTCTGTAGGTACTTGATAACACCACGATGCCAAATTTTGTCCATTTTCAAGAGAAGCCGCTACAAGTTATTTTGAAGTCTTCTTTGAATAGCTATAACTGACTTTTGGTGACTTTTTTGACCAACAGGATGAAGAGTTTTCTTTAAATAGTCAGATATTAGTTTGTCTGAAAAAAACAATATAGTTATTAATAAGAAGTGCTGAAATTAATGCATGCAAAATGTCACAGCTCGAGGATGATTCCTTCATTCCATTTCTTTATTTGAATTTCATTTCATTTTTATTTCATTTCTTTATTTATTTATGTTATTCTCTACAGAATTTGGGGTATTTTAAGTAATAAAGGACTAAGTACAAACTACTATTGTAAATGCTGGTTGTGTTGAAAAGATTAATGTTACTGCGTGTTGAAGATCATTTAACATTTATACATTTTTAAATCAAGGAAAAACAATGGAAAACCGATTTTTGTTTCAACGATAAAATATGTATTAAAATCAACAAATACAAAACAATTTTTGTAATGTGTGAATAATGAGAAAAAAGTAGTTTCCCTTTATCTGTTAGCTGAATAAGATAAAATGTAATTAAGCAAGTTTTCTGAATAGAATGTTCAAAGTTCTGTATTGGAATAGAATGTTGTATTCAGAAGAAAATACAGTAAATTCAGTTGTGTGTTATTGTATAACTAACAGTGCTGTTGCAACTTGGCTTGTTCACAGAGAACTGATGGGGAATGATATTCAAGTTCTGTGTCTGTGTGTGCGCAGTGAGTAGAAAGAATAGTCTGTGTAGACAAATGTGAGTTGCTGAGTTCTACTGTCTTTTACTGTCTAATTCTGGAACGAATCCGGGCTTTTATTATTACCGGTAGGCTCACAGCACGAACGCGGGAGAAATTTTGAAAGAACACAAAAATATCTGATTGGAGGAAAAATTAACCAATCGGTGATTTTATAACAAAAGTATGTTTGTGAATTAACGGTAGGAAAAATTCAGTGTGGTGAATGCGATCAGTAAATTGTCCTGTGATAATTAGTATTTATTATTTAACCAATCACAGTTGAGAAAAATGTAGTGTAGTCACTACACGATGCAATTTTTGTTGTTATGATTTTTTATACTTCTCTTGCGAGATATTATTTAATTTGAATTATTTACTTATTATTATAATTTGAATTAATTATTTATTAGACTATGAATGATTTATCTGTTATTAGGATTTGAATTATTTATTTTAGTAGAATTTGAAGGATTATTTATTGTAAGAATTTTAATGATTTATTTGTCATTAAAATTTGAATGATTTGTCATTAGAATTTCAATGATTTATTTGTCATTAGAATTTCAATGATTTATTTGTTATTAAAATTTGAATGATTTGTCATTAGAATTTCAATGATTTATTTGTCATTAAAATTTGAATGATTTGTCATTAGAATTTCAATGATTTATTTGTCATTAGAATTTCAATGATTTGTCATTAGAATTTCAATGATTTATTTCTCATTGGGATTTGAATGATTTATTTGTTATTAGTATTGTTTCGTTTCTCGAGGTTCCCTTATGACACAAAGAGAAGACGACGCGCGAAGCTGTACACGTGTTTATTCCATGACGGACAACAATAGAAAGAGATTTAGTAACGTTACTGACTAAGGGAGCTAATTGCTCCTACTTCTGGAGAGTTCTATTAAAAGGATTACTAGGTTATACAAGTATTTGAAGTATTTTTTAGTTACTAGAATTGTAATGATTTATTTGTTATTAGGATTTCATACGTTATTTTTATAGATATAATTTAAGTAAATCCTCTGTTTATTGTAATTAAACAGTATTAATAACATTCACGGATGTTCGAGAAATTTTGTAGAAAAGATGGTAAATTTCTATTTTAACACCCGCGCTAAATATCCCTTAATTTTTTTTTTCAAAATCGTCATATTTCCGTGCAAATGTACATGCTGAACTCAAATTAACAAGTAAATTATGAAGAAACCTACCGTTTTGGAATTAACGACAAGAAAAAATCGGACTTCTTGTTGGTCATTTTAAAATTGAAAATAAAAAAAAATTAATGCACAAACTTGGTAAATTATTTAATGTTTTTTATTTTTTAATTTGTCCCCTTTTCTACACAGAAAGACCCCCCTCCCAACATTAACAGCTAACTCTAAAGTTAACCCGGTTTATTGTATTATTTAATATATTTTTTAAACATTTGTCCCCTTTTCTACACAGATTAACTTTAGGGTTAAGTGTTAAGATTAGCGGTGGGGTTTTCGTTTTGTGTAGAAAAGAGGACAAATTAAAAAAAAATAATACAATCAACACTTCTACTTTTAACAAGTTTGTGCATTAATTTTTGTTTTATTTTCAATTTTAAAATAAAAAAATGCTTTATTTTCATTATTTAATTTGTTCTTTTAATTTTTCATTGCTATTCTACACAGAAAAAAGGTTTCATTGTATTATTCAATTTGTTTTTGTTTAAAGTTTCCTGTTATAAATAAGACTACACTTATCAAAAGGAAAAAAATTGCGATAATGCGTAGTGATTTCAAAAAGAGATATAGCTGTAAAAGAAGTAAATAGGCCACAATTTCTGTTTACGCCAGCTGGAGTAGCCAGCACCGAATCAGTATTCATGATGGTAGTAATGGGGAACGAATGACCATCAAGAAGTCCGTTTTGGGGTTTGTTTGTTTTTTTTGGGGGGGCGATAACTCCAAAACGGTAGGTTTCTTCATAATTTACATGTTAATTTGAGTTAAGCATGTACATTTGCACGGAATTTGACGATTTGGGAAAATTTTAAGGGATATTTAGCGCAGGTGTTAAAATAGAAATTTGCCGAAAAGATGTGCTTCTCCGACAAGAATCGAACGTATACCATTTAATGGGAAATAGCATTTGACCTAATGCTCTGTTAACCATTCAGCCTGTGTCGATCTACATCACACACATACATACATACTTACACAAATACAAATCATACAACGACAAGCATTCATTGGATAATAAATCAACACTACTTTGTAATAGACAATTTACAAATCGCAGCAATGCGATAATTTTATAATAACTCTATATTCATGTAGTCGATTTTGTGCACTTTTGGGAGAAACGGGTCCCAGAAGCTTTCTTGAGTCTCCCCAATGCCAACCAATCAGATTGACTCGACGTGAAGAACAATTCTTCCCGCGCAGCGATTCGGAGCCGATGATCACCTATATAAGCAAGAAATACTCTTAGATGATTAGTGAGATTTCAGCTGCCAAACGAATCCACGACAGTTGAAACCATGCGCCAATCTCACACCACTACTCACATGCTGAATATTCTTTAGACTCACATAATCTTTTCCTTACACAGCAAAACTATTGAAAACATTTATTACCAGAAACTATCACAAACTTTCTTTCTTTCAGTGAACTTTGGAATACAAATAATAGTCAAAGAGAGACAACTCTTTTTTACTCAATACATGCTTTTCTTTCACATTCTTGTTTGTACATCTTGTTAAATACAAATTTTATGTGTAATGATATCTTTGGCTTATCCTTTCTTCCCCTCAGTTTGGTTTCCTAATCTAAGTTAAACTAATGTGGTGAAGTCCGCCACAAGCCACAAAGAAACGTCTGCTTAGCAGTCCGATTTGCTAAATATATAATATATGTAAAATTTCTGTTTATAAACACACACCTCCGACGATTTTTATCGATCGATCACATCTGTTGACAAAATATAGCTTAACGTAAACAATAATATATTATGAAATGCATTCATTCCAACAATTATTTTGATATCTTTTCTGTTTATACGTTATTTTCATAGATATAATTTAAGTAAATGCACTTTTTTTGTTGTTGTTGTTTTTTTTGTTTTTTTTAATTAAATAGTATTAATTACATTTACCGGCCTCAATATTCGATAAATTTCGTAGAAAATGTGTGCTACTCCGGCAGGAATCGAACCTGTAAACATTCTGGCCGATAAATGAAATTAGTACTGTTAATTAAAAAAACAGTGCATTTACTTAAATAAATTAAATCTATAAAAATACCATATAAAAGGAATATATATATATATATATATATATATATATATATATATACACACACGCATATATATATACACTTATACATATAAACACGTGTATATATACTTACATGTTTATATATACATATATATACATGCATATATATGTGCATATATACATACATATATATATATGCATATATATATATATATAAAGGAAATATGTTGTAGTGGTTCCAACGAGAGAAAAGTATGTATATTAAAAAGAAAGTTTGTGGTTTGCCGCAAACGTTTTTGGTTAAAATGTGGATTTATTCAAAAATATTATACTTTGTTTGTGAGACCAGACCAGAAACACGTGTTCGTGAAATGGTCTGGTCAAAGTATACCGTTTCAGGTAAATAATCTCCACATTTCAACCAAAAACGTTTGCGGCACCCTCTTCTTTTTAATATATATATATATATATATATATATATATATATATATATATATATATATATATATATATATGCGTCTATAATCATAACTTTATGCACACATTCTGTAGACGCTATGGGTAACATTTTTCAGGATTCAGTCAATTATATACGCTTACACGATCATGTATCTTTCTCTTTTTTCCCGCAGTAGGTTGCCATTTATTTCTGCGGTAGACCAGAACCCGGTCTGTCCTGCTATTTACCCAGAAGAGGAGATTCATACCTTTCCCAAGGGTATTAGAAAGTAAGTGAATGTAATCGATTTGACTGGAATTTGAACTCGGCTCTCCGATTCCTCAATCCAAGCCGACATCCATTACTCCACCTTAATCCACCAGGAATACTGCGAGAAAAAAATCACATTAAAGTAAAATAAAATAAACGCCAGATTTTGTGATGTCTTTTATTTGTCACATGTGTAACCGTTCTCATAATTTACCCGACTTCTTGCATCCAGTCTGTTTTGTTGACGAACCAAGTAGTTCAGTTCTCGGACGAGGACACGTGTCCGATCATAAAAACTCTCCTGACAACACGTGGGAATCAGCGAGCACCAGTTTATGTCTTTTTTCAAAACTTTCGTTAGCTTTAAAAGCAAATGAAACACATCGCCGAGAGCATCCAAGGAACTTCGATTGGTCCGGCTTTTTAAGTATGGCTTGCACAACATCGCCTCCAAGTTGCCTGACTTCCTATCCAAATACTTATTCTTCTCTATTCTACTTTTACCTGCAAATTCAAAAAAAAAAAAAAAAAGAAAAAACAGAAACGTAATATTCAGCGTAAAATCTGGACGACATATCTATATATATTGTAGAGTAAGCTGAAGTGAACAGTATCAAATCAACGGAGCAAATGACAAAAATAAGCACACCGCGCAAAAGTCCCAATAAAGCCAATAAAATCAGCCCCACGCCAACTAATAAACACAGGCTTCTGAAGCCTACGCGAGACCATAAAAACCAAACATACATTCAACTTGGCAGAAGGACTGAGAGCAGTAAGGAGACACGAGTCAACGTCGTCGTCCTGTCTTTCTCACCAAAGCAACAGCGGATTCCATTTGATATTGTTTCCCAATTCCACTTTCTCTCTTCCTCTATGAAACACTATTTATGTTCATTTCCTAACAGTCAAAGAGAAGAACTTTCTAACTTTCATTTCATGATAAGTAATTACAGTTTATATTTTTGTATCTTACGTTTAAGAAAATATCATCATTTTTTTTATTCAACAAACGGTGACCCATGGAGTCTTTCCCCAACTATATATATATATATATATATATATATATATATATTTAGTTTATGCAAACTTAGGTAATCCTTATGGATAGACCCGAGGAGGATGATATCCAGAGAGCTCAATGTAAAATTCAGAGCAGATATGTTTGAATAAAAAACAGACCACGTTAAGATTCCATGTAATAAGCTATTTCACCATAACCCCTTTAACAGGGTTCTGGATCATCAGACTTTACTTCCAAAAGCTGAAATGAAAAATGAAAAGAAATTTACACGTTTCTGACGGACCTCATCAAGTATACGTAAAATTAACGAAGTGAGGAAGTGAGGTGGGAGAGAGGATATGAGTGTGTCATATGTATCATTTCAATTTCCTATTTTTAACCCCAGTGTGTCGGCTAGATGTTGCTCAAATTTAACGCGTCTCGTCTCTAGATATAGATGGCTAAGGGGTGAAAGAGAAGACTGACATTAAAGGAAGAAGCTACAACAACCCCAATCAATTACACGACAGGTTTCATTCAAATTCTTAGACGCTGTTAATTCGCGTTACTTTAACGTGCATATTTGGGAGGTTAAGGTTTGATAAATATCTAAATGTCTAAACAATCTACGAAGAAATTAATTTGAAATTCGGTGGAGTTTTGGGTATTTTCTATGAAACAGTCGATTGGAAAAATTCATAGAGAGTACATTGAAAGAGTAATCCATTTTATATTTAGTAATCTTTTTTATTCTACTAAAACTTTTATCTTATTGCTAGTTATGGTGAAATAGCTTATTACATGGAATCTTAACGTGGTCTGTTTTTTATTAAAAAAAAAAAAATATATATATATATATATATATATTAAGACATTTTTTATGTTTATACATTCTTTTTATACAAATATTTAAGTAAATGCTCTGTTTATAATAAACAGTATTAACAACATTCACAGACCAGAATGTCCGAGAAATATATAAACATAAAAAATGTCTTAAATTTTATAAAGAATTTTATAAACATAAAATATGTCTTAAAATAATTTCATAATGTGTGACGTCATTTGTTTACATTTGGATATGTATTGAGCAGATATGAATGTATGAGAGAAAATCATGGCGAATTGTAGTTTAAAAACAGTAAAATCGACCTTGCTAACCAAAACTCTCCTCTGTGGCTCAATCAGTAAAAGCACGTCAGGCTATATGACGGTTCCGTGTAGGATACAGGTTCGATTGCTGTCGGAGGACGTCTATTTTCTATGAAAATTTATCAGGCCGGTAAATGTTGTTTATTATAAACAGATCATTTACTTAAATATTTGTATCTATAAAAAGAACGTATGAACATAAAAAATGTCTTAAAATAATTGTCGGACTTTGTCCATTTCATATATATATATTAATGAATATCAAACACTTAAAATCCCAAAGGTAATAATTTTTATTTCATGAAAGCGATAAAAAATATCTTCCAATCTTTCAGACCTACAAACCACATATAAACAGAAAAAATTACTCCAGGTTAAAATCAAGAAATACTGATATCTTATTTAGAGAGTGGAAAAAGAAAGATTCAAGTTTAAGGTCATGTAAGGGTAAGCGGAGAAATAATGTTAAGACACTAGGATTTTATCAGCAGACTTTAAGGTTTGTGGTGACATAATTTAATATATTGATATCAGATTTAACTCGCTACATTAATATGGCATTTAAGTAAGAGGGTAAATGAAAGTATTGTTAAGCCAATGGGAATTAGAAAACAACGCACTGTATGGCTTTTTCACCGGTTAAGATTCTAACGCAGATGCATTCAATTTAAGAAAACATTTATAATTTATATTAAAAATAGTGTTTGGCTAAGGACATTTTAAATAATATTCAAAATTTAGCGAAAGATTCAGAATTTAAGTTAAGTTAGTATAAGTTCTTAATATATTTACCCAAGAAAATTAAATTACCCAAGAGATTTGAATTAAATAATTATTAACTATTTAAAGTATATATATATATATATATATATATATATATATATATATATATATATTATAAATTAATTGATTTAAAATATGGTTTGAACACCGTCTATGAGAAAAAGAGCACCATGACGCAATTCACTCCACCAGAAATTTGGAAACGCCATGCTGTACTACGTGTTGTTCGCGCCGGAAACTCCCATACGAACATTTCTGAGCGTTTTGATGTCAATCTGAGACCAGTGCAGAAGATTCAGAAAGAGTTGGATTAATTTAATGGTGATTACGAAGGTACAGCAGCTCGGAAAACTCACTCTGATCGTTCTGATAAGAAAAAAACTCCCGAATTTGTTGGTGAGGGCCCCACACTCAACACGGAGGCCTACATTAAGTGCTTTGAGGAGGTAGTGCTGCCCTGGGTCAAGAGGGTGACTGCTGGATGACTTATATATCTAGCAACAAGACTCTGCACCATGTCACTCATGCAGAAGATCCTAGTCATGGCTATCAGACAATTTCTGCGACCACATCACCCCTTAATATAGAAAATATAGGTTATCGCCCTTGAGTGATTTGACACCGGAGCCCCTTGGGAGATTGAGACCAAAAAGGGTTCGCGGGGGGAGACGAGATATAGCTTCCAAACAGAAAGGACGTCCACCACCATTTACGAAGCGGACAGACATAGACGGTGAACATAGCTTCCGAACAAAGGACGCTGTCCTTCAACCGTTTACGAAGTGGGCAGACATAAAGACCATTGCTTCCGAACAGAATCCTCTAAACATTTACGAAGCGGGAAGACTGAGAAAGACATAGCTTCCGAACAACCAGAATTTATGAAGCTAAACTCAAGCAAGAACACCATATCAACAAGCAAGATTCATGGCAGACCAAATAAAAGTTAAGATATAAGCTTATAAACACATTTCTAAGCTTGCTCATGCTCCTCCCTTCTTTCTTAAATATTACTCTGTAACTGACACATTAACTGCTAAATGAATCAATATTTAGCAATCTCCCATTCTGTACCAATATATATGTACATGTACATAAATTAGTGATTTTGTGAAGCTTAAACACTTTGTCTCGTGGTATTTTTACCTCTGTCTTTTCGAGACCAAATGGGTGGTCTTACTATTCCCATATTACAGTTGGCCACCTGACTCCTCAGAGTGCAAACCCCTTGATTATTATGTGTGAGACACAGTTAAGTGAAACCAGCGAAACTTTCGCTTCTTCACCCTCCGTTTCAGCAACACACACACACACACACACACACACACACACACACACACACACAGCGAACGCTTTCTTTTCCATCTCTGACGTCTCTCCACTCAGTTCGACTGCATTCGAAGACAGACGAAACCAAAACTCTCCCTCTCTTCCGGATGACTCGCTTATTTATATAGAGAACTGGTGATGTATCTGCTTTTCTAGTGCGAGCGTACTGACATACCTCCAAAGTACAATTTCACTCCTCCGAAAGTAAAAAAGTTACTTTTTCATCGCTTGGTTTCCAAGGTCCGCAACAAGACTCACTTCGCTATCAACCACTTTGCCGTTCTTTGAAAACTACAGAGAGTCTTGTTTCAAAAATAAATTCTAGATCAAAACATTCTTTATTTTAATTTCGATTCTTACAGTATCAAAATCCATTTCTTTTTCTAAAAGTTCCAAATTATCATTGTTCTGGTAATTTTCTATTAGTAATCTGATATCCTTATCCTTTGTACACTTACAAAAAGATTGTATTTCGTGTTCTAAATTAACTTTCTGTAACATTTACATTTCTAAGTCTTTACAACATTTTAACATCTTGGTGAAAACGCCTCTCTTTACTTGGTGTTTTCTGTTTTACAGCATATCTCCCTTTATTATCATTATTATTTCAGGGGCGATATCGCCCCTACCACAAAATCGAATATTCGGTCTTTGTGAAATGTTCATTAAGTTAGCTCAGTAGACTCTGCTTATACTTGTGAGATCGTTTCTCACTGAGTGCCCTACGTTTGTGGTTTGTGCAGCAAAACATTCTAAGTTTAGTATTAGTGTGTATCAAATTTATTTTCGTTTTTTAATCAACTACTTTTGTTTTAAGCTTATGTTCTGTTCTATTAATGGTATTTTTAATTTTTTTTCAGCTCTTCTGAAATTGTTTGAGAGCTTGTGTCAAGGTTCTCCCCCACCCCTCCAGCTAGTGGTTGAATAGTAGGAAAGACTGGATACTATAATCTTGGTTAGCAACGAGTCTATCACGGAAAGAAACGGCAGCCTACTGCAGGAAAATCTTCTGCATCGTCAGTCAGGAATCGAAAGAAACATGATCTCCAATGCGTGTATCACGTGATGGCAATTAACTGACTGGTCTGAATCGACAACTAAGGGTTATTGTTATAGTGGAACACACCTATTCTATAGTTAATAGACTCTCCCACCTATAATAAGTAGGAGTAGTAAGAGTAACGAGGGAGTCGGTCAGTGGGAGTCAGTCGATGCTGGACGACTGTTAGTCGGATACTAAAGTATCAGCGACCGCAACTAGATTACTCTGCGTCATTACCTTTTATTTCAAGTTCCTAACGTTTTGTACGTCGAACCTATTTTAGGACCGACTTAGTACAAATACAAGCCTTCACTGTGAAACCACTCCTTAACAGTTATCAACTCTTGAATTTTAATTCAAAGGGCAAATCACCCCCTTCAAAACACTTAAACCTTTTTTGGCAATAAGGTCAGATATTCTTTCATTTCATTCTACTTCCCGAAATTGTCGAAGCAGCTTCATCAGCTTTGTGCCTCAGTTTGAAATAACGCCTCAAAATTTCCAGAATCACAATAGTTGCATCCGCCATTCAAAATGAAACAGTTACATTTTGATATTAATAATCTAATAGTTTTATAGACTTTAGATGTGTTCATAGAATAAGCTTTAGCGTAAAATGTCTGTAAAACAAGGCTGTTCTCATGCACGCTAATAAATTGTCCTCGTGCCATACTAAGCTAAGTTTAATAAATATTATAAATTAATAATGGAATATTAATATAATTAACTGCGTGTTCTTGTTTTCTAATAAAAAAGGAACAATAATAATTATGTATATGACTTCATGCATTAAAAGAATTTGATTTTACTGAAGTTAAGGTGCATTCTTTTTGGTCACTATTAAATGGGTGATAATTGTTGACACGCCATATACACATTTCTTCAAAAATATTTACAATAACAGGACATTATCTCCCTTGATTGTATCGTTTGCAGTCTTATTTACAAGAGATAATCCTAGAATTTATTTACCTTCCCATGATGATAAAGTCAGTTTAATGTGGGGTTCCAAGCACATACATACGAAAAAAGACAAAATTGACCAATTCCTCAAGACGACTCGTGACTATCCCTCTTTTAGTAGAATGAGAAAGTGCTGACCTGATGTTGGAATTCCTAGGACTAGAATTGCTTCATTTGTGTGTCTTGGTCTTAGAAAAAACATGGCTGATCTATTGAACGAGGAAAATGGTTACCAAAGCAATGACAGTAACCCAAATGAGAGTCATAACGATGCTCTTTTGGGTTCCAAAATAGTTTAGAAAAAAATAAATAAATGCTAAAAGCAAAAATATTGTAAATATATTTACATTGCAATGTTGGAATATAAATTGGTATTGACTTTGGAAAAAGAAAATACTGAATAATAAAGCATTAATAAATACAAAACCAATTACGCAGTACTTATTTCAATTAATCACAATACTTTACTTATGTAAATTTAAAAGGCATTTATTTTGATTAACCACATTTTCTTCAAAGATATTTACAATAACAAGACATTATTTCTCCGGCTTTTTCTTCGCATAAGAACAGCACGATGTTTCTTAATTTTATTTATTTCCTCCGTGAAGTTGGTCCGTTATATCATAGTAAATGACTCCATCTAATCTTAAAATCACTGCCTCACAATATCTCGAGAGGCAGATAAGAAGACGCAATTAAAATTAAAATAAATATGTTGCTGTTTTCTATTGTTTCTGTGGTGAATTATTTATTATCTTTCACACAAACAAAATATTGAGTAACCAAGAAAAGGTCGTTCTGTTTATTAAAACTCACACATTTTTTCTACATAAGCTACATTCAAGGGGGGAGTGCGGGTGGTGTAAATGTTAACAGCTCGAAGAAAGGAATTGGTGAATTGAGTTCAAACATCGGCGGGGACAGTGTGTGCTCATTTCACAGTGATGCCATTGAAAAAGGCATGAATCCATCTTTTCCCTCCCAACAATACGTATATAGTAGTGAAATTCAACATGAGTGGCACTGGTTAATAAAAAGTAGGACAAAAGCCATAGGTGACTAGATTCGACATTTCAGTGTAGCAGGTTGCTAACTTCAACATTTCGTAGCTCTGGAGTTTCAAAATACCCCAAATGTTGTGGGTAGCTAAATCAAACATTTCGTAGTCCTGGACTTCCAAAATACCCCAAAATGTAGCAGGTTGCTAACTTCAACATTTCGTAGCTCTGGAATTTCAAAATACCCCAAATGTAGCAGGTGGCTCATTTCAACATTTCGTAGCCCTGGACTTCCAAAATACACCAAATGTAGCAGATGCCTAACTTCAACATCCTTTGACCTGACCTTAGCTTTTTAAAGTTTGCCATTTATGTCAACCTTGCTCTATAACCATTACTTGATGCATTTTATATAATTCAATAACTACAATATTGTATGAAACAAGAACAGCCCCTACCTCTAGGTTTTACTAAACATTCGTGAAAAAAATATCGGAATACATGATTCCCAAAGCCACTATGGGATATGGATTAAAATTCAAGAGACTTATCCTAATTCAACTATTATTATTATTTTCGTTGAAATGAAACTACTTAAAATTCGTGTTTTGTCTTGCATTGTCTCGATATTAAACTTTTTGATTTATTGCTTTAAAGATAAAATTTAGTTTGTAGTTTGTTTTTTTGTTTTTCTCTCTCTTCTTTCGTTTAATTATCATATGAGTAAGCTTGAGTTTCTTTCCACCAAAAGCTCCCTTGGAGAATCGGTGACAGAAAAAAATAAAAATACTCTCCTCGTCATAATTTACAGTACAGAAAAATGAAGGAATTCCCATATTTCGTGCGGTTATGCATATCTTTTTCAGCTCGATAACAAGATCAATTAAAGTAGAAAAGAATACGAGGGTCTTTCAAAAAAGTTCTAAGTCTCATCCAGGAAGAGGAGCGACAGTTGAATATATTTGTTGTGACAGCACACTACCACCTCTTATAAAACTAGTGGAACTAATTCAGATTTCTGTCTTAATTTCTCTGCAGGTGAGGTTCATACATATTTGAGAAGTGCACGATATATCTAAAGATGGAAAAAACAGAGGCCTGAGCAATCATAAATAATCTGCAGTTATCTGCAAAAAAAAAGTTACGACACCCAAAGAAATCTCTGAGGAAACGGTACAGACACTTGCTGAGGACTTCTGTTTCTATGCAACTGCGAAGAAATGGATTTCCGAATTCAAGCCGGGCAAGGACAGCACAGAAAATTATCCTTAAGTCGTTCAAAAACCTCAACCACTGATAAACAATACTATTCACCTTATGGTTTTGAACGACAGATGTTTTACTGACCAGCAGATAGCTAAGTACATAGGCATTAGGTCAGATTAGGTCTGTACTAATTTAACTTAGATTTTGGTGATGAGCATCTGCAAGATGCTTTCCAAGAATGCTGACACCAAAGCAGAAACTGAAAAGGACACTTCTGACTCACTTCTAGAATGACCCTGAGAATTTCCACCGTAGATTAATAATTCAAGATGAAACCTGGGTTCACCACTTCGAACCTCAATATATGATTCAAAGCAAACAATGGAAACACTCTGGTTATCCATCCGTGAAGACATTCAAGTAGGTAGCGTCTGTTGTCAAAGTGATGGCTTCTGTTTTTTTTTGTTTTTGTTTTTATTCTGAAGGCGTAATCATGATAGACTATTTGAGAAAGGGAAAAAACTATTAATGGACATTACGAGGCATCAGAATTAAGACAACTGAAGGAAGCAATCAAGTCGAAACGCAGAGGAAAGTTGAAGGTAGGCGTGCTCTTGCTCCAGGATAACGCTACTGTTCACACTGCTCAGGATGCAGTAGCCGAAAAAGACAACGGTGTGGAATTGATATCTCATCTTCGTTACTCATCAGACTTAGCTCCCTCTGACTTCTTCCTGTTTCTTAAACTCAAATCTCACCTGCCTGGTCGCCATTTTTGAAACAATGATGAGGTCATATGTGCTGTGGAGGAGTTTTCAGAGGACCAGGACGCCGCCTTCTTCCGTGATGTGTTTGCAATGCTTAAGCATCGTTTGACAAAGTGCATTAATGTCAAAGGGGAACTGCATTGGAAAATAATGAAAAAACTGTCTTCTTTGCCTAACTCCTTCTGGGTGAGGCTTAGAACTTTTCGAACGACACGTACATATATACGAGTAAACCTCTACCATGAAAAAATGACGGTAATCTTTGGACTTGTTGTCTTGTTTATAAATACGGCGCAATTACAAAATTTATCTGTTAGTTAAAAATAAATCCAAATGTGATGAAGTAATGGCGTTTTATATATCAATTTTAAAATAAAAGAAAGGTCCATCTTTATTATGCCATCTTAATTTTCCATTACATAACGAATGACATTTCGCCCATCTCCTTATAATGGATTTTTTTCGTGATGTACAAAAATGAAAACACACACACACATATATATATAGAAATATATAATGAAATGGATTAAGCCCGACAATTATTTAATATATTTTCTGTTTACAGACATAATTTATTTAAGTAAATCCTCTGTTTTTTTAATTAAACAGTATTAATTACATTTACCGGCCTGAATGTTCGAAAATTTCGTAGAAAATATGCGTTTTTTTTTCGTTTATAAACAGTAATTTGGACTTAACAACATCAATCGGATAAGTGACAAATTTTATATTTGTATCATATATATATATATATATATTATAAAAATATAGTTTTAAGGTATACTATATTTATGGATAAAATGCTCAATATCAAGAATATAGCGTATGTACATATAAAGGTTAACATAGAGTGGTAACTGTCTGTTTTCAATATCAGAGACAAAGTAAATGTAAATATAAGCAGTGCGAACATAGGTACTAGCAGTGAATGACGACAGCCTGTTTCATGCTTAAACGCTTAACGCAATCTATGTTTAATTGAGTCTGTGAATTTAAAATGTATATGCATATCAGTAACCTACTCACCATTTGCAATAGCAACCAAAATCCTGGAAAATTAGGCAACAGATTAGCCAAAAAGCGGTGGAAACAAACAATCATTTGGACAATTTCTACACACACTAGGTCCCTTTTCACATACAATAGATATATATATATATATATATATATATATATATATATATATATATATATATATATATATATATATTGCCATAGCCTGATGAAGACAGAAAAATATTCCCTCAATGGACAATTTTTAACTTGTACCATTATATATATAGCAGCCTTCGAATTTACTATACTTACAACTATAAGATATTGGTTCCAGGGAATTCGAATTTAAATAGTGATACTATAACCATAAGACATCTTTCAAGCTGAGCAAGTATCGTAACAACACTACCCTGTCTAATACGTTGGAAGTTAATGACGATAAAGATTTGACCCCCAATATATTGTGTATCAATGAAAAATTAAGAGTTATACAGACAAAATTTATAGATTATGCCAAGAAGAGATGCTGCCAATTTTGTTTTTTCTAAGCCACAACCAATTATTAAATAAAAGATCGGAAATACTTTTGGAGTGTGTAGAGGGAAATATCTATTGGATAAGATAACATTAAGACAAAGACATTTGTTTTCTATCGTATTTAAATACGAAAGATTTGGGTGACCTTTAAAACAAGAAAATATATATTTACCTGACCTGAATTTCACTGACATTTAAGTAGCTCTAGTAATGTTTTTTATATAAGATCTATTTATATATATATATATATATATATATATATATATATATATATATATATATATATATATATATATGGGACTTCAACGTGGTGCAGTGTTTAGCAAGACTCTCTGATCTGACTAGATTAAATACTACCGAATAAGGAATTCTTTTCTCGCTACCTAAATTTATGTAGCAAAGGTAACATTTTTTTTTATATTTTATATAAGGGCTAGTTTATTTATTATCGAGCACTTTTACTGAATATTTTGAAAAGCACTTTCTATAGATAGATAGATAGATAGATAGATAGATAGATAGATAGATAATATTAGTGGTAAATATACACATACATATGTAAAATAAAAAATAGAATTTAAATTCTATTTTTTTATTTCCGGAGTTGTTTTTTCTGTTTTCTTTTGAATTTGTAAGTCTGATGAATTGGATCGTATTTACGATTCCAATGGAATAAATTATGACCATGGAATATTAGTGCTTAAGCCTTTTTATTTATATATATATATATATATATATATATATATATATATATATTGGGCACTTCGACTTTATGTAATAGTTAGCAAGCCTATTTAATTAGATCAAATGCTACAGAGTATGGAATTCTCTCCACACTGTGTACTCCATACTCTGTGTCATATTTAAGCTATGTTTAGAAAATTACATTATATATATATATATATATATATATATATATATATATATATATATATATATATATATATATATATATATATATATATATATTAGTGTGTGTGTGTTTATTGTATTTATACGTAATGAAATTGCTCAATCTAATGGTCTAAATATCTATTCCCGATGTATACATAGTTTTTTTATTGTAGTTTTACTGATTACTTGAAAACTAAATATGTTCTCTGTAAAGAATAATTGTTGCATTAAAATATAGAAAGAAAAGTATTACACCAATAATTATTCTGAGTGACTCGTTAACCATTGCTCTTCAGCGAAAGGAAATTCGTTTTAGTTTAGACTACATGCGTGTAGCAGTCAGTATCGAACTCGCTACGACAGAAAGAGAAACAAACTAGTAATTGCTCTTTTCTTTTAACGTATGTCTTGTGATTCACTTGTCTACAGGACGTGCGTAGATTTGAGCAGAACCAGTCAATTAGTGCCCAGACAATTTCACAATCCATTTTTAGCCATGTCAAAAATAAAGACTTTTCATTGTTATTAGAGCATCTGGAACACTTCTAAGAGAATAAATCTCTTCTTCGCAATGGAGGTGCTTGAAAAAAAAAAAACGTGTCATAAAAGCCAAGTCCAAAATAAGTTCACTAAACTGGATCAAGTAAAACCAGATTTCTCTTTTATTTATTTATTGTACAAGGGCGAACGAAAGTTCTCAAAAATTATGGCAATGTAAAGTTTCGAAAAGCCATGATGTTCGCTTCACTTATTCACAGTTGCCCAAGGGAAGATTACTGCAAGTACTTACTCGTCTCCACCTATAGTGATGGGATGTGACACAAGGACGGTTTAATGCGGGGAGCTCAAGATCGTGGATTTGGATTAAGGCAAAAAAATGCCCAGTCCCTGCCACCAACGTTGCACTGACGTTCCACCGACCCATCTTCTTTAGTGAAATGAAGGAGGTGCCACCGCTGGGTTGGAATCCCAGGACCTACGTATCTCTCATTTAGTTTTTCTTGCATCAGAAAAATTAGCAGTCTTTAAAGCGGTAATACTTGAATTGCGACGCTTACGACTGCCCCAAAGGGAAACGAATTTTCATGTCTACTCGACTCTCAACGCTTACGATTGGCCAGGAGTGAAACGGATTTGCATGTCTACTCGACTCTCAACGCTTACGATTCGCCAGGAGTGAAACGGATTTGCATGTCCTTTAAAGTAGCTACTCGAATTGTAACACTTAAGATTGTCGAAGAGTGAAACTGACTTCCATGTTCACTGACCTAAAATACTAGTAGAGAGGATTTCTTACTTTTATTTTTACAAAAAAATTATGCAATACGGGGGATTTTGGCCAATGAGATTCTAACATGCTACCCGTCATATTTGATTATCTTCGTATAGACTGACACTTCTGTCTCGTATCAGAGTATCTGTTCCGCCTCGGCCCCAGGCTTCTGCCTAGGAACAGTGTAGTTTCTGTACGATCTGTAAAAGATGTTACACACAAATATAAATTAATATTCGGTTGAGTCATAAATAATTTCTGTTTGTCTTTATCAATTGCAATTACATTTTATTCAATTATATATTCACCATTGTTTGCAAAGACTTGTTGGTACTTTTAAGACAGTTCTTAGATACTTCTTGAGTAAAAAATTTTATGTGGGGAAAGTCTTTGACTCACTGTTCAATCAGGTTTTCTCCATTAAAGCGTTTTGCAGTGAAAAAGTAAAGGCAAAGTTAAAAAAATAATTTGGTTTGGTTTGGCTTGTTCGTTTAATGGCATATCAACACCTTATGGGTTATTTAATGCAGAAATTTTATTTCCTTGTGAGCTTTGATAATTTTTTTTTTTCAGTAATGTATTGCTGGTAATTTTTTCTAATGTATTTTTATATTTTACTGTTTTGAACCCAGTCTGGGGGTTAACTATTTGCACATGGCTTGGACCCTAACAAGTGCTACCATCCTGGGTCAGGGTTGACCTGGGAACAACAGTAATTAAGTTGCGATCCCACACTTCTCAGCACCTCACGATCAGAGGCCTTGCTGTCGGATGCAGTTTATTGTCAGAAAAGAAAGGTAATAATCAGTTGACACAAGGTCAAGTGATAATGGTAGGTGGAATAGAACAAACCAAATGAGTTCCAAAGTGTTTCCTGTGTCATTCTTGTTATATGCGGCCTTGCATTGTCATGGAGAAGAACAATATTTTCCGTTTAATCCACTGTGTACGCTACCACTACCGTGCAAAAAGTAAAGTGTCTTTAAGATAAAAAGAAAAAACACTTTCTCCGTCTACGGCAGAATGCAGAACTCACACGACTGAAGAATTTCAGTCACAGTGCGTTTCCATGAGCCGATACATCGCCACAGGTGACCCAGGTTTGCTGAGAGATGAGTGGTTTCATCGTCACTATCTCTAGAATGGTTGCCAACAAAGGCTATAGAATCCAGTCTATTCTGCTATTTAACCCATAGCTTGGAGAAGAATAAATTACTTATGACACACTAATAGAAAGATGCTTATTACATTTTATATATGTGGATATTTGCCAAAGCCCAATGTTTAGTAAACTGATCTCGCATGCTACTGACAGTAAATCCATTCCTCGTTCTATTTACTTTCATACCTTTTCTGGCAAAACAGACATCATCCAACCATATCTTTTATGTACAGAGAAGAACATGGTTAAGGTATTCGTCTCGTAAGCCATTGCTGGTGATATCGTTTCTCACCTTGTCCCATAATCATGGCCCTGTGTCAGCCTTAGCTTAATAAATATATGTATTTAATGTTCCACGATTACATTTTTGTGTTAAGATTATCTTTGTTCAAGGAATATTAAGGGAAATATAATTAAAGTTTAGCGAATCCTTTTCTATGATACTCTCAGTTTTCCAAAATTCGTTCGATATGACTTATTTATATTATTCAAACAAATACAACGTTTCAACCGATAAGGATTTTGGCTTCTTCAGGAATATGTTGCATCTGGTAATATTTGTATATCGTCATGTTTTTTTTTTATTTTATCTTATTTATTTATTTATTTTGTCAAATACGAAACACAAAAGCTATGCTTACATTTCAAAATTTTTGATAACATTTAAGGATTACCGTAAGAAGGTAAAATGAAGGAACGGTAATGTGGTGCGTGTGGTCGGAATTTAGTGGTATTAATCATTTAGAATTCTTAAAAACCGCATTGATACATTAATATGTCCAGCAGCTGCAACATGTCCATAAATGTTTGGTCGAAAAGCGCCCTGTGTTCGTCAATAGGAAAAATCTTGTTTTCTTTTACGACAACGCAAGGCCGCATGCATCTGAAGATGGTCGAAGATCACAACGGCCAAAAAATTGTGATAAAAACAAAAAAAAAAACGAGATAATATTGTGCGGATGTGAGATTGCCATTCATTTAAAATTCTTAAAACGCATTGAAACAGTAAATGCACATATTCAGTAGCTGCTAAGTGTTCATAAAATCTTGGTCGCTGGTCAATAAGTAAAAAATATTTTCCTTCTGCATACGGTAAGAATAAGACAGGAGACATGAGACATTTTTGGACTCAGTGGGGAGGGGTTCTAACCCCATGCGCCATATTCACCCATCCTTGAACCAACCGATTATTACCTTTTGGGATCACCGCAAAACACTTTGATGTAGAAAAATCTCTCTCTTTTTTACATTTTTTTTTTTTTTTTTTACAGTGAGTTCACTCTGTACAAGTCCCGGGAGCCACTCAAGGTAGAGGGTTACAAAAAGAGGCAGTTTATGTGTATAAAAAGGATAGATAACGTTTAACACAAGACTTGAACAGCTTGAGATTATAGTGACCAGGTAAACATCCACTTGGGAGTCAGTTCCACAGAACAGTGGTTTGAGGAAGAAAGCTGCTCGGGTGAAACTTACTTCTCACCAATGGAATACGGAGAGAATGAGAGTGGTTCACTACGATGTGAGTGACATGGCGGGTCCTAACCATGAAGATTAGACCTGGCAGTACCAAGGAATGTAGTACGTCTGAGCACTTTTCATGGAAGTAACGATAGAGCAGTGAGAGGCTTGCCCCAGTGAGGAATGGGTAGCTCCCGCCCAAATAAGACAACACTGATCTATTTTGGGGCTGATCTGGCTTTTGTAAAGGTAAAAGATAGCAAGAGGAGTCAGGTACCTACTGGAGCGGTAGAGGGAACCGACTATTTTCCCCTCATCTTTAGCGATGGATCGTATGTACGAGTTGCACTTGAGGTCTGAGATGGGTTAAAGCTTAATAGTCGCTCAAGGCATTGTGCCTCACCGAGCGAGCATCCATTCATCGTAACTGGTGGTCGTTCTGTGTCCGATCAATGAAGATGGAATATTAGTAGTTTGGTTTTCAATGCATTGAATCTAACTAGACAGTTCCACACCACTATACACTGATAAGTTAGAGCAAGATCGCATGAGAAATCGGTTGTCATAAAAACTTGTGAAATTTTTACTCAAAAGCTATTGAAAAGCTGCCTGATAAATGAAAACAAGTCATTGCAAATAATGGTGACATATTCGAGATAAAATGTAATTGGTTTGGTTTGGTTTATTTTGTTTAACGGCATATCAACCTCAATGCGTTATTTAATGCCAACAACATTTTTACGATAGATTCGTATGAATAGAGTATGTATTCTTTGGTTTAAATTGGTTTGGTTTATTTTGCTTTACGGCATATCAACCTCAATGGGTTATTTAATGCTAACAAAAATTTTTATTGCTGGTAATATTTTGTTTTGTCAAAAATATGTTTCTGGTAATATATTTCCTTCAAAATGGTATTGCTGGTAATAATTTAAAAAAAATATTGCTGGTAATAGTTAACTATTTGCCCATAGCTGGGACCCTAACAGGTTCTACCACCCCGGGTCAGTGTGGACCTGGGAACACCAGCAATTAAGAGGTGGTTCCACGCTCCTCAAAACCTCCTGATCAGAGGGCTTGCTGTTGGACATAGTTTAACGTCTTACCCAGGACGCGGATGTAGTTTAAGGTCTTGCCCAGGACAGAAAATGTAATTGCACTTTATTCTTTGAAGAATAAAGATAATAAACACTAACAGACGATTTCAATGTTATGGACGACCTATCTATCTATCTATCTATCTATCTATCTATCTATCTATCTATCTACCACATTCTGTTAATATCTATCTATCTATCTATCTATCACATACTATTCATATCTATCACATCCTATTCATATCTATCTATCTATCTATCAATCTACCACATCCTGTTCATATCTATCGACCACATCCTAATTATATCTATCTATCTATCTATCTATCTATCTACCACATACTGTTCATATCTCTCTATCTATGTATGTTGATAGATTAATAATGAAAAAGGAAATATTTCAACAACAAATCAAAATCGTAAATCAAACAATGCACAGTGAAAACTTGCAATTAATATTCGTATAAGTAAGTGCCAGGATACGAAGTTATTGATCCTTCTAAGTATCTATCTCATTTTTCAGTTCTTCTATCGAAAATAAGCAACGTCCGTCGAGCCTGGTCAGTACTTAAATGGGTGACCACTTGGGGATACCAGGTGCTGTAAATTTAAATGTGCAGGTGATCTAATGGGTAACGACTCGAAATTGTTAATTGGAGATCCGATTTCCAATTCCAGTTGGATTCGTTTTTATTCATTTACACTCAAATACTCTTGGGAAAGGTAGGCATCCACTTCTTCTCTCCCATCTATGGGTTAATTAGTAAGACTTGTAGCACTGAATCATTATTATCTCCCAAAACATTCTTACAATTAAAAATATTTTCTGGCTTCAAATAACCTGCAAAAGGTTGATAAACCGTAGAAAACAGAACAATCAATCAGGCAAACGTTCTTCTATCTTGTTACTTCTCCTCTCTCTGACTGCATATATATATATATATATGTGTGTGTTTGTTTGTGTGTGTGTGAAAGTGTACTTTACTTTTTGAAGAATAATGTACATAAACAAAAAAGGAATTATTTATGACTCCCTATATAAGTAAATCAAAAAATAAAAAGACATTTTAATAAAAACAAAATTTGAAGTCAATGAAATAAATGTAATATTTTAAACTTTACTTATTTCTTTTACTCTTAGTTATATATTTATCGATGTTTATCGATATTTTTACTTCCCCAGTAATATCTTCGTTTTTACTGTTCCCTGAGGGGAATATATGAAGGCATTTACACTAATGAGTCACTTATGTGAATCAAAGTCACTAAACTGGATAATACTAATGAGAATAGTTTACACTCAAGCAATACTAGCTTGCTAACTACTGCATTACGTCAGGTCCCCTTGAATGAATTTATAAACATTGAAAATACAGTAGCATGTAAATGTTTCCGGTGACATTAAACCAATGTGAATTTCTAATAATTGCTAAATTATAAGCTGATATTTCACATCGCATATTCTATAAATGAAACATTGGCCCTGTCCGATTCATTTCCAATCGTAATTATCGTAATTTTGTAGCAGAATTTGTTTCTGAATGAAAGGGAAGAATGCGAAATGACTTCTCAAAATATTCGTTCAAAAGATTCTGACAAACTGATATAAAACAATATTAAAATGACTGTACAAAAGTTTTCAGCCAACTGACTTCGCAATAGCACCGTTATTTGCCAACATAGAGTGAAAATTCTTACATACAAATCCTAATTTTTTTTTCATTTCTTGAAATCCTGGTGAAAATTTCCAAAGAAGACAAGATGAAGAATAGTGATGACGGCCATAAAAAAACCAACGAATATATTATGGAATAAATAGTACACTTCCGCTAACTATATGAATAGTCCATAATTATAAAGAGCTCCAAGACTGGTAGCAGTTCGCTGCCGGGCTTGTCGAGCCCTGTGCCTTCAGGCAGAGAGGAACCAAAACGAGGCTATACCGAAGGACAGAGTCTCGTCTGGGGAGGTAGACAAACCCGACCCGGTCTATGCGGGGTCTAAGGGAAATTTTTGCCCAAACCTACGAGCTCAGAATCTTGCCTTGTGGGAATGTTAGGCAAATACCTAGCAGTTTCGAGCCAGGTAGAATGATAAGACCCCTGTCTTTGGGCAGAGGGTGACTTAGTCGAGGCTCTGTCTACGAATAGAAACTCAGCTGAGAAAAAAGATAAGAATTATACCCAATCCCGCAAATGCGGGAGCTGGGTAAATTTTGACCAATGGCTCGAGTGGAAACGCTCGGGTTCCTCACATTAAAGTCGACCTTGTGTCACATCTCGTCTGCAGTGGAGAGACTTGATAAATACCTAGCAGTTTCGAGTCAGGCGGTTCACTGTCTGGCTTGCGACTGACGAAACCTCTGTTTTCGAGCAGATTGTAACTCAGTTGGGTCTCTGTCTTCAGATAGAGGCTCGGCTGAGAAAAAACAAACAGTTAATGAACCCAAACCCACTTTTGCGGGGCTGGGTAAATTTTGACCAATGGTCCGAGTGGAAATGCTCGGGTACCCCATAAAAATCTGGACCTTGTGTCACATCTTATCTCAGTCGGGGGAATTGGGTAAATACCTAGTCGTTTCTAATCAAGCAGTTTGCTACTTGACTCGCGACTGATAAGACCTGTCTTCGGGCCGAGGAGGACTCAGTCGGGGCTCTGTCTACGGATAGAGACTCGGCTGAGAAAAACTTTTGGGGAATGGGTAAATTTTGGACTAGCAGCCCGAATATACGAATAAAGATCGGGTACTAACAACCCGGATGTAAAGCCATTTCGGGACTTTATCAACAATTTCGAGCTTGTTGATAGATATCGTAATGAGCACCCTCGAGAGGTAGTGTGGATTTTGACTAATAGGAGTGACATGACTACGGTGTTGCGTTCTAGCTGCCTCGACTGAGTTCTTATTAAGAGTCGATGTAGGTCTCTTAGGTTGTCCAAGTTTTTATTCTATACTTTACTATAATCATAGGCTCGTCCAGGTTCGTGTAAACTTAGATAATCCTAAGGTTAGGATATCTGGCTACTGGAAATTGAATGCATCATTATTTGGTGAGCAAGATATCCAAGCCCACTTCTGCTAATGCTATAGCGGGAATTGGCGGGGCTGTTATTGGGAATAAGTGGTGGGATATATTAAAATCCAAAGTTAAGTTGTTTGCTGTTGATTATAGTCGCCGACTCAATCTCGCTAGATTAGCAGTACAAACGGCATGTGAAGCGGAAGTTCATCGGACGATCAAATCCCATGATAGTGGGGAAGTAGCCTTAGCTGGGACGGAGCTGGCCTTGCTTATCAAGAAGGATCAAGCTGTTGTAGTTATAGCTATCTTAAAAAGAATGTCTTCCAAGGCAACGAACATGGCCGCTGAATTGCGTGCCGAGGAGGCTCGAAATACATCCAATCGACATATCTCGAGCATCACATTGCCGGACAAACGGACCGTGACTACAAATACGATAACTTTCAAGAGCTATTTACCAGGGATCCCGGTCTGAGCCCTGCTCAGTTTCCCCGCTTCGAAGCATCTGGGTGCGAAGGTTCCATCACAGAATCTGAAATATGGGAAGCGCTGAAGCTGGTTGGCCGGGACAAAACTCCAGAATTAGATGGTAAAACAAGGCTCCCAAGGTCCACCGTTTACCCCTAGGTGAGTGCTCCTTCTATCCTGAATGCCGGTTAGTTCTCAAGTTTCTCATACGGGCGACGGATGGCCTCTCCAACGTCCAGTCGTTGTCACTAACTCGTAATATAATATCAGGTGTTAGTGAGGGTGTCCGTTCAAGATAGTCTGATTGGCTCGGTTTAACGAAGCAGGAGGCTCGCTCCATATGGCCTGGGGCGCCTGAGTTGAAATGCCTCACTAACAATACGGTATCACTCACCTGGCTGGTGATGCGTTGAAACACTGGCTCCGGTACAATCCCCGAAATTAAGCAACGTCGAGCCTAGTCAGAACCGAGATGGGTGATCGCTTGGGAATACCAAGTGCTATAAGCTTGGATGTGCGGGTGGTGTAATGGATAATGGCTCGGAATGGTTAATCGGAGAGTCGAGTTGTAATTAACATTAGGTTCGTTATATTCACTTACGCTCAAATACATTTTGGGAAGGTGTGAATCGACTTCGTCTCCCTCCAAGTTATTGGTCAATTAGTAAGACTTGTATTACTAAATCATTATTAACTCAAAAAGAACATTCTTACAATCTAAAAATATTTTCTGATTTTAAATAACCTGCAAAGGTGGTTGGAATGTCGAACTGAACCCTTTATCACTGGGGTAGACTGTTCTAGTTCCACGTACCATGTTTAATCGATGTCAGTTATTAGTTGTCTCCTATTAATTCCCCTCTCCAAGTTCTCCACTGCCTTAACCGGGTATTGAAACTCATACTCTTTGGGTCCTGTCACTGGATCTAACTAACTCCTTTATCCACTGTGCCATGTGTCCTTGAGGACATCTGCGCATGAATTTCTGGGTATTATAAACCTAATGTCTTCATTCAGTTTTTACCAGTGCTCATATTGCAATTTTTTGCTTTTATCAATACATGTTTTTACCAGAGCTCATATTGCAATTTTTGTTGTTATTATCACTTTTCTCAGACACTCCTTATTACTGGTTCCCATATTGTATTCATTTCTATGCTTAGTCGGCTCAGCAAATTTTTGTGGCCTAACATATGCGCTGATTCCTTAAGTTTACGAATTTTCCAATGGTGTTCTTTGTCTATGATCTCAATCTGATCCTACAAAGGACGGTGATCTTCCTTATCTCTCCATATGTGGTCAGCTACGCCTGATTTTTCCACTTACCCTCGTGTTACAGCTTTCTGGTGTTCTTGAAGCCTTACTTTAAGGGGGTGCGGCCAGTCTCCCCTTTATATTTCTTTCCGCAGCTACACTGGATAGAGTACACACAGTCTTTAGTCATGTTCTCCTCTATGGGGGGGGCTCTTACTCGGGAGAGAAATCTGCGAAGTGTCATCCAGCTTTTGAAGGTTGTCCTGATGTTATATGGACCGCAGATCCTTTGTATTTTCTCTGATAACCCCTTCACATAAGGCAGGCGAAATAAAGGGTTCAATTCGACATTCCAACCACCTAAAGAAGGCCGGAGCGTACAACGGCCGAAACGTTGTAATAAATATGGCGACAAAGATGAGGACAATAGTCCGAATAATGTAAATAGTGTACATAATACCTCATCTCAGAAATATAGACAAACCTGCAATGAGTTGACAAACTGTAGAAAATGAATCAATCAATTATTAAGGACACCCGCTACAAAATATAATAATTAAGTATTAAAATGATAACAACAGGGCCAGTATAGAAAAATGCCATGCAAAATTTGGTACTTATAAATTTACAATAGTTTAAGGTCGCCAAAGTCTTTCGCTGCCGCTCAAAAGATTGCGGCCATTTAATCAGTGTATGTTATTAGTTGGTAAATCGATTTAGTTTTATTCTAGCTTCACTGTTGAATTATATATTTATGGGAATATTTTTTTTTTTGCCCTTACCGTGCAGTGCTCCTTTCATTTGGTAGGCCCATTGTAGTAAGATGTATCCGACGCAGCGAGAAGATATTTCCCTTGGCCAATGATTCGATTTCCACTGGGTGTATAGATATACGATATAACTGTAGATGTCGCAGTCGTTCGAAACGGTATTGTTTTTTCCTTGAACGTCAATCGTACAAATCAGAAAGAGAAAAATGAATGTGGAGGATCGAAATAAAAATAGCCAACGATTGGTCGTCATGTTGGTCACGTGTTAACTTTTTTGATGGTGAAAGAAAAATACTCAGCGGCCAAATGAATCAGGCTACAGTCTCCTTTCTTGTCGATGCTGCTGATGATTATGATGGTGATGGTAGCAGTTAAATTTATATGGGGCGTGTATCGCCTAGTTTCACCAACTTGAAAATCTGTATTTGATGTAACAATATTCATCTACGCAAATCACCTGTCGTAAATATAAACTAAAGTGTACATATGTTATAACAAATGAACTGCTTCGTCAGACGCTTAATAAACAATATTCTAGAAATATTTAGATCAGAATAAAAGAAATCATTGAACTGAATTGAATCGACAGTGCCTTATTTTTCCTTCTCTACAGTGAACAAGAATTTTAATCGTTCGCTACTGAGGATGAAATTTCAAACTTCTTGTTCAGCAATGCTGCACTACCATATTAAAACATTCCCCGGTTTTACAACGATTTTAGTAGAATAGAATGTTAATCTAGAGATGCCCAACTATCCCGGTTAACGAAATTCTAATCTAGTTTTCTAACTACTATTTTTTTTAAAATTTAGTTAAGATTCACGGTGTTTGTATAGCAAAGAATATTTAAATGCGATTGTTTCTACAAAAAGTAATTTCACTTGTTATTCTTATATGGTAAACGTTATTCCAGTATCAGATGGTGTACACTAGTAGACACTACGACCAAAAAATATTTATTTCAATTTGTTACATATCACTTCATGTTACAAATAACTAAAAAAAATATTAATTTTTGTAAAAGTCAATAGGGGTTAATAGTTTGCTATGTAAATTCATTGAAAATTGATCCCCACTAAAAATAAAAATGCTCATACGTTATGTCTGAAAATGTAAAAACAAAAAAATTGAAATTCGTAATCCAGAGTTCTTAATCGATAATAATATATGAAAAAAGAATTTAAATCGTGAACTAGACTCCCCTCCACCATTAACTTTTATAAAACTTATCTTTCAGATATTTGTGATTTGGAGTGATTAAGCTCTGGTGACATGGAAAAAATGCAGAGTATTACGAGACAGGGGGATTTCTTTAGTAACAAAGAAAAGAGTACTGAGCTGCTACGTGACATCTGTCCTCCTTTACGGTCTCCTCAAAATGAAGACGAGACCCGAGGCAGCGGAGGTATGGTCCTACGGAAGGATGCTAAGGATATCATGGACCGAGCGTGTGAGCAACGATGAGGTCTTAGAGAGGATACAAACGAAGCTTATACTTAATATCAGGAAGTGGCAGCTGAAATTTCTGGGACACGTAATGAGAAAGGAGGGCTTGGAGACTCTGAAACTCACAGGTCGAATAGAGGAAAAGCGAGACAAAAAAAAATAACGCATGACATACCTAGCGGGGTTTTAAGTAAGTGGATGACAGAACGCAAAGGGACAAAACTTATTGAGAGCTACAAGGGATAAGGGGGAAGTGGAGAGCCATGATCGCCTACGTCCTGAAGGGACACGGCACATAAAAAGGAAAGAGATATGAAAAAATAGGGGAAAATATCAAAAGGATTATTTATGGTGGTAGTGGCTATTGTAAAAATCCACCACATTAATCAAAACTATCAACTCGAACCACTTAATGTAAAAGTAAATGCAATGTGAAACACGTGTGGGTGGGTGTGTCTGTGTGTGCGTAAAAGAAAGAAAGAAAGAAAAGTTGATTACATCTTGGTAAGGAAGCAAGAGTTAGTCAAACGATTTAACCACCGGTTTCTCATTTTTAAACATCGAATTCTTACTTAGTGATTTTTACACCGCTTGGACAGTGTAGTAAATTTTAACACTCCCAGCGTAAAAATGTCAATATCTTACTTCAAAACTACAGATCCTTAAATTTTATATACAACGGGTGCAAATTATTAGAATAGACATTTAATGACTTCCTTGTAGTTTAACGTAACTTTTTCATATATTAAATGTCGAGCTCAGCACTTTGACAAGATGCAATGGTTAGCAAGCTTGTCTCGCTAAATTGATGAGAAGTAAGTTCAGATCCTCACTAAGTTGCTCCATACTTTCGGCCTTGTGCTACAACTAAGCTACGCTTAGTAAATCGTTATATTAAAGGTCGAGTGTCATCAATATTTTATTAATATTCACACTTTTAAATGTTTACGCTTTCTTTTAAAAATGTTAATATTCACTATTTCAGAAATATGCGTGTGCCACATTCAAAGATTATGTATCTCAATATATTTAAGTTTTCTCATGGGATTCAATAAGAAAAATAAGCCCGGCACAATTGCTCACTTATATATCTGATATATATATACGTATAGCTCATATGTATATGTGACTTTAAAAGTACCAAACAGATATTAATGAATGATAACAGAGATTTTGACGCAACCAAGGACCAAGTATTATTAATGTTTGATTAGTATTTCTTTTCGTTTTATTTATCGTTGCTTTTGATCATAATTTTTCAGACTAGTAGTCAACGGCCGTCAGTAAACAGTTGAGAATTAAATGATAAGTTTCAAGCGGTACTCGAAACCGTACCCTATCCGTACCCTATTCGTGCAAGAATTAACTGGTTTAAGAAATATTTACACCAGTTGAGCAATAGCGTCCGGGTCATAATTTGATAATTGATATATGTGAAATAGCAATCATGATGGTCCAAAGCTTGAAAATTTACACTTCGTGTCGTCTTGTTAGTTGGTTGTTTTTGTTTAGGGGGATATCGACCACTATGGATTACTTAATGCCGAAATCTAAATATTTTCAACACATTTTTTTTTGGGAGGGTGAGGAGAAAATAATAATTTTCGTGATACAAGTTTTACTAATTAATCCATAGCTGGGGGTAGAAGAGACGGATTTCATACATTTACCAAGGGTATTTACTCGTAATTGAATATAACGAACTCGGCTCTCTGATTAACAATTCCGAGACATTATCCATTACACCATCCGCACATCCAGACTTAAAACATCTGGTATTCCTAAGCAGTCACCCATCTAGGTACTAACCAGCATCAACGTTGCTTAACTTCTGTGATCGTACGAGAACCGGTGTTTCAACGTGATCTGGCCGTAAGTCATGCAGTGAAACTATTTATATGCTTCTTTTTTTTCTCGTTACTCTTCTCCATAAAGTTACACATAAATATATATAGAGAGAGATTATACACGTAATAACCATATTACATCAGTGACACTTGTCTGACCAATGACAATACCTTTATTTCTGATTTTCAATGTACAACACGCACAGAGTGCGGAAACTGAAAAAATCAAATTTTACATCCATCAATGCAAAATTCCTGCTTAATCATCTCTTTCTCCTACAACTAGAAATATTTAGTTTGCTATTACAGAAGATTAGATAGAGTAAAGGTAAAGTAAGTGGGCAGGGATAAGGAAAATCAATATATTTCTTATATACACTGTATTCAAGGAAGCAATTAAGGCTAAAATACAATCGTAATTATTGTTTTTCTTTCCTGGCTTCAGAATATGTTGTGCCACTGTGCGTGTAATCATTAAAGTGAATGAAAGTGTTGATAACTTTATTTAATAGATCGTAGTCGTGATATAACGACTTACATAAGTAAGCTAACTCTACCAGTAAAAACAATATTATATATATTCAGAGGATAAGGTCTATATAGATTTGGCTATATACAATATTGGATAGCACTTTATTGTAAGCGAACAAATGAAAAAAAAAACCTTAGCTATAGGATGGTCAGTAAATGAAAAATAAAGAGAATGACTAGCGTTTCTATAAGTTTGAAGTTCTCGGTGCTCAAGTGTAACAAAAAGAACACTGTAGCTACGGTCGCTTGATTTGTATCCTATCAAAAGCAACTCGTATGTTTCCTTACCGTCTCTCTCTATCTCTCTCTATCTCTCTCTATCTATCTCTCTTCTCTCTTATTTCACAAGAAAAAGATTGCAAAAATGTTCATGCTAAAACCAAAAAATTAGTTATATAGTAAAATAAATGGATACTTGGATTTGTTTTTAATTTCCTTGTTTGAAAATTAAGTGCTAAACGTTATAAACAAAAAAAAGCAAGCTTGTCTCGCTAGATCAATTACAATTTAGTAGTGATTTCGATCTTCACTGGGTGCTCCACACTTTCAGCCCTGTGCCACATCTAAGCTACGCTTAGAAAATCATTTGTACTTGCTTCGGCAATACAAAAACTAAAAAAAAAGCAATTTCCTTGTTATATAAATGTCACTCTCATACTAGTGCTTGTAAAATCTGCTTGATTTTTAATATTTTCTACACCTCCAGATAATTGCCTATATGAAAATGTTTCCATATGTGAATGCGTCAACATGTGAATGTGTCTTTTTTGAATGCGTTTCTGTGAATGTTTCTTTATGGGAATGCGTTTATGTGTGATTGTTTATTACTGATAATATCTGAAATTATGTGAGGTTTATACGTTTATCCGTGTATGAGTATTTATTAATATTAGCTTAGGCTGGCACAAGGTCACAAGAATAGTGCAACCGGTGAGTTATGGGTTGAACGAATAACTTGCTAATCCGTGTTCGACTACCAGATTAACATGCTAACAACTGCTCTACGGTGAGGAATATAGACTCCTTATATTGATTTGGCTTAGTCTGAGATGAGGTCACACATTTTAGACACTCGCTTCTTTTAGCCTCTGCTTCACGTTGTGATGCTCTTTACACGTAAATTTGATTGGATGGCCTCGTCACAGTGTGTGTGTGTGTGTGTGTGTGTGTGTGTGTGTGTGTGTGTGTGTGTGTGTGTGTGTGTGTGTGTGTGTGTGTGTGTGTGTGTTTGCGTGTGTGTGAAACTTCTCTCAGCCAATTACCAATATAGTGGCTACATTTAAAAGACCAGAAACTCTTAATAAAAGCTTATATTTCGCTCCGTTCAAAAAAGAAAACTGCGACTATAATTGCTAATTACTGTGTGGCTGGAAATGCACATGTACCATTGAAAAAATTAAGTAATTCAAAATTTAAATTTTTTTGTTTTTGATGCTTCAGTTGTTTTAAAATGTCGACATGACTTTTATACGAAAAAAGTTATAAATAATAAAATACCTGCATAAAAAGTGTTTGGGGTCAAGGGGTATTAATACACATCATCCTGATATTCTTGGAGTTGTTCTGCTGATGCTGAGGACAGTTCTAATAAAATCAAACTTTTAAGGAATTTTTCTTGGGTTAATTCTAAAGAATGTGTTTCATCTCCTTCCACACTAGGACTTGAACTGTAGTTCTCATGATTCACACTGAAAGAGTTCTAACAAATTGGCCATCACCTGCTACTTCGCTCGTGTTTTCGTTGCAAATGTGCAAGATGAGTGAAAGCGTTTGAATTTAAACCAGGAAAGAACGACCCAGCTGGACAGTGACCAATGTACATTATGAATGAACAAAGGTGATATGGCCAAAGAAAGAACGAAAGAAAGAAAGTAAGCACTCTTCAACTGGCTGAGGATTGGATATGCCAGATGTTTGACGTGGAGATAAAAATAATTCTCACTTAAAGATAAGGAATTGAAAGGAAAAGAAACGTTGGAATGTAAAAGAAGGTAGGAATGTTTTTTTTTTGTTTTTTTTGCATTTTTTGGGGGCGGGGTGTTTTTTTGTTTTTGTTTTTTTTGTTTTGTTTTGTTTTGGGGGGTTGTTTTTTTGAGAAAGAGAAAAAAACAGGCAACAAAAAGAATGAGTAATTTTTTGAAAGGATTTTTTTTTTATCCGACATTATATATAAACGTTATGATTACACGTGTTTGAGTTTTACCCGTTATTTTATTTTTTTTTTTTATATTTTTGTTTTGTTTTTATTTTATTAAAAAATAAAATTAACGTAGAATAAAAAAAATCCTTCTAAAAAATAATGTTGTTTAGGTTTGAGTACGAAACTGAAGCTACCAGGTATAGATTCGTAGAAGCTTCACCGCGTAAAATACGCCTTATGTTATTCTTATATTGTTAGCTCCGTAGCCGAAATGGTAGAAGCACCCTTCGACTTCAGAAGTGGTTACCTGAGTTAAAAATAAAGAAAAGGATGCAGGTTCAATTCCTATCAAAGGCAGAATTTTTCTTTAGTAAGACTTCTCAATCTATGTCAGTTGTTATTAATTTCACTGTTTTAGAAATTAACAAAAAAAAAAAAACAGATGTACTAAAAAATAACGTTTATAGCTGTGGGTTATCCCACTTGAATTTGCCAAAAAAACCGTCGTTAGGGGGCGCTCTTTAAGCCTATGAAAAAGTATGCATTTCTCTCCCTAGCCTCTCTTTTATAGCTTTTTAGCTCTGGCTTTCAGATGTAGCCGTAAAGTGTCCCCCATTGGTGCACGAACATTTTTCTGGTTTTCTCTCTTGACTTTGTACTCTTTCACACACACTTTTTACACGCACAGAATCACACATGAACACACACACGCGCGCACACACACATAAGCACATTCTTATCATAGCTAGTTTTTTTTTCTTTTCGTCACATGTAATTCTTTGTGTTAATACGTGTAAGTACCTCCACTAATTTTCGATACCTTACTTAAAAATGAATTTTTTGTAAATGAAAAACTTTCAGCTTTCATTTTAGCTTTAATCGACAGCTAAAGGATTAAATTTACTATTTCCAGTAAGCAAAATACTCTGGTGTATTTCAAACAGAAATTATACTGATTGGAACCATTTTTTTTCTAAAATAGCTAATTAGTGCCCTTTTTTAGTAGTCTTTCATCACAATGCAGTTCTCCGTGTTAAAAATCTTCCAAAAATAAAATATACTTTTCTGAAACTTTATTTGAGGAATATTAGCTGATTTAACGTATAATTAATTTGATTTGAAAAACATTATTTACTTTTATTTAAGTTTAAAATAACAGAGAAATGAACTTTTAAAACAAACAGTAGCGATGATTTTTAACCGACAGCAGTCATTCTTACGTAATTAATGAGAGATGACAAGTGCTGGTAAGGTGTTGAAATGTTTATTGTTGTTCTACAGAAACTTTATTTGTTAAAACATAATTTAATAAAATGATGGGTGAGCCTTTTTTTATATATAATTTTTAAGTAATCATAATTTTAGAAATGTTGGAAAATATTCTCCGTAATCTAATTTTAGGAATGTTTACTTTAAATTTACTATAGTCATCGCTCTTCTTTTCTGATCGCAATTTGCTATCCATTGAGCAATGGTAGGCACCCAATGAAAGAATTTACAGAAACAAAGATTGGTAAGATAAAAAAGAATAGATGGTTTGTATGATGTGACGGTTATAGGCCCTCAAAGTGGAATCGACGAACCAGTTTCAAATTCTAACTGAGTCTGTTGCGTTCATTTTATACCAATGCCCTTGGGTGTTGGTAATGTTGGCGATGAGAATATTAGTAATGGTGATTGTAGCTGTAATAGTGATGATGGCTGTGATGGTTGAGAATGGCGATTATGATGATGATGGGAATAATAAAAATGATAATAAAATAATAGTGATGATTGGACAGTAATATTTTAATATTTTAATCATATTTAAATTTTAATATTTTCAAATTTTCTGAATCCATCCTGGCAAGGGATAGATAGAAACTTAATTTTGGGTTCCACTACCTGAAAAATATCAAGTTTACCAAACTGAAAAATTCGGCATTCTGAAATACATAAATTTAGCTGAATTTCTATTTATTTTAGAAACTGGCGATCTTTTGTGAAAAATCTTTAAAAAAAAATCCTGGTAAAGACAACATGAAATTAAACCTATTGGAAGATAGCATGAAAATGATAAAGAGGATACAAATGGGTTGAAGAGGACAATAAAAAAGATGGTTTGGTTTGGTTTGGTTTGGTTTGTTTTACGGTATATCAACCTCAATGGGTTATTTAACGCCGACAAGATTTTTATTGCTGGTAATATGATTTTTTCTAAAATATATTGTTGGTAATAATTTTTTCAAAAATTTATTGCTGATATTAAAATTTATTTTTTTACTTTCATAGTGTTTTGACCCATTTTGGGGAGTTAAGTATTTGCCCATAGCAGGGACCCTGACTGACACTATCACGCCGGGTCAGGGTGGAACTGGGGACACCAGCAATTTAGAGGTGGTTCCACGCTCCTCAAACCCTCCTAATCAGAAGCCTTGCTGTCGGACGTAGTTTATCGTCTTACCCAGGACGGCTAAAAAGGAGAAAATGTGAGAAAAGGAAGACGATAAAAAAAAAGAATGTTAGAGGTAAGATAATAAAAAAGGGGGAAGAAAAACTATTGAAAAGTATACTGAATTTCACCCATCTAAACATAGTTAACCACGTGTGAATAAAATCTAGGGCCGGAAACGGATCAAAACCAAAACAAAATTATGTTTAGTCTCTTCAAAAATCAGTTACTGCAGAATCACGTCTATAATTTTGGAAAAATAAACCAGTTTTAGTTTTTACTTAATTTCGTCTCCATATCATTTTCAAGCATCCATCGTGAATGTCCATTATGTTTGTTTAACGACATATAAACTCCTTATGGGTCATATAATGCCGAAATTGAATTTTCTTGCGAGCCTTGAAGTAATAAAAATATAAGTTATTCTGCTTGCACAATTGAATACATGCAGATCATACTCAGCTTTTGTGCATATACACGTTTGTGTGGACATAATTACTAGAATCGGCGATATGTGTGTTGTATGTTGTAGTTTTGTTGACGTTATATTTTGTAATAGAGTCTGATTTCTTTAAGAAATTGTTGGATATTATATGGATTAATGTCATGAAAGAGTTATTTCATGTTGTTTATTTGCATGATTTTGTTTAGCGGTATAACAACCACTATGGGTTATTTAATGCCGGATATTTATTCAAAGCAGCCGCCAGTCGATTTTCGCCTGTCATCGGTATCATCGAATAAACACTTTTATTTTTTTTGTAATTTTATTGTATTTAACTTGTTCTTCGCTGTCTGTTTTTGTTTTGTTTTTATCACTTTCCTATGTCATCCTCTTCCCGATTTTTCTTTTCTTCCCAGCCTTTTTTACTTTAATTCTTAAGATTATCTTAATACTTGCCTCGGCTTGTGGGTATATATATATATATATATATATATATATGTGTGTGTGTGTGTGTATATATATATGCGTGTGTGTGTGTGTGTATATATATATATATATATATATAAATGGTTGTACTCATTTGGAAAAACCTCGGATAGCTCAACTTGCAGTAGAACAAATCGGAACCCGAGAAAATAGGGAATACAAAAATTAAAGAACCAAGAACATTAAACCAAGGCGAAAACAATCGTCCAGTGTTCAAGCTCCAAGTCCAAAGAAGAAAAAAAAACAAAACGAGTAAAAAGACAACTACGTAAAGTGTTCAATACACGAAGAAGAGCAAAACCTAAGATAATCCTAAGAAGATAGGCGAACCTACCTAGGTTTCACCTAAACGGATCGTCAGGGTAATGCTGGATGCCAGCATTACCCTGAAGATCCGTTTAGGTGAAACCTAGGTTCGCCTGACTCCTTAGGGTTATCTTATATGTACCTGTATGTCGAGAAGCCTGACAAGGTGCTAACACAAGTTTTAGTGTTAATTCTCGATACTACATTTTAATGAGAGTCCATTCTGAGTCGGTAACTGAATGGAGAAATTTGACTTGTGGAGTTTTCCCAACAAAGATAGTTTCCATGAATATTTAAAAATGTAGAAATGTAAACCGGTAAAAAAAAATTGAATGTCCGAATTTTGGCAATTCTTAAGACCGTTCTGGCTCAGCTAATATACCCTCCCCCAACACCATTCTACTTCAGTTAATATACCCTTTCCCTGTTTCCAATGTTATCATCACCAAACCTTTCTTGATCTGATATTCATTCAAAACACCCGCCAATCGACTTTCGCCAGTCATTGGTATCGTTGAAATGAACAATCATTTTTTTTTAATTTTCTTGTATTTAACTTGTACTTCGTTCACTATTTACATTATTTGGACTATTGTCCTCATCTTTATTGCCATAGTTGTCACAAAGTTTCGGCCGTTGTACGCTCCGGCCTTCTCCAGGTGCTTGGAATATCGAACTGAACCCTTTTTTTCGCTCGCTGTGGTAGATTGTTCTAGTCTCACGTGCCATGTCTAGTGGATGTCAGTTATCAATTATCTCCTGTTAATTCACCTCTCCAAGTTCTCCACTGACTTAACCAGGTATTGAACTCACAACTCTTTGGGTCCTGTCACTGGATCTAACCAACGTCTTTATCTACTGTGCCATGTGTCCTGAAGGACACGGCACAAAAATCGATTAATATCAATTTATTTGTCTAGTAGTCGAATGGAGCATTCTCTTTGATTGTGTTTGTCTCGCAAGCCATTGATATTAAATTTGACTTCATACCAAAGTTGGATTTGTACAACAAATACTTATTTTTAAACCAACTATCTAGTTACAGTATTAATGTGTTAGAGATTATGAGGTTAAATAAAGAAAAAGTTATATATTAGGGTTTCACTTATCTTGTCCTTACTTTGAGTACAGAGGTTAAATCTACAGAGGAGACTTGGTTGTAAAATTAAATTTACTATCAGAAATACTCGTTTTCTTAAAAGGTGTTAATAAATTTTCCATAAGTGACGTTGATTTAGAACGTAAACTTATTTTAATTTGTTTTTCCTTTAAGACGTTATTGTACAACGTAAACATATTTGAAATAAAATATAACCTAACAATTTCAAATAAGTTTACATCATAAAGCAAAGTTTTTTAAGGAAACTATGATTTCTGAAAATAAATTCTACTTTACAATCAAGTCACATGAGGTGTGGATGTAATTTCTATGAAACTCAGAGTACGAACAAGATAAACGAACATTTAATTTTATCTATTACGAGAAATAAAGAAAGAAATATATTATGTGTTTTTCAAAGTTTCTTTGTTTGCTATTAAAAAAAAAAACAAAAGAATTTCTCGTGTGTATTCAGTGCTTACTTCTGCAGGACTAACTAACTAACCGAAGCTTCCTCTCTCTCTCTCTCTCTCTCTCTCTCTCTCTCTCTCTCTCTCTCTCTCTCTCTCTCTTAGCGAAACTGAGATAGAAGGAAGGTGTCCATACAGGCGTTTCTTTGTTGGGTGTTTCTTCCAGTTGAGGTCCAATGCAACACGTACCATCCTTGTATATGTTCTGTCGAGTGATGCTTCTTGATGTTTCGTCAGTGTTCATGTTGTTGTGCCGTAGAGCAAGACAAATTCTACTGTGGCCCTAAAGAAGTCCCTTTTAAGGTTGTCAGAGAGGGAGGACTTCCAGATGGTGCTCAGGCCATCAAGGACGCCCCGGGCCTTGCTATTGCGGATTTTGATGTCTCCCTGTGTTGATTGGATGTTGCTGTCGAGGTAAACAAATTCCTGAACGGATTTGATGTTGTTGCCGTTTTAGGTGGCCAATCCTGGAGAAGTAAGGCAGAACGTGCGAGTGACACCCTCCTATGGAATCCATTGCTCGTCAAAAGATCGGTTGGAAGACCTCATTGCACCTGCATTGACCAACTTGTAGATGACACGGGGCGCAACCTGTAGGACCTGCCGACAGCGATGTCTGACAGAGATGCTTGGAAGGAACGAGCCAGGAGAATCCAAGAAGAATTCTCGAGATGATGATGATGATGATTCACTGTTTGGACATATTGCAAAATCTAACGAAACTCAGTATAAATTAATAAGACATACATTGTATTTTAACACGTTGTGTAAGCACTGTCGGAATTTTCCCCAGTTTCGTGTGTTTATGCATGGCAGTGTGAGCGAAATGAACAAATGACACAAAGCTTGAAAATAACTGTTCACAGCTTTTAATCCTGGTTAAAAAAAAAGGAGTGCAAAATAGTAGTAATTTGCGAAAAAAAAACGGGTTTTCCCTGTTAACAAAGTACTTGGGTTTAGTCGTTGTTTTTGTTGAGAGCGATTTCTCCGCTAGTTCCCACGGGAGGAACGAGAAATCTAAGTATAAAGCTGCTAAGACAAGCCTCGTCTTTTGCTGCATGCGTGTAGCAAGCCCCCCTCCTCCCGTACGAGTCTCGAAGGGAGAAACCGCTGAAAGTGAGAAATGAAAAATAGAGCAGACCGTAAGATAGCGGCCGTTGAACAGGAAGCTGGGAAAGAAAGAGACAGCTGGCCGTGAATGTAGAGGCAGCTGAAATGAAAAAGAGGCCAAATCGGGTTTGATTAAGGATTTCATAACCATAGGAACTTCCTGTTGCTGCTGCATTGAGCAAAGTAAGGAAGCCCCCACATGCCATAATAGCCAACAAGTAGCACATACTGTCTTTTCCGAATATACTGTCGATAAAAAATAAAATAATCAAAATAAATGCGCATCTGGTATCCAAAAAATATGTTTTAAAATGTTCCACTCGTGGAACAGTGGACGCTAAATAAGACAAAGCAAATAAATTTTACATAATCTTAAGCGGCCCGATGTTGGATAACGTTTACAACGCTAACCTAGCATAAACTTTACAATATAACGAATTCAATCTTCATTGGGTGCGTCACACTGTAACGTAAACGAGTAGTTGAACGCCAACCTGCACATCATTATCACAACAGCCGTAGTTTTTTAACAAGACAGTAAAACAATGGCTCTCTTTACATAATCTTTTACAGTAGTTTATTGTATTAAAAACATTTATTTTTGCCCTCTCGTCTCACTTGGCTGGCTAAGACTTGAAATTCGTCTTTCAGGATGCCTTGAAAAAGGAATACGTATTGTCGATTACCAACGACTTAATATACAATCCCAGTAGAGAAAAAAAAGGTTGTTATCCACATAATAAAAAGGGAAATTAATTACAAACTTTTAAAACCAATACGCATCGTTGATTTTCTCCACTCTTTATTGTTCTAATTCCTTACAACAGTCAAAATTATATATTTTTATTTCGAGTGAGATTTTTGATGAGTCATCACCAGCCATATTGTAATGCTTAAGATTTTTCTACCGTTACTGAATATACTTTTCTATGCAATCAAAACTCTATTCAGGTGCAAGTATGGGAGATAACTCTGCCCACCCATACAAAACATTTATATTCGAAAAGAATGTTCAGAACATTCCCGAAGTTTTGTGATTCGATCAAGATCAAGATCCTTCAGTTATGCCATAGATAATAAATGCATTGTATGTGCTGGCAAAAGTTACCATCATTCATTTTTAAAAACTAGTGACTAATTGCACAATTGAAAACCAGTTTTTCGATGTAAACTTTTTCACGGAACGATCAAGTATAATTCTTTTTCATGCATTCTCATTGTAGCCCTAACACTATGTAAAAAAAATATACAAGCTGCTATCAACCTGTATTTTTATGCTTAATCATAATATAATTTGTATAATTTGCATGTTTTTCTCCTTCATCTATCTTCTTCTTCTTCTTCTTCTTCTGCGAGCCGTGGCCCTTCAGGTCCTGAGCTATCATAGATTTCCAAAACTTCCTATTCCTTGTAATTTTTAGCAGTTTTTCTCCGTTTGCTAAGGATCCCCAAGTTCCGCCATTTATTTGTAGCGAGTGCTATAATAATAATTCTCTCCACCCAATCCCTTCAAATTTGAAGGACTGGGGAAGAAGAAGGAAAGAGATTCGCGAGTCCATGTGAAATTATTTTTGAACCAATGAAAACCTTGCCTTCACAGAAATTAACCAGTGCGCCAAGAAGACGGAGGAAAGAAATTCGAGAGACTATACGAAATTATTTTTGATATAAAATGAGGAGAATAATTAAATTAATCAGAAGAGTGTCTGAAGTCATGTGAAAGGTTTCGTTTCAGTTTCTCGCAACCAGCGTTGAAGTACTCGCCTGTGTAAAATTATACGCTAATTATATTATCGACCTCTAACTAGTACGAGGCACTTCAAAGAATTTTCTCTCAACAATCCAAGAAATCTAACTTTTGAACGTATGCAACCGTATATCCCTTCAGTGAGCAACGAACTCTCTTAGCATTGTTTTAAACATTTTTTAATATTATTTTGTGTCAGATCATTTAATCTGTTGTATGAACATTTCCTATTCATGACAATATGTTAAAACTACGGACTTTTAGACTTCTGATTTAGTTTCCTGAAACGAGCTACTGACACTACCTCAAGCGTATAAATTTGTGAATATATTCCTTATCTTCTTTTGTTAAAATTACCCGTGTGTTTCCTCGTCCTTGTCATCCTTCATTAATCTTCTTGGCATGGGTAAATCAACTGTTCATTTTAACTCCTAAGCCCCACACTACTATACATTCACACAAGCTCGTCAGATAGGTGGCGCGCTGCTTTCCTCGATCTCTCTTGCCTTCAATATGCCCTGTGTGGGTTAGGTTTTTCAAACCCTCCTTCTTCATTATGTGCCAAAAAATGTCAACTGTCTCTTTCTGATTCTGCGCATAAGCGTTCTTTTTGTTGCCATTTTCTTTAAGACTTTCATGTTGCTTACTCGCTCCGTCCATGGAATTCTCAGTATCCTTCTGTAGAACCACATTTCTGTTGCCTCCATTTTTCTATTCATCCGCCGAAAAATTGTCCAGTGTTCATTGCCATATGAAGATGGATATCGTATAGCAATCCAGCAATCTTTTCTCAGCACTTTACTTAGCTTTTGGAAAACCTCTCTCGCTAATCCAATACGACTTCGGATTTCGGTGTCATATTTTCCGTCCTCTATTAAAACACTTCCCAGATATTTAAATTTCTATGCGTGCTTGTTGACATTTACAATTTATAACTCGCATCTTGAGTTTTTTCTCTTGCTGATGACCATACTTTCTGTTTTGATAGTTAGTCCCTTTGTCTCGCTTTCTTTTACTACCCTGTCTAGGAGGTTCTGTAATTCTCTTTTCGTCTCAGCTATCACCACAACGTCATCTGTGTTTCTTATATTGTTAAGATTACGCCCACCGATAATAAGTCCTGATAAGGTCCCCAGCTCTCTTACGATAGTCTCGGTGTAGCGGTTGAATAAATCTGGAAAGAAGACACATCCTTGTCTTACGCCCCTTTCTATTTTTGTTTAGCTACTTCATTTTCTATACGTACGAAGGCGGTTTTGCTTCCAGTATAAATTCTGGATTATTCTAACATCCTTTCCAAGTAGATCTAGTTTTCCTAGCAGTTCCGTACCTAAGTCAAATCCTTTTGCGTATAGTCTATTAAACGTAAGTACATATCATTCACTTTCATCTATTGCTCTCCTAAATAGACGGTTAGTCACCAGTTTGTCATGGAGGCAGTTACGACTTGTTGCAGTTGAGGATGTAGACATTCAAAATAATCGAATTCAAAAGGAATTAATTTCAGCATGTGGAGGAATTTTAACTATAAAGATTTTTAAGTAAAGATAAACATAATTGAAGAAAACAGAAAATTACGTTCCCAGATAAGTGAAAAGAAAAGAAAAGCATTATAGACTTTGGAAAATTTAAATATCTGGGAAGTGTTTTAACAGAAGACGGAAAGTGCGACTCTTAAATCCGAAGGCGCATTGGAGTAGGCATCGGTTACAGCGCGCCTTTTTTTTTCATTTGCTGAGTTAGTTTGATGTTTGTCATTGTTTATCAAAAAAAGAAATGACAATAGGAACAATTTAGAAAAAAAAAACTTAGAGCTATTAAAAAAAAGTGACCTTAAAAAACTGAGCAACTGTGTATATGAAATCCAAGCTTCAGACTACAATTATAATTTATCAATTCCACTTCCAGTACAAGGTTGAGACCATTGTAATATAAAAAAAAATCAAATAATATGTTAATCACATGATAAGAACTTTAATTAAGTTCCTAGCTATTCCCTTCAATGATGTTAGTTCGATAAGGAATCACTTCAACACTCATATGAAACTCCTCGCTTCCATAAGAAAAAAGTTATACTGTCATTTAAAAATAAATATCTAACTGTAAAAGACGTTTAAAGATAATGGAAGAACTTTTTATAAAATAGTGTAGACCTACACGTAACATTAGTTACTTTGAAACTAGTCGCAGCGTATGAGTAGTTGTTTTTTAAGATAGACCAACCATAGTGATGAACTATAAGAGACTGGGAGTAAAAGTTGGCATACTCTTTTGGATAAACCCAGTCATAAACAGAATCCGATAAATATTCCGGAAAAAGAAAAGCATTATAGATTTTGAAAAATCTAAATATCTGGGAAGTGTTTTAACAGAAGACGGAAAGTGCGACTCTTAAATCCGAAGGCGCATTGGAGTAGGCATCGGTTACAGCGCACCTTTTTTTTTTTTCATTTGCTGAGTTAGTTTGATGTTTGTCATTGTTTATCAAAAAAATCGACATGATAATCAAAACAAGTTAGAAAAAGGCTTACAGCCATTAAAAGACGAAATACAGAGTTCAGTTCGAAATTCCAATCACTTGAAGAAGGCCGGAGAGTAAAACGGCCGAAACGTCATGAATATGACAATAAGGATGAGGACAACAGTCCGAACAATGTAAATAATTACAATACCTCATCTCAGAAACATAGACAGATCCTGAAGAAGGCTGGAGCGTACAACTGCCAAAACATCGTGAATATGGCAATAAAGATGAGGACAACAGTCCGAACAATGTAAATAATGTAAATAATTACAATACCTCATCTTAGGAATATAGACAGATCCTGAAGAAGGCTGAAGCGTACAACTGCCGAAACATCGTCAATATGGCAATAAAGATGAGGACAACAGTCCGAACAATGTAAATAATTACAATACCTCATCTCAGAAATGCAGACAGATTATCTTATTAGTACTATTTTATTATTACTATATCTTAACTTTATATTTCTTGCATATGTTTATCGTAAGTATCAAACCCGAAGAAAATTTTACGAATTTCTTTTTTCTTTTCATGTGCCTTGTCCATTCAGGGCGTAGGCGATCATGGCTCTCCACATCCCCCTATCCCTAGTAGCTCTCAATAAATTTTGTCCCTTTGCTACTTCCCCTAGGCCATGTTCTGTCATCCACTTGCTTAAGCCCGCTAGATGTCATGCGTTGCTTTCCTTTGTCTCTCTTTCCCTCTATTCAACCTGTAAGTATCAGATTTTCCAAGCCCTCCTTTCTCATTACGAGTCCCAGAAATTTCAGCTTTTCTTCCTGATGTTAAGTATAGGCTTCCTCCTTGTTTGCATCCTCTCCAAAACCTCATCTTTTCTCACTTATTCGGTCCATGATATTTTTAGCATCCTTCTGAGAAACCATACTTCTGTTGCCTCGAGCCTCTTCTTCAGCTTTGAGAAGATCGTCCAACATTCGCTGCCGTAAAGAAGAACAGATGTCACGTAGCAGTTTAGCACTATTTTCTTTGTTACGAAAGAAATCTTTCTGTCTTGTAAAACTCTGCCTAGCTTTTGGAATGCGTCTTTGGCCATCCCAATACGTCTTCAAATCTCAGCGTCACACTTACCGTCCTCTGTCAAAACACTTCACAGATATTTAAATGTCCGCACCTGCTTGATTTTAGTGTCCCAAATCTGTAAATTGCATTTTGGGCTCATCCTTTTACTGGTGACCATGCATTATGTCTTCTTGTACTTTATGCTTAGTCCCTTCTTCTCGCTCTCCTTCGCTACCTTCTGCAGGAGATTTTGTAATTCTTTTCCGTTAACCTGTTTTCGTTAAATACAAGTTCATACTCATTTTTTTTTATATTGATTAATGGGGGTTGTAAGTTTTATGGAAATATTATCAAACGACTACCTACAAAAAAAGATTTCTTTAATAAAAGCACATCCTCCCCTACTGTAGGTCCCAAAAGACAATTTTTACAATGCTAAATAGAATCGTGATGCAAATATTTCCATCTACACAAATTTTTAGACGTCAACAAGGATTTATTTTTTTACTTCCTAAGTTTGTCGTAACAGCTACATTTATTGTTTTTCTTTCACGCTCCGTTGATTTCATATAACATTAAATAGTTCAACTGTAACAAAGAATCGTCTGTCATATAGCGACCGATTTTATTTTGCTCCGCATTTTATTTTCCACCGCCGAGAAGAAATTACTGATAACATCAGTAATGTCTTCTCAAATTTATCTACAATATGATACAAGCCAATTATTAACCAAAATAAAACTGTTTTTCTCAACCCTTTTTAGAAGAGTGGGGAGGCGGCATTAATTAATAAACATCTTTTGTAATATAACTGGCAAGATTTGTTCAATAGGTACGTCAAAATTGTATTTACTCTAATAATAGTGACATAACAAATGCTTAAATCAATCGTTAATATCAATCATAGATTGTCCTCTTCCTTCTCCTCGTGCTTATTGTCATTAGACCATCCTGTGGAGAAAAGGAGAAAGCCTCACTACACCAGATGTTACTGCTGAGGTTTCTGTAGTAAATAGGTTTTTACTGAGTGGAGTTGCCAACCTTAAACCTAAACGGCTTTGAATTCAGAGTTGTTCTTTTCCTGTACTGGCTACCGACCAAGGCTAGAGAGACCAGTCTGCATTGCTATTTAATTTATAGCTTTAATTTATAGCTTAGGATTCATACATTTCTTAAAAGTATTTTTACGAAACGCGCTATGAACACTGCCAGAATTTGAACTCGAAATGCTTAAATTTAATTACTAAATTAGTTTTATCGCTATCGTTTTGGTTCTGTGTATGTCTCTGATTAGATTATACAGGAAAGAAATAAAATAAATGCTTTTGTTAATATAATTATTACGGAATCCAGTCAAAACAAGTCATGAAAATCATTATAGTAACATTAGTACTTAGAGCAAATTTTGCAAGTTTCGCCTGTAACTCGTTTATACAAGTTTCGGCACTCAGCTTGCATGTTGTGCCTTCAAAATGAAGAAAGTGGGGATGTCAGTGATTAGAAATGAATGCAAGCATTACTGAAAGAAGAAAAAATCTCTGAGAAGTATAATATTGTTAATTAGTCGGACATTTATCCAAAGTGAGCTCAATGTAAGTAACAGAGCAATATAATAATAAAATGTCCGCAATTTTTATAAGGTCAATTATTTTCTCTTCAGACCGAAGTTTTTTTTAAAATAAAAGGAGTCAATTTATCCAGACGAAAAGAAAAGGGAGAGGAAAAAGGAAAAGATTTTAATATCAGTAAGTGATAAAGTGAAAGAATGTAAGGAGGGGTATATGTATATATATATATATATATATATATATATATATATATATATATATATATATATATATATATATATATTTGGTTGGAGCTCTATCTCTGATATTGAGCGCTTTCTAATAAGTACCCGCATATAATATATAAATAATTATACATATATATATTTATTTAGATTTATATACACTTTTCATATATATATATATATATATATATATATATATATATATATATAATTTTTCAAATTTACGAATTAATTGTTTTATGTTATCGGTAAATTTGACAAAGTTAATATTTATTTTATATTATTTTTCCCGAGTATTTTCGAATACTGGGACGAATCGGGGGGAGTGGAGCGGGGTCGTAATGGGTGCACGCCAGTTCTGTTGAGCGATGAACTCATCCTTGAAGTTTATAAATCATCGTATGAGGCGCTCAATGAGCGAAGACAGATTTAACGCACTTGTTATTTTGTCTGTTCACAAAGCCATTCAGTTAGACGATGATAAAACCGTGAACCACTATGTAAATAAGAATCCACGAAAATTGACTTTTATATATCCTCTTTCATAAACCCTATATAATCACACTTTGAATCTAAAAGTTTGAATTTACATATAAATAAATTTCCATATTCTTTTTTCATATCACTTTGTCAACAAAAAGAATTCAACATGTTAATTACAAATTGGAGGCACCAAAATCAAGCAAGTATTTTAAATATCTAGAAAATGCTTTAACAAGAGGACGGAACATGTGACACCGAAATCCGAGGGTGGGGGGCATTCGGATAGCGAAAGATGCTTTCCAATAACTAAGCAAAGTATTAAGAAACAGGAAAATTTCATTAGAAACAAAAAAAAATGTGTTATGTAATATCGGTATTCCTATATGGCTGTGAATGCTGGACCATCTCATCACAGATGAAGCAACAGAAATGTGGTTCTACAGAAGGATGCTGAGAATAAAATGGACTGGATATGTGAGCAACAAGGAAGTTTTAAAGAAAATAGAAACAAAAAGGACATTTATATTTAACATGAGAATAGATAATATGAAAAGAGGGCTCAGAAAATTTGACACTAACAGGATATATTGAAGGCAAGAAGGACAGAGGAATACAGTGCATGACCAACATAACGAGTTTGTATAAACTGTTGGCAATACAGGGATTAGGAAAGATAAGGAAAAGACTTAATTTATTAGGAACTAAAAAAGACAGTAAATCGTGTAGAGCCATGATCATTCTTAGAAGAAGAAGAAGAAGAAGAGATAGATAGATAGATAGATAGATAGATAGATAGATAGATAGATAGATAGATCAAGCAAGCAATCTAGGTCACGAATATAAAATAATTAATAAATTTTATAAAAATTGATAGGAGGTCCGATTTGCTATGGAAATTCATTTAAATTGATTTTGTTACAGAAGCCAAAACAAAATATACGACATGATTTTTTTTTAAATCTAAAAAAAAAAAACAATTTTTTTGAAAATTTGTAATCTGGATTGCGCAATCGAGAGTAATATATGAAACAAGAAATGGACAGATGTGACCGTAAGTTCTATGCTAACAGTTTCTTCTATCGCACTTTTCACTTGGGGAACTCTCTTCCGACTTTTTGCTCCCCAGTCAACTTTGATCTTCACAAATTTAAATGCGAGGTCAATCGTTATCTTCCCTTTTCTTAACTCTTGTTCTTTTATTGTTCTCCCTCCTTAATAGTATTTTTCTCATATTCTCTAACAGACAGTAACCCCTTGCATCTTAGTGGCTTTATTACCCTGCTTGTGGCGAAATGATTAAAAAAGAAAGACAGATAATGTAAGAGAGCACAATGCCTAAACGTTGTTATCTTTTAACTGTATGCTGTGTCTGTCGCTAACCTAACCGAAAATTTAACAGTCACCCAGATGACTAATCTATTCGTCTATTTTATCGCAAATAATAAAAGGCTGGTAGAAGGGAGAAAAATACGAGAGAAATTGGTACCATCTTAATTGGTGACTTAAACAAAGGAGAACAGCAATTGAAGCCGAGGTTTCCAAGAGGTACTATGATCGCTAATGTTGAGATGAGAATTAAAATTGTAGCGTGTAGTTATTTGGTAGATAAAAAGAAGACAGTTAAAATAACAACAAATTAGTTTTCTGACATTGTAATGATCAAGAAGCGAATCGGAAGTTAACGCTTCCGTATAGCTGGCCACTGGTATTCGAGGATACACGTCTACTGGGGCGGCTAGCCAATCCCTATTGCAAACGCTTGTTCAGGCGCATTTGTCTTTATTCAACACCCACAGATCCCATCTATGTTTTATACTGCAACTATGCTGAGCAGACCTTAGTTTCTGGGAAAGAGCGTGTTATCTAGCGTGATCAAAGCTCTCAACCACGATGACTTGTGACTTCGTGCTAGCACAGCTATCAACGGTTTCGTATACCCAATTTCAATCACAAGGCTTGGGTCAACCCGTGGTATGGTTTTCAGGTACTTTCAAAAGTCCTCTCCAGTCCGATAACATCAGGAAGTCTTCTTCCTGACAAATCGACCCTGGTGAGATTCACGGTCAGAATGTGAACGTCCTAACCACTCGGCCACGTACCCATTAACGATTCTGTAACTGAAGGATAAACGACTAAAATGTGTTTCTTCGCGACTGTATCACGCAGAGCTTCCGTCTGGAAATAAAAAAAAAAAAAGGAAATCAAAAGCCTTTAAAAAGCTAGGAATGTATTATCAACCTGCTTCTGATCTCATGTCCCTTTGTCTCTCCAACTTTCGACACCAATTCTACTAACATGATGACTTTTAAACTGACTTAATTACATTCATTTTGTTCTCGTTTCAATTAACTTTATCATTTTCAAAATGTTCTACGGTTTTAAATCTTTTCACATTCGATACTAAAAAGAAAAAATACGATAGGGAGGCAATGGGAAGAGAAAGATTTAAAATCTTTTCCCTTTCACTAAAACCTTTAAAGGCGCTAACGAAAAGACATAACACTTTTTCAAATTTAAATTTGTAAAGAAACAAACATTTATTAAAGTAATAAAATATTTTTACAATATACAAGTTGTACAAATTACAATATAAGGTCATCCACAAAATTTCCCTTGAACGCCCGAAACTATAAAGGAAGATTGACAGTTCTTTGCAAAAATGTTTTTTTTCTTAGAAATAACAGTTCATGAAAAAACAATTTTTTTCCTTAACAATGAAGGAATTTTAACCAATTTCTTTTAGAGCAACAGTTCATATAAATCAATTTCTTAGTAACAAAAAATTTAGTTTCTTCGAAAAGTTCACAATTCAAACTGTCGAAGGTCAAAGGGAGGTGAGAAAGGTTGACTTACCTCAGGTGAATTTGGTTTTCTGAGTCCTTTCGACAAAATATTTAGATGTTTGGAACGAACGTTCCCAAATATGAGATAAACTCTCAGATTCGAAGAAATCTTTGATTTAGAAAAATATATTTTTCGTGAAGAGAATTCTCGTAAATCTTTAAGGGTTCTTCTATCTTCTTTCTTTTCTTCTTCTTCTTCTTCTTCTTCTTCTTCTTCTTCTTCTTCTTCTTCTTCTTCTTCTTCTTCAGCAACAGTAGTAGTAGGAGCAGCGGTAGCAATTGTAGTAGTCTTTCTCATCCCAGATATCAGCTTTTTACCTTACCCGAGTCTGGTGATCCCTCTTGCAGCAGCAGACTTTATATGCCTGAGACGGTCAATCCTTTCCTATTCACTTCTCCAGCAATAGTCATTCTTCTCTTCTGTTACATACAAATAGCATCCTCTCCACACTCGAGACAGTCAATACGTTCAGATTTTGCAGTCTTTTATATGACAAATATGTAGCTCTAAGCGGATTAAAAATCCTTAGGGGCATAAACTTTTTATCCCCATTTGTTAAAAACCCAAGAATAATTATCCACTCAAACTGCGGCCGTTTGGAACTTAATTTGGCTGGGTTTTGACAACATCAAAGTTGATCCATTTTTTGTAAAATTTTGTCACAGATTATTTGTCTGACTTCATTTTGACTGGGTTTTTTATAGTAACAATTTGAAGCTTCATTTTTTTTTTTCAAATTCTTACAAATCAATTTTTATTCGTGTTTCTTTATAAACCGTCTGGCTTCATTTTCTCAGGGTTCTTTTTTTTTCAGATAAAATGTATTCGTTACATTCAACTTTTCTTTTTATATTAGTTTTTACAAATTCAAACATTTTCTTAATTTTTTCATACATTTTTGATATTATCTTTTGTATTAAAATAATTTGCATAATACATTTTATTACAGACCTTCTTCTCACTTAGCCATAATGTCTTATGATACATATATTTATTGAAAAATGTTGTATATACATGAATAAACCTTGTTATTATGTATCAACAGCTGCCTTCTTTTACTTCTAGTCGAGTCAATACCACCTGCATTGTATGTCGGATAACAGCAACAGATATTATTTTCTTCTGCTTTTCTTCTTATGCGTGGCTGGCTCACAGTATATATATATATATATATATATATATATATATATATATATATATATATATATATATATTGATCTATACATCTTTCTGCTACTACGATTGAGCCCCACCCAAGTATAGGCAACTGTCAACCAGCCAGCCATGACATTATTTAAACGGACAGCCATTTTTTATTGGGTTATTGTGGCGACAATTCGACTCGACTACGTGATCTGCGAACACACATGTTTCAAGGCAACAAGAATGGGTTGGGAATTGACAATACATAGATAAAGCTTCATTAAGATCAGGACAAAGTGTATGGAAGTCGTGCTTTAACATAACCTCGTTGAAAGATAACAACTGAAAAAACCTGTAAAAGATGAAAGGATCAATCCATTTGTGAGTAAGCTGGTAAACAGACCTACAAATTTAAGTAGTTCATGAGAAATATCCTGACGAGTGTAGGTTTTTGAATACTTTACGCAATGAAAACTTTTTTTCTTGCTCAGCCCAGATTAACTAGGACACTAGTACGCTAGTATACGCTTAAAATAATAAAAATATTCTGCGGCTGACACATAGTCTCAGCTTTGAATAATAAATAATTCCCCATAAACTTACAAATGACCATCAGGTAAAAGATTCTGAGACATATTTTTCTATTTCCTATTTTCATTGCTACTATAACATGTTTAATTTAAATCCACTAATACTTTATCTGGTCAATTTCAAAAGACTAACATTTATGTTTTGAGATCTTGAAGTGAAGTTTTGGTACTATTACAAATGCTCGCTTAAAGGCCGCCAAAGGGCTCTCTCTAAGTTTGATGTCAAGTTACTCTCTATTTATAGAATTTCTATTATAATTTACAATTTCAAGATCAGCAGAGGCAGTTATTTAATGAGTCTATTTGTTGCGTGCTGGGCGGATTTTTTGCTTCAGGGTCGCCTGCCGGAATAGTACTGCTTCGGTAGGGTCTCTTGGGCGAACAGGTATGATGTTGCAAGACCCGAAACTTGTCATTACCCCAAGTCATAACATCACTGACGAGGCGATCCTGTGTACTAGTTGGAGTGTTTTTATGACAATGAATAAATAAGAGGAGAATACTCTGTAATCAACTAAACTTCAATATTCGGCAGAAAGGCCTCTGATCGGGAGATCGTAGGTTTGAGGAGCGTAAAATACCCTTTTAATTACTGTTATTCTCAGATCCACCCTGACACGGGGGTGGGGGGCAGTACATGTTAGGATCCCAGTTGTGGGCAAATAGTAAACCCCTAAACAAAAACAAAACACTATCAAAGTATGCATTTTTATATAAAAAAAAACTTACCAACAATGCATTTTTAAAGTAAAATGACCATCAATAAATCTTATAGTAGAATTAACAACAATACATTTTATCTCTAGTTGAAGGCATACAATTGTGTTCAAAATATATTTCGTTGAAACCATAAAATTGTGTTCAAAATATTTAGATTTCGGCATTAAATTAACGAACTATCAGGAAATAACACTTTCATGACATTAATCCATATAATATTCTACAATTTCTCAAAGAAATCAAACTGTATTCCAAAATATACTAGTAGAATGACTTGACATTACGCATAGTTGCTTAAATTTCATTCAATAAAAGAAAACCCTGTAAGCTATTTGCGCCAATCCTTACGCGATAAATTTTCTCTAAAAAAAGGTCAATCTTTAACCTTCGTGCCCGCAAAATATCTGAGAGTCAAAAGGACGATTTTTTCCTTGACACCGCTATTATTTTAACTATCTTCACTCCTCGGCAATGTTTACAGTTTTAAAAAGTGATGATTAGAATTTTAATAAAACCTAAACAAATAAAAATGAATTCATATATTTTCTTTGTTCTTGAGAATTGAGATAGAACAAAAATAATAAACACTATTTATTTATTAGATCGTTTATTTACACTATTTATCATATTGTTTATTGGAATAGCTGGAAAAACATTGGCTAATTGCCAATCGATTCGAACTTTATAAAATGGAAAACTCTCAACTCTGAATTGTCCATGCATCTCATAACGCAGGGTCTTCTTTCAGATAAGCAATATGGCTTTTGTCTCTCTAAGTCAACTGCTGATATTTTAACGATTATTACTGAAAGAGTCTGTCAAGCTTTAGATAAGAATGGTGAGGCTCAGGCTATTGCATCAGGTTTCAATTCGGTATCTATGCTGATGATACAACTTTTTATTCTTCATTTAATCGTAGGTCTGATCAGTTCAATATGGTCAAATTGGCAGTTGATCTCAAATAATGACCTACAATCTGCTGTTAACCGGGATAAGGACTGGTTTGATAATTTTAATGCCTCCAAAACGAAGATGTCCTCTATCAATCATCTGACTGAAAAACCCCTTTCTGCCATCCATCAGTATGAGTGATGCTAATCGCTAGACGAGTGATTCATTGCGCCTTCTCAGGGTAACTTTTTCCGCTGATAAGAAGTAGAAAGATTATATGGAATCAATTGTTAGGTCTACTGCTAGGAAAGTTCATTCACCGTGTCGTGCTAGACAATCTTTCTCTCCAGAATCTGTCTTACAGATTTATCAGATAGACAGAAGTTAACCATTTGTTCATGCTTTGAATATTGCTACGACATATGGTCCGGTGCTAGATTTAGAGATTATTGATAAAATCCAAAGAGGAATCGGCTATATTATTGGTCCAGCTCCAGGTCAGAGTTAAGACTGGTAGCTGCCTCGACCCAGACAGTTCGCTGCTTGGCTCACGAGAGGCTTGTCGAACTCTCTGTCTTCGGGCAGAGAGAAACCCAGATGAGGCTATGCCGCACGGCATTGTCTCGTCTTGGGAGGTAGACAAACTCGACCCCATGTATGCGATGTCTAAGAGGAAATTTTGCCCAAGCCTACAGGTGTGGAATCGCCCCACGTACAACCCGGCCTTGTGCTACACCCTGTCTGGGAGATTTGGTAAATACCTAGCCGTTTCGACCCAGGCAGATCGCTACCTGGCTTGCGGCTGACTTCGGGCAGAGAGGAACCCAGACGAGGCGATGCCGAGGTAGAGTCTCGTCTGGCGAGGTAAACAAACCCGACCCCGTGTATGCGGGTTCTAAGAGATATTTTTGCACTAACCTACGGGCTCGGAATTGCGCCATGTAAAAACCGGCCTTGTGCCACACCCTGCCTTGTGGGGAGGTTTGATAAATACCTAGCCGTCTCGACCCAGGCAATTTGCTGCCGGGCTCGCGACTGATAAGACATCTGTCATCGGGCACGAGGGTGACTCAGTCGGGGCTCTGTCTATGGATAGAGACTCGGCTGGGAAAAACAAACAATGTACCCGTTCCCCGCAGTTGTGGGGAATGGGTAAATTTTTGACCAGCGGCCCGAGTGTACACGCTCTGTCTTCGGGCAGAGTAGGACTCAATCGGTGCTCTGTTTACGGATAAAGACTCGGCTGAGAAAAACGAACATGACAAGTATTTGTTTCCCGCAGTTGTGGGGGATGGGTAAATTTTGGACCACCAGCCCGAGTATACGAGCCCGGTTTACCCACGTTAAATCTGACCATGTGTTGCATTCCGTCTAAGTAGGGAGGCATGGGTACATACCTAGCCATTTGGAGTCAGTCTTCAGACTAACTAACACAGGCATCACGGCAAATAGCTGAAACATTACGTATAGAGAATCCTTATACAAAATACGTTATTTAAATAAGAGTGTGTTAAAACAATAGCCATAGAATAGCGGCGTTATAATAGTTAAGTTAACTCGGAATTTTTAGAAGCGGCATTTTATAGGTTATAAGGCACTGGAAGAGATTCGAAGAGATAACCACTCCATAGAATGGTACACAAAGTTCAGCCAAAGACGATCGTAAGACAATTGAGGGATGAGTGCACTATTCTCATTTTGGTATCAGTAGGTACCACTAAGCGCATCTTTTGAGAGCATTGACTGAAGTGTGTGCATTTCAGCTGAGAAACTAGTATTAAACAAAAGTATTTAAAGTCAAAATTAAGTTATTCAAAGAGATATGAGCGGTGGGCCGCAGATGATGAAAATAAGATTAGCGTGAAACTATGAAGTAGCAGCAATATAATCAGCGAAAATTTGCCAGAAAGCTGAGTAAATTTTAACCTGTGACTCAAGTGTACGTTTAACTCGACCTTATGTCACATCTCGTCTACAGTGGGAAGACTGGTTAAATACCTAGCCGATTGGAGTCACTTTTCAGACTAACTATACAGGCGTCACGGCGACGTACGTTATATAAATAAGAGCGTGTTATAACAATAGCCATAGAATAGAGGTGTTATAATATATATATATATATATATATATATATATATATATATATATATATATATATATATTTATTTAAGTTTATGATCAAAATCTTTCCTTTCTTTCTTAACATTTCTTTAGAAACCATTTTGAAATATTTCAACTGGTAACATTTAAACTTATTTTAAATAAGCTATATAAAAAGTAAAAGGTAAGCAAGTTTGCAGATATTTTTATTTATTTTTCAGGTATGGAAACTCGGCTGAGAAGCATAGACAATACAAACTGCCTGATCTTGCGGCTACAGGGGCTGGGTAAATTTTGACCTCTGGCCCAAGTGTAGGCGCTAGGATTCCCCACGTTAAACTCGACATGTCACATGTTGTCTACAGTAGAGAGACCGAGTAAAAACCTGCCCAATCGAAGTCAGTTTTCAGACTACAGGCGTCATGGCGAAGTACGTTTTAAAGGGTGTTTCATTAAGACGGATCAAAGTCATCAGTAAATAAATCAGTGTTATTGGTTAAAATTTATTTATTTCTCTATTGGATCATGTTATTTAAGTTATGGCAATTATGTGTGAAAAATAATATCGCCCAAATGTCCACCAAATCAAAGAAACAAATCATTAGACGCTTAAATTTAATTCACATTTAAAATCGTTCCAAGTTATTGGAAACCCTTATAAGTAAGAGAATGTTATAACAATAGCCATAGAATAAATAAATAATGTTTAAGTTGTAAGTTGTCAGGAACAAAAAAAAAATGTATAAATTTACTTTCATGTGTTCAAGTTTTATTACAATTCTAATCATTGCCCTTTTGACACGCTGTTTTTTTGGTAGGCACGAAAGTTAAAGGTTGCCAAAAAAGATTTCTTTCTTAATACAGGTTATCTCCCATAAAACACAACCCATTTTTCTAATTAATTCACAACTTCAAAATGGAAATAATGACTGATAAATTACAAATAATTGTATAAATGATAAAAAGAATTCAGTGTAACGTGAAAATGTTAAATGCTAGAATAAGTGCTTGCATAAATTATCACCCAAGTGAGTGTCCTACTGACACTGGTCGCTTTAAATTGTTTAATGTTTTGAACGCTACCTGCTCTAGAATTGTGAAAGGTGAATGCAAGCATTTCAGAAAAGCATTAACAATTGAATAGCCTGGAAGATGGCAACTAATGTCTCGTCATCATGTCCCTTGTTAAAATATCCAAGACGGGGTATTTCTTTTTCAATTTGATTGAATTGATCTATAACACGAAAAATAAAATAAATATGTAAATGAAGTAAATTTTGAAAGTATATTATTTTCGCTAGATGGATGCCAACTTATTGTAATTATAGTGGATTGTCAGTTAGTGAAGTGTATGTGTGGAAACAGGTTAGTTTGATTTGGTCTTGTTAGTTAGATAGTCCACCATAAGAGGGTTATAAAACAAGAAAATCAAATTGTAAAGTGAAAAACAAATTTATATACATATATAAATCAATTAAGGTTTTTACAAATAAAATTAATGTATTTTGGTTGATACGGGGTCGTCAAAATGTTCGTAGTAGTCCTTGCAAGAATGAGTTTATGTGTACGTAAGCAGGAACTTATGTGTGGATGTATGTATGTATGAGCGTTATCAAAGGGTAGGAATGTCTTTGAAGTAATCGCTCACTCTTAAAATGTTCCGTTCATTTATCAAGTATAAAAGAGGTGAGGGAGAAAGGTAGAGATAATAATAACGCTCGCTTGACGTTGTCAAGGGACGTATTAATACGCTCGTCTTCTCCTCTCTGGTGACAGGCGAACTTGCCAGTCTTTTATTTTGTTTGTGGGGCTTGAAAAAATCATTTGGGAATTCACTCCCGGATATGATTCGGGCCTTTCCATTGGACGATGAACAAACTTTGCGTCGGCTCTCGAAAAAGCCCATGAAGGAATTTGCTTGAGAATTGAAGATTATTTGAATTTTGTTTTTAAATGTTTCCTAGTCTTCTATTGGCCGAAAAACATTTCACATCAAGGTGTGAAATTTTACCAGTTTTGTTTTAGATTTGCTTTTGCGTGTGTGTTAAGCAAAGTTTGTAAATTCGAGTCTTTTTAATTTTCTAACAAAATCAATGAGTCAGTGCTTAGCATTTGAATTTTATATCTAGATCTTGTTTTGTTCACTACATAACTAGTTAAAAAAAAAACAGCCTATTTGTCACGTCACGAGTTCAGTAACCCATTAAGGTCGAAGGGGCACCATGTGCAGCAGTGGTGTGTCTAGGCAATATATACCCTGATGGAGTAATCATCTCACCCCAAACAATGCGATGCAAGCCACTACGACGCAAATGTTTAAAGAGTGGAAGAAGACTTTAAAAGAAAGGAATTCAAGAACACAGATTACAGGTGAGATCACCTGTTAATCTAATTTTATTGCATTTAAATATTTTTAAGATCGTACTTGACAAGAAAAGAAAACTTCCCAAGCGGAAAGAGCGGGCGAAGAAACTATTAGCATTAAATTTACGGTATATCTACCAATTTCAACGGTGAAATAATGAGACCTAGCTGCCAATCTAGTACTGCGCTTAAATTTGTGAAATACCATAGAAAGCTCACCAGAACAATTACTGTGAAAATATTTATAGAAAAGACACAGGGAAACTACCTTAGCCAAGATACCAGACCGATTACTTTTTCAGATTCATCTTTGGATTTTCGCAAGGATATCTAAATATATAGCAGGAGCTCCGAGCTATATGTGGCAGCAATATTGAAAACATAGGTGAATTATAACTATGTAGGAGAGATTCAGGCGATAAAAATTCTCTAGCATGACACAGTGAACCAACTTTCCTAACAGCACACCTAGCAATTGACGCAATACAATCTTTCTAGTTCATGTCAGCGGAAAACGTCAGCCCGAGAAAGTGCAGCGAGTCACTCGCCTGGAGGTTAGCATCAGCCGTGCAGAAAAGGTTATGTCAGACGATCAATAGAGAGCAGCTCCGTTTTTACAGCAAACATTTCTAGGAACACAGGTATCATTACTTTACGAAAATAAGGAAACAAACACCGAGTGAAAACATCCACGTCTCACGGACACTAGGCAGTTAATCTCAGTTATAAGCAACAGATCTCTTTAAACCTATCTCCGTCCTATGTATGACGATAAACTACATCTGTATCCTGGGTTAAACAATGAACTGCATCCGGGGCCTCTGGTCGGGAGGTTTTGAGGAACACGGGACCGCTTCTTGGTTGCTGGTGTTCCCAGATCCGCCCTGACTCGGGATGGTGACACCTGTTGGGGTCCCAGCTGTGGGCAGGTGATTGACCCCCAAACTGGTGTCAAAACGTGTAAAAATAGATTTTAATACCAGCAAAACATTTTTGTAAAAAATTATTATCAGCAATAAATTTTTGAAGGAAAAATTATTACCAGCAATACATTATTACCAGCAATACTTTTTTGGAAAAAATATTACCAAAAATATTTTTTTAAAAATATTAACAAAAATATTTTTTTAAAAATATTAACAAAAATATTTTTTTTAAAATATTACCAAAAATACATTTTTTGAAAAAATATTACCAAAAATATTTTTTGAAAAAAAATATTACCAGCAATAAAAATCTTGTCGGCATTAAATATTAACCCATTGAGGTTGATATACCGTAAAACAAACCAAACTAAACCTATCTAATCCATTAATTCGCTCAGTCACGAAAATGGTAGTGAACATTCATGGGTTTTAGGTAGAAACCTTTAATTAATATCAGATTATTAGAAGCCTATAATTAATACCAGATTTTTTCTTAATTTTTTATAATTAATACCAGATTCTTTTCTTAATTTGTTATAATTAATATCAGATTTTACGGTCAGCATTAATGGGTAAATCAATTTTCTTCTTTATACATACAATTGTTTCTTTTGGTTCTATTGTTGGTCTAACCCGCTGTATCATTGGGAAGGAAATATTTCCAACAATGGCAAAGCATATTGTTTGAGTGATTCATTTTCTACTACTTATCAACACTTTGCAGAAAATATTTTTAGACTGTAAAATCTTTCAGATAATAACGATTTACTGATACAAGTCTAACTAATTAACCCATATAATGGGGAGAAGAGGTGAATTTATACCTAATCAGAATTTTATAAACAAACAAAATATAATGTAAATATAAATTGGGGGTTCAATTCTACTTTACAGTCAATATGTAAACTGATCACTGACTTTATGGCCACGGTAGTTTCTATAATTTATATTTCAGGGAATAAATCTAAAAGACATGCCGATGTAGCTAATCACTAATCAGTACTTGATTGATTGATTCGTTTTTTGCGGTTTATCAACCCTTTGCAGGTTATTTAAAGCCATAAAATATTTTTAGATTGTAAGAATGTTTTTGAGATAATAATGGTTTAATGATATAAGTCGTACTAATTAACCCATAGCTGGTGGAGGTGGATTCATACATCTCCAAAGGTTTTTGAGCGTGAGTATAACGAACCCAACGGGAATTGGAACTCGGCTCTCCGATTAACAATTCTGAGCCATTATCCATTACACCATCTACGCTTACAGCACCTAGCATTCCCAAGCGATCACGCATCTAGGTACTGACCAGGCTCGACGTTGCTTAACTTCGGTGATCGTACGAGAACAAGTGTTTCCACGTGACGTCGCTGTATGCCAATGCACTCGCACATCAAAACTTACTGCACCTGGTATTCCCAAGCGGTCACCCATCTAGGTACTGGCCAGACTCAACGCTGCTCAACTTCGGTGAGCGTACGGGAGCCGGTGTTTCAACGTGATGTGGTCGTAAGCCGGCAAAGCATAGTCAGTTTTTAGTGGGGAAGAATTCACATCTGACGTATTTTTGGTGGATCATAAAAAAATAACCGCTGCATATCTGCTGCACATAAGATGATCAAAACCTCTGTGGTATGATGAGACGCCCACACTCTACACACTTGCCTTCCAAGCACTACTGCAAACAACGAAAGTGAGCGACAACGTTATAATGCCCGAAAGAGTTCAATGTCAATTTTGGCCAAGCGACTTCGCTCTGTGTACTTTAACTCCGTTACAATAGCAACAATCTCGATACTTTTTGATCAACTTCTTATAAAAATAATCCAAAGCTGCAAGTTTTTATTTTGTTTTCAGATTATTTTACTGTTTCTGGTATTAGTTGGAATTTAACTGATTTCTACAACCAAATGGTATCGTCTGCCACGTTAATGTCTGAACAAATTAATCTCAATCCCCGTTTGAAAACTGGTCTAGTCTGTTTTCTAAAGATCCAGTCGACCAGCAGGTGGTGCACTGAATTGCAGGATAGTCTATGACGAAATATTGATAAACAGATCCAGTAATCTTTATGTATTCAATCAGTGTTCCTTAGCGTGCAGATTACATCACTCACTGACATGTTTCCAATCAAAAGTAAAACTGTTTGTGTTCTCTGTTTACTTGCCTTTGTTATTTATTGCAAAATTCTGAATAATAATGTCGATGATGCATTATTTAATTCACTCTCTAGATCAAATCATTTCTGCAAGCACAAAAGATTGTTGTGCTTCTCCAATGTTCCACTAACAGCATTTATTGTCTATCATGATTTGTCTTTGATATTTACTAACCTGTAGCATTCAATATCACCAAAACCAAACTCGTAACGTGACTCTTGTCATAATTAGTCCTGGGTTTGACGATAAACTACGTCCGGCAACAAGGCCGACGATCGGGAGATTGGCGGTTTTGCGGTGCGTGGAATCACCTCGTAATTGCTGTTGTTCCCAAGTCTACCCTGACCCGTGGCGGTAGCATCTGTTAGGGTCTCAGCTATGCGCAAATAATGAACCCCCAACCCCAAAAAACACTATGAAAATATAAAAAATATATTTTTATAGTAAAAATACCAGCAATACATTTTTATATAAAAAAAAACGACTAACAATGCTTATTTATAGAAAAATGACCAACAATATATTTTATCTGTAGTTGAAGGCATACAATTGTGTTCAAAATATGTTAAGTTGGAGCTTAAAAAATTGTGTTCAAAATATTAATATTTCGGTATTAAATGACCCATAGAGGTGTTGATATGTCGCTAAAAATCAACTAACCATCAGGAAAGAACTATTTCATGACATTAATCCATATAATATCCTACAATTTCTTAAAGAAATCAATCTTTATTCCAAAATATAACCTCAACAAAACTACAACATAAAACACACATATCACCACCTCTAGTAATTATGTCCACACAAACATGTATATGCACAAAAGCGGAGTATCATTTGCCATGTATTCAACTGTGAAAGCAGAATAACGTATATTGTTTTTATTACTTCAAAGCTCACAAGAAAATTAAATTCCAGCATTAAATGACCCATAAAGAAATTGATATGCTGTTAAACAAACAAATAAATCCTATCATGATGAACGGTTGTACTCTTAATAAAGTCCCTTCTCTTGAACGTCTATTGAGATTTAAACTCAACCCAGACCTCAAGTGGAACTAACTACTCTAACCAAGGTGGTTCATAGCCTTGAATGGCTATTGGGACATAAGACCTTAAGTGGATTTTGCATATACGATCCATCGCTAAAGATGCTGGAAAAATGGCCAGTTCTTTGTGCCACTCAAGAAGGTAACTAACTACTCTAACCAAGGTGGTTCATAGCCTTGAATGGCTATTGGGACATAAGACCTTAAGTGGATTTTGCATATACGATCCATCGCTAAAGATGCTGGAAAAATGGCCAGTTCTTTGTGCCACTCAAGAAGGTAACTAACTACTCTAGCCAAAAGGTGGTTCATAGCCTTGAATGGCTATTGGGACATAAGACCTTAAGTGGATTTTGCATATACGATCCATCGCTAAAGATGCTGGAAAAATGGCCAGTTCTTTGTGCCACTCAAGAAGGTAACTAACTACTCTAACCAAGGTGGTTCATAGCTTTGAATGGCTATTGGGACATAAGACCTTAAGTGGATTTTGCATATACGATCCATCGCTAAAGATGCTGGAAAAATGGCCAGTTCTTTGTGCCACTCAAGAAGGTAACTAACTACTCTAACCAAGGTGGTTCATAGCCTTGAATGGCTATTGGGACATAAGACCTTAAGTGGATTTTGCATATACGATCCATCGCTAAATGCTGGAAAAATAGTCGGTTCTTTGTGCCACTCTAGAAATTACCTGACTTCTCCTACCATACTATGTCTTTACAAGAGTTAGAGCAAACCAAAAATGGATTATTGCTGCCATATCTTGGCTGGAGCTGTTCAATCCTCACTTTCCGGCCTCAAAGACCTTCAATATCGTTTACGTAGCCTCGTATGTGATAAATTATTCTTTTACTATCCAAACTTTTTTCTATAGACGAGACGTAGCAAGCCTATCACAACTCTATCGCTATTTCTATCACAAATGTTCAGACGAGGTACATTATTTAGTTCCACCAGTTCCTACTTTTACAGTTAGGACACGCCATGTCACATAAACAAAATCGAATCACCCTCATTCCTTTCATATTGCATTAGTAAGAAAGAAGTTCTACTCAGCATCTTCTAGAGCAGTGATTATCAATCTCCGTGGCACATCCTCTTAAGTGTGTCGCAAAATATTGTCACGACACACACACATATATGTGTGTGTGTGTAGAAGTAGTAATGGTTTCACACTAAATAAGCTGCACAAATAGTTGAACAGAAACATTGAAATTAAGTAAGCTAATATTTGTGTGTGTATTTTTTTAAATCTATGGTTTTATTTCATAACATTTAAATATATACTCTTTAAAAAATTATGTTCTGTGCCGTGATATTTTCATTGTTCCTAGGTGTGCCGTTGCTTAAAAAAGTTGAGAAACACTGTTCTAGAGAAACGCTACCTTGTAGAACAGACTTCCAAGAGGATGTTCCCCGATCAGCACGATCTAGAGTTAACGGTTATCTATATACAACATCCCCAACCCTCTAACTTGAGTGACTCTTGTGTCCTGTACTTCGTAAGCAACAGTAAAAAATGTACAGTTCAAAACAAAATGATGTGAGCCGAATAAAATATTCTGTTCCCAAATCCCAGCTACGGGTAAAATAATAGGGTAGATTTTTCTCTCTAGCATTGTTTTGCAACCAATCAAGGAAAACGAGAACTCTGAATTCAACCCAGTTGGGCATGGAGCAAGCAACTGCACTCCATAAAAGTCCTTTTTACTGAAACCAAACCAACATCACCTAGTGTGGTATTGCTGCAACCTTATATTCCACGAATAGTTCACAAGCAGAAAATGTATGCTTGCGTTGGAAATCAGTGTCGGGTTACCTCCTCCTAATTTTCGAAATCGCTGTTAGGGGACGCTTTCCGGACTTTAAATACTCGGCGATATCTTTTCCAGCCCTCTTTTTCTCACTTTTTCTGCTTACACGTCAACATGTAAGTCTCTCACGGAAGAACGCGTTCTCTTTTGGAGAACGCATGAACAATACACACACGAACGCACACGTACGTACGCATCTTTCACTTCATTTTTTCTACGGCTTTCTCCTACAACAAACTACACATACACAAACAATTCGCTTGTGGCACCATGCATCCTGACGATTTGAAAGAAATATTTATAGATATATGATTTGCTTTTTTACGGTTTATCAACCATTTGATAATTATTTAAGGCCGAAAAATATTTTAGGTTTTAAGAATAATTCCTTCTTTGCATTCAAGCGATTTGGGAGAAAGAAAGAGAAAACGAAGAAGAAAGAAAGAAAAAGTAATACCAGACGGGTCATAGGCGAACACACACACACACGGCTTAAGAGACGGAAATGAGGAGGAAGAAGTTTATTGTTGATAGATATCAGATGTCGAAAATATCTAGGTCACCTACGAACAAGCGCTGACCGATTTCCGCTTGTCCACGAAAAATGGAATTTTGTTATCATTGGATGTCACCAAAAACAAGAAATCCATTGTTGAACATTGACGAAACACAGACGGTCTTCCTTTGGTGTAAAGAATTGAAAAAAAAGAAAAAAATTCCCACACAAGTAGTTTTCGCTGGTTAAGTTTTTTTTTTTTTTTTGAGAGAGAGAATAAACGCTTGCCCTGTGATAATAAAGATTTTTTGTTGTCAACCCTTGAGCCGAAAGGAAAATGAAATGTATTTATTTTTGCTTTAGAAACGCCAGGTAGGCTAGGAAAATTTCTTTCTTAGATCATATCCAATTAGCGATAAACTGCTTGACGAACGCCACGTGTTAAAGCCGAGAGTGTCACATCGGCCGCTCATGATAAGGGCGATTTAATTAGTTTTTTTTGTTAAGCAAGGTATTTCTTTCCCAAAACAAAGCCACGAGTTATTCACACCCGACTAGGACGTCATTGGCCAAGCGGACCACATGACGCACGAAGGAGGAGGAAAAATACCCGACGAAGACGTCATTGGCCAAGTGGATCACATGACGCACGAAGGAGGAGGAAAGATACCCGACCAGGACCTCATTGGCCGAGAGCGGTCACGTGACGCACGAAGAAAATCAGTCGACGCCTCTATCAGAGTGTAAGTGGGAGAAGCCGATACGAAGAAGTGGGGAAGTTAGTGCACGCCCCTCAGAAGCACAGTGTGAGAGTGGGAGTGAGAAAGGAGTTACCAAAAAATGGAAAGGAGTGGAAAATCCCTAACCAGAAATAAGAAGGGTGGATACGTATTTAGAATTATCGAAGAACCCCCGACGCCAAACAGACCCACCCCAGTTTTGACGGCGTCAATAAAAATGAAGCCCCACCAGACAGAAATCAGTGCAGCCGCGGACGGCAAGCGGAGTGCAGCCGCGGACGGCGGCCGAGTTAGTTCGCCCCCTAGTGGGTAGAAGGGGCCAGTTCGTTTGGCCTGAGTGCCGAGAGTTCGTTCGCCCCAAAGCTGGCGAGAAGAAGTTCGTTCAACCCAAGCGGGCGAGAAGAAGTTCGTTCGACCAAAGCTGGCGAGAAGAAGTTCGTTCGACCAAAGCTGGCGAGAAGAAGTTAGTTCGCGCACCGACAAGCAGAGATGAGTGCCCAGTACTCAGACTCGGGAGAGAAGAAGTTTGAGTTCAGCCGCGGACCCTGACGAGAAGTTTTGAGCTCCGGACGAGCGCCCAGTGTTGAAACCGCGTCAAGATAGCTGACCAAGATTCACGCACACTTTTGGACTCTTCTTCAACCAAGAACAAGTAGTTTGAAGAGCGACTTAGGACCAGACCACAGAAATAAGTTTTTCGACTTTCGTCCAAAGACACACCGAAACACAAATTTCTTAGAGAGTAGACAACTTGAAGCGTTAGAATTTGCCTAGCGAAAGCGTCGTGCCACAATCCACAGAACGGGTCGGGAAGTAGACATAGTCCTATGTACACGAACAAATAGACATAAAAAGTTTGTTACCTTTTTCTTTGATACTTTGAACTTTGTGAGTTTACATTTTATTTTCTTTTATACATATTTGTGTGTTATCACCCCCGTTGAACTCAGCTTGCATTACGGCCCCAACCCCTGTTTGATCTCGTCTGTCTAAGATCAATTCACAACGTGGGTAGGCAGACTGGAGATCAGTGCAGTTACCCTGGTAACCAGGCGTTGGAAGCAGGTTGGGAACGGCGAGGCTGGTATCAATCTAACCAGATTCCTACCCGAATCACCAAAGGGTTAGAACGTCACGTTTGGAGCAGCGACACCCGGACGGAGCAGCGAGGAGCGAACAGCTGACGCCGCGGCGAAGACGTCACAATTGGTGCTGTTTAAGGACGTCACAACTGGCGCCGTGGTAGATCAGGATAGAACGTCACAGTCGGCGCTGCGACCGGGGGACGACGTCACAGCTAGCTTAAATGTTTTCTTCATTCATATTCATTGTTCAGTAACACGCAACAATATTCTATTGTTTATGTAACCCTTTATTGTTAATACATTATCATTTGTTTGTACATATATATTGGTCCTTGTTGTTTCTTTACATATTTTTACGTGGACTCATATTCCGAGCCTGCCATGTTGGTTGTGGGCATTTCAGGAGACACACGTGTTTATTTATCAACGTGTACACCGGCCCGCATCTAAAAACCAGCCTATTACCTTGGCTCGAACACAAACTACTAACATTGAGAGGAACATGCAACTATTTAAGCACCAAGCAAACGCTTAGTAATTACTTAGTAAGCTTAGAGTAGTCTAGAAAATCATTGCTCTATTATTTTTTGAAATAGAAGTTGTGCAGTCCTTGATATTTTGTAAAGAACACAAATTATCGAATTTCAATTCTAAATCACTACTCACTTTCAAAATTTTAAAGGGGATAATTTATTTTTAGAAGGTAACCGTAATGGATTGGGCCTTGTCGTAGTGGTAAGCAATAGGCGTAGGCAATAGGCGAAGACTATAAGCGTAGCAAATAGGCGTCTTCCTGTACCTACACATCAGTCTGTATTTATGGCTGACACCAGCGAATCATATTACTGTGAGGGGGGACCCAGGTGTATGCATATTCATTACATCACTTCATATGTATAACTGAGTTAAACCTATCGTTTTTAATTTCTACGTGAGAAATTCTCGATCCCAGAATGCTTAACCAACCTGTAGTAATTTTCAACTCATTGACATGTATCATCGATGACCTGAGAGTTGATATCAATCACTTTAGAGACCCGCAACACGATGTACATGATAGGCTATTCATTAAAAAAATCAAAATTTGATGCTGAACAAAAATTAAAATAGATGTTACTGGCATAGTAAGTCTGTATTCAATCCCTGGGCCGGGTAGTGAGTACTTGGGCTCAGTGAAAATAGGGCGAGCAATAAATAAACAGTACTAAAAACAAGAACTAGATGAGATATTTCAAGACATGGGCAGTGGAACGAGAACAATCCACACACGGGGATTAAAGAAAGTGTTCAGATTGGAATTGCCTATAGGTTACGCGGATCGATATACACCTGATGAATATCGGAAGTCACAATTGCCGGAACGTTGTAATAACAACAACAAAGATGGGGACAATAGTCAGATTACAAATAGTGTAAATAATGATAACTCCTTATCCTAGAAATCCAGATAGAAATTATCGAATTGGTACGTACCTGATGTGGTACATCAATGTGGTAACAACAACAAAGATGAGAACAATATTCAGATTACAAATAGTGTAAATAATGATAACTCCTTATCCCAGAAATCCAGATAGAAATTATCGAATTCGTACGTACCTGATGTGGTACATCAATGTGGTAACAACAACAAAGACGAGGACAATAGTCAGATTACAAATAGTGTAAATAATGATAACTCCTTATCCTAGAAATCCAGATAGAAATTGTCGAATTGGTACGTACCTGATGTGGTACATCAATGTGGTAACAACAACAAAGATGGGGACAATAGTCAGATTACAAATAGTGTAAATAATGATAACTCCTTATCCCAGAAATCCTGATAGAAATTATCGAAATGGTACGTACCTGATGTGGTACATCAATGTGGTAACAACAATAAAGATGAGGACATTAGTCAGATTACAAATAGTGTAAATAATGATAACTCCTTATCCCAGAAATACAGACAGAAATTAGTTATTATTTTCTATGTGTAAGTTCGTTTTCTTCCTAGGCAACCGTAAGTCAATATAAAGGAAAAATGGGAGTAAGTAACTCAGAAATTTCGTGTGCAGCATATCAGTCGTTATTGAAAATGATGGAGACAAGATGAAAGTAATACGGCAAAAACGGGGATGTTAGACCGAAAAACAGTCATTAAATATGAATATCTTAGACGTTTTGATAATACACTTTCAAAACTAAATCAATGAATATTGTGTCTGTCTGACGATAATCACAGGCGGCTCAATATTTGAAAGACAACCCTCTTTGACTTTGACTTTTGAAGCGGCAAGACACGTTTCTGTTCGTTTCTATAGACGCAAGGCATATAAGTACTTCAGAGACACACACACACTGAAGATTGTATTGAACTGTTCATAACTCCAACTTCTTTTCTTTCTTTATCACGTTGTAACGAGTCTTGTTAATATATTTATTAATTGTTGCTTGTTTGAAGTCCATTTTTTTATTCATTTTACTCGGACTCACATGAGCCCGACAAATATTGTTTGTGGGACAAATATAACAGGAAGCATAAAATCATAATACTTTCCATTCCTGCAATTTATTTCATGAGAAATAATGTTACCACACCAATATTAGGTGCAGACTTTCTAGCTAAATTTAATTTATCGGTCAATATGACCACTCATTACTTAGTTGACAATCTGACAGAACTTTCTGTGAGAGGAATTTGCTCCCGATACCAGTCAACTGGAATTAGTTCTGCCTTGCCACAAGTTAGCGGTATTAAGGAATTAATACAAAAATACGCGGAAATCACTCAACCTTTTAAAAACACAAACACAATTAAGCACAATGCCAAACACTACATAAAAAACAACAGGACAACCAGTACACTCTACACCGAGACGATTAAAACCGGACAAATATAAAATAGCCAAGGCTATTTCAGCAAATGCTACAGTTGGGAATCATACGCCCTTCCAAGAGCGCATGGTCATCACCATTGCACATGATCCAAAAATCTAACACGACAGCATGGCGTCCATGTGGCGATTTCGGCAGATTGAACGCCAAAACCATCCCTGACAGATACCCAATTCCGCATATACACGATTTTGCAATGGATCTCCAAGGTGCACGCATTTTCTCGAAGTTAGACCTGGTAAAGGCATATTACCAAGTACCAGTTGCCGAAGAGGACATCCACAAAACTTCTCTGACGACACCGTTCGAATTGTACGAGTTCGTGCGAATGCCTTTTGGGTTACGTAACGCTGTTCAAACCTTCCAGAGACTAATCGACGAGGTATTTAGAGGTTTACCTTTCATATATGCCTACATAGACGATGTTTTAATCGCCAGAAAAAAACGAGAACACAAACTGCATTTGGAACAAGCTTTCCAAAGACTTTCGCATTTTGAACTCAAAATCAGTGTTCACAAGTGTGTTTTTGGAGAACCAAAAATAAATTTCCTGGACATGAAATTGACCACGAAGGTATTTCACCTTTACCAGACAAATTAAAAGCTATTACCAATTTCCCGCAACCAACGTCACTAAGACAATTGCGAAGATTTATAGGCCTTATCAATTATTACAAGAGATTTATACCCAATTGTTCAGCGGTACTGTCACCTTTGATGAACCTACTAAAGAACAAAAACAAAAAGATTATGTTACAGGAAGACACTCTAGAAGCATTCAACAATGCCAAAACAGATTTATCTAACTTTACTAAGCTGAATTACAAGGATAGCGAGGAAATTAAGCTTACCCTCCCAAAAGATGCTTCATCAACAGCTCTAGGTGCGCTTTTACACCAATTGTCGGACAAACAAGTCACACCTATATCTTTCTTCTCCGCTAAACTAAATAAGACACATACTAAATACAGCACATTTTCGAGAGAGCTATTAGCAATATATCTTTCCATTAAATATTTTCAGCACCTCCTGGAGGGCAGAGATTTCACCATATACACAGACCATAAACCATTAATATATGCATTACATACACATACTGACAAATATAATCCTCGGGAAATCAGACACCTAGATTACATTTCCCAATTCTCATCAGATATCAGATATGTGACAGGTCAAGAAAACATAATGGTAGATGCATTATACGTGCCACAATTGCTTCTTTAGATTCTAGTTCTTTGAACCTCGAATTAATCGCTAAAGAACAAACCACAGACACTACACTCCAAGGAGTACAACAAAGCACATCACTAAAATTAGTTGAACTACCTATTCCATTCAGTGATACTAAATTTTATTGTGACATTTCACAAACCTTACATAACACCAAATTTGAGACAGCGGGTATTCCAACACTTCCATATATTGTCCCACCCAGGAAAACGTGCAACGGTGAAGTTAATTACTGAACGTTTTGTCTGGCCAAATATGTCAACTGACATAAGAAATTGGACAAAATCTTGTTTATCATGCCAGAAGAACAAGATAAATAAGCACACCAAATCACCAGCAGGCACATTCAGCACACATGATGCAAGATTCACAAACATACACGTTGATATTATAGGACCTTTACCTTGTTCTCAAGGATATACATATATCCTTACTATCATAGATAGGTTTACTCGCTGGCCTGCTGCAATAGCCATCAAAGATATTACTGCCACAACAATAGCTAAAACTATCCTTACTGAATGGATCACAATATTTGGTGTACCTTCAGTAATCCCAACAGACAGAAGAGCTCAGTTCCAGTCTACATTATTTAGAGAGTTCAATCACCTACTTGAAACTCGACACATAAAAACTACAGCCTATCATCCTTGTGCAAACGCGATGGTAGAATGTTTCCACAGACAGTTGAAGGCAGCTCTAGCAATGAAACAAAACAAAACTAATTGGCTAGAAAACTTACCACTGGTACTTTTTTCAATCAGAAACATTATAAAAAGGATTTGGGTGGTACACAAGCTGAAATGGTTTTCGGCACATCACTGACTCTATTTGGTCAATACTGTGATGACAACACGAACATTTTACCGACAACAACGTTTGTACAGGAATCAAAACATAGAATGTCATCATTAACGTTTACACCTACACGGAAAGCAAACAAAAATATATATCTACCAAATGACCTTTACACTTGCACATATATGTTTTTAAGAAATGGCGGTGTAAAAAAAAACCTTTATGTTCAAAATACACAGGTCCATATCAAGTTAACAGAAAGGACAAGTATTTCACCATCATGAAAGATGGAAAATATGACAATATTGCTATCGATCGGATTAAACCGGCTTATGCCGATAACCAATTCTTACAGCAACTACAAAAAGAAAAACATGAGCATTCAGACTCAAATATAGCACAAAAGACGAATGAACAAACATCCAGCAAAACAAATGACACCTCACCAAAGACAATAACAGAGAAGAATGTTACAACAAGATCTGCGAGACACGTGCATTGGCCAAAATATTACAAAACATACCTGAGATATTAAATTATTGTTTCCTACATATCATTAGAAATAAATTTCTAATGACTGGAGGGGGCCTTTGTCGTGTCCACTAAAATATAAAATACAATATTTATAAACCAATCACACTCAAGAAAACACTTACATCTTAAAACACACCAATAAAATCATAGAATACAAATCAGAATGTTTGTTGTATTAGTCTTCATTATCTTTAGGTAGATACAGACCAAATATCGTACGGACGTAGTAGAAGACATAACACGTGTCCTTTTAGGGACAATTAGGAATAAATTAATAATTTAGTTCTGGGGTCGATTTTGTTACGAAAAAAGTGTATAAAAACATACGAAATCCGTTCCCAAACAGGAGAAACGCGGCTGTCACCAAACTCTCGCTTATGATCTTCACGACTTCATGCTAAAAGCGACAGCGTTGACAAACTTCAGACTACGGCAACACCGCCAACAGTAAGAAACAATTTCTAACTATCTCTTGTATCCGCTTTACTATGAATCACGCACACACGTATTGACTTTTTCATACAAACACACATATTGTAATGACACAGTGGGTAGATGGACCAATACTATTTATATTATTATACTTTCAACGTACAGGATTCAAGTAAACAACAAAATCTCCAAACTGTGAATCAACAAGTATATATTGAAATAACATACAAGAACAAATATGCAATAAAATTGTATTCAATGCATAGATTAAGGGAAAGAGTTTGTTTAATTGATTGTATTTTGTTTTGTAATTGATTGTTCGAAGGAAGTTCTTTTTTAGAGAAAAATGTTCAAGAATCAATATTAGAACAAAGGTCTGTTTGTTAGAATAGATAACACAAGAATACAATTGATCAGAAATGTGTTGTGTTATAGAATGGTTCGAAATTAACAGAGTCCTGGTTGATTGAGCTTGGTTAAGTCACAGAGAGAAGTGTGAGTTTATATTACAAAATTCTGTGTCTGTGTGTGCGTTTGAAATGTTATGAGTAAGATCGTGGATTTGTTTTGACAGGCAAAACTTACTGCATCCTACTGACGACTTGTGAAAAAGTCGCCTCTTTTAAGGAAAAAGAATAGGCTCCCACAGAAGCGCGGGAAAACGTTAATTTTGCACTAAAATATGAGATTGGTTAAAAATTTAACAAATCACTGCATTCGTATTAACAAAACAGGCAAGCAAACTCAAAACCGAAGGATTCAAAGAAATGACTGCGATGGCTAAATTGTCCTATAGTATTGATTTATTAGTCAATCGCAGACGAATAAAATGTGGGCGTGGATAAAACATAGCAATCGCTACAATATCACAACATTTTATTGTTTCTCACATACGTACACAAAGACATTTTATATTTTATTTCAGAACTTTATTAACCCAAACAAAAAGACATTACTTTCCAATCTATCATCAACTGCTTGTATTCTTGTCGTTATATTAAATTAATGTTTATTTGTTAAAATTACGTTGTCTTTTCTACTGAATTTTATTCCTTCAATTAAAATCGTGTGATTATTCTAGACGGCCAAATTACGAGATATTTTGTTAATTTATCGAATCCCGACACTCCAAATTTCAACATTCAACGAAAAACCGAAGAGAAGGATTCCTACAAACCTATTTAAGCGACTACAAATACTAGACGCATTAATAATAAAAAACAAACCACGTAACATCAACAAAATTTAGGCAAACAAATTTACTAAATATATTTCATATATAACAAAATGAAAAAGCAAACGACACGAATGAAGCGTGAAGACGCAATACTTCAAAAAAGAAAATGATGGACATTATGGAATCCTCCATGCTTGCCTGTCACCCCTTACGGGAAGATGCAATCTTCCACAAATTAACCTTTAATCAATCATCACTTAAATTTTCCAAACTCAACTTCCCATTAGTTAAAAGGACACAAAAATGTAGCAAATTGAGACAAATCCTTTTTTCCCGCGCAGCTGTCTGGAGCCTATTTGAAAAACCCGAAATTTATAAAAAAAAAAAAAATAAATAAATCGCTCGACTTAATTCAAACCAGTCAGACACTGAGTTTCAAGAGATGCCAGCAGACTCCATGCGTGCAAACACACTGACTCAATAACACTAGCAGCCTCTCATCAACTCGACACAACTCGCACTACTATTGCCGCGTGAAGAAACTTACAATTTACTAAAAAAAAGTGACATTATCACTACGAAATAATAATTGCACATTTAATCAACTTTAGCATATCAATCAAAGGCACACAACTCTTCATAACTTAAATCAACACTTACAACTGTCACACACATACACACTATTATTTGAACTCACACAATTGACATTTTACCTTGCAGAAATCAAACGGTTTTAATTTCACAAACAAACTTAAACCATCAACATTCACTCACCAAATCTCTGCATGAACACTCTTTGCAGTCTTATCTCACTTGCTACATTTAACAAGCAAGCTATCATCACTTTGAGTATATCAAATATATATATAAATTCATGTTATTGTTGAAATCTATAACTACGTTGTTTTTTCCTTGATTTCTTCAAGTTGTATTGTCTTCATATGTTCGTTTAATTTATTTGTTGTGGATAAATGCCTAATATACATGCACATTTTAGGCCTTCACACAATTTCACCTTCTGACACATCTTACTTAGCATAAATTCTGCAACAACATGACGCATGATCACGCAATATTTTGAATGTCAACAAAAAAGTCTTTGATAATAGCTTATGAAAGCCGAAGGTACTCAGACATCGGATAATTTATATTAAAATTGTCACTTGAAACCAAGAAAAGAGTCCGAAATAGAAAAAAAACCTCAGCCACACTTTTCGGAAGAATTAAAGAAAGAGGAATGGTGCACAATGTACCACGAAATCTCCATATTTGATTATCACGGATTTTTAACCTCCCCGGAATAATGTCAAAAGACTAAGTAAGATAAATATATGACATCCAGGAAAGACATGAACTTAATTCAGTTTTTCTTCTATGATTGCCACCCAAGGCAAGAAAGCCAAGTCTACCCTGCTATTTGACACATGGTTGGAAGATGGATTCATGTTTTTTTTCAAAGAGTATTAATACGACTTGAAGGAAACAGAATCAGCTTTAATATAATTTGCCCACTCCCCTCTGTCGTAATCTAATTTTGCAGACTTGAATAGTATTGAGTTCGATCCACCCTAAGCGCTTCATACTAGTAGCCTTGAGCTATATCTAAAAAGAACTATGCTTCATAAATAAAATAACTAATCACCTGACATCGCACTGTTGAGTAATTTTTGCATTAGATGACATTCTTATGGCCTTTCTTGTTCCAAATCTTAAGTTTGACTTTGAAACTAGTCTAGGCTAGCTATTCTTGCGTGAAACAACCAATTTAATTAAAAACTGTAACGGGCATGTGCGGAAGCGTCCTCGAACTGCGTGTGTGTGTTGTCACCGGGCACACGTTGGAGTACCATAATGGACTCGACCGAAGACTACAAGAAGACGCGCGAGTCGTTTGGCGTCTTTTCTTGGGCGACAAAAGCCGTTGCGGTCGGTCGTCCGTCGGCAGCAGTCTTGGGTGCCATTTTGCTCGTTTGCTGTCGTAAAGTGTTTGTTCAGAAAAGAAGGCGTTCGTTTTTGTGTCGCAAGAAGTTTTTTTTGTTTGTTTCACCCCCCCCCCGTTTTCTCGCAGAAAGCTATTTCGGCATTATGGCCTTCGAACCGAAGCTGATACCACTGTTCGACGGAAGCGATTCTGGACAGTCGGTAGTGGAATGGTTGGAGAAGGCGGAACTAATATGTCAGTTGAGCGGTGTGATGCGAATTGAGTGTGTTATCCCAATGTGTTTGGCAGGTGGCGCATATGCTGTGTACCAGCAATTGAGTGAGGAGAAGCGCGCAGAAAGCGTTAAGAAAGCGTTATACGCGGCTTTCGCCTTAGATCCCTTCGTGGAAGCAGTTTGCAGCACGTCGCCTTCAGCCAGGGGAGACGGTCGACGTCTTTTTGGCAGAACTGCGCAGACTCGCGGTTCTGTTTGGCGGCGTATCAGAAAAGTATTTACAGTGAGCATTCGTTGCTGGATTGCCTGAGTATGCAGAGGAGCTTTTAAGAGCGCCATCCCAGATGGAAGACCTGGATTTGTCACATGTGCTGACACGAGCTCGCGCTATTTTGAAGAAGTGCACTGGTTCTACGGAGCAGGCCGCAGTGGCTGCACAGTTGAAGGAAACAGATGTGTACACGAGGTGCTATAAATGTGATAGACCCAATCATAGGGCGAGCGATTGTCTCCTGGGTCGTGAACCATCCAAAGCTGCTGGTACCATCACTTGCTATCGATGTCATCGGCAAGGGCACATTGCTCGATGTTGTTCTGGAAACGGGCAAGGGGGCGAGAATTCAGCGCCAATCTCCTCCTCAAAACCCTTGTAAATGACGCATTGCCTGTCGTGACAGTTCGTATCAATGGAATACCACGTATAGCTCTGGTGGATACAGGATGGACACAGTCACTAGTCCGCAAGTCATGCTGTCGAGCATGGACAAGAAAATCAACACGCGTGCTTACAGTAGACGGAGGCGCACTTGACTGCTGTGGAATCGGAGTGGTACAAGTTAGCGTTGGTGCAAAGCCGTCCATCGCTATGGAAGCCCTAGTCGTGGACGGAGACCTGCTTGGATTTGACTTCCTGCTCGGACTAGACGCCATCAAACAGTTGGGAGGAATATCTGTAACTGGCACCGGTGAGGTGAAGTTTCCGCAGTGTGTCGAACCAGTCATTGCTACCATTACCGAGCCCGACTTTAAAGTAGAATTCGATGAGACCACTCGGAGGTGGACCGCATCTTGGAAATGGACTGGCAACCAACCTCCGGGTACGTTAAGAAATAGACTGGCAGAATATCCAGCTCCCGCACAAATTCGGGAGGAGTATGATCGGGAACTCCAGATTTGGATAGATAACGGCTGGCTGCTTCCTTACCCGGAGGAGGAACTCGGACCCCCAAAGGGTTTAATCCCCCTCATGGCCATTCTGAGCCAGGACGAGATCGTCAACTCAGCCTCTTCCTCTTATATTGACGACGTTTTTGTTAACGAGAGTGTGTGTTCTGTGGTCCGCGTCAAGGAACATTTCGGTCTGTCAAGTAAGACCCCGAAGCGGCTAAGAATTGGCACACGCGTATTGGGATTGCATGTCTGGGAGGTGCAAGCAAGCTCCTAAGCCACCGGTGTGGTTGTGAAGAGCAATGGCGCCATGGCAGAAGACGCAAGCTGGCTCCGACTGGTGCACGAAGACAAGCACATCAACTTGGCTGAGCTCGATGCTGTGTTGCGAGGTGTCAACCTTTCATTACAATGAAAGGCTAAAACCATTCATTTACGGACAGACTCAGCATGTGTGCATTGCTGGGTAGCTGACACTCTGTCCGGACGGACGAGAGTACGCACCAAGGCAGCCTCTGAGATGCTAATCAGATGTCGGCTAGCCACACTCCAAGAGTTGGCCTTAGAATACGAGCTGGACATTGATGTAGAGCTTGTCAAGTCGTGCAACAATCGAGCCGACCAACTTACTAGAGTACCGCAGCGATGGTTAAATGAAATGCGCAAAATAACGGAACTCAGAGAACCTATGTGCGCTGTGGCTGAAGAGCGAGATGTTGCTCAAGTACGAGCCATTCATCAATCCAGCGGACACCCTGGTGTGAAGAGAACACTCTATTTTGTGAAGTTGATCGACCCAAGAGTAACAAAAGCTGAGGTGCGAGCGGTGGTTAGGGGATGCAAGGAATGCCAGTCAATCGACCCGGCCCCTGTGCGTTGGAAACCGGGCAGGCTTGATGTCGCGGAAAATTGGCACAGGGTTGCGATGGATGTAACCCATTTCGGACATCAACTATACCTGACGCTGATAGACTGCGGCCCCAGTCGATTTGTCATTTGGAAGCCCTTGAACCGCCAACACTCTGCTAGCATCATCAAGGAGTTGGAAGTAGTGTTTTGTGAAAGCGGGCCGCCGGTTGAGCTGCTTACGGATAATGGCGCAGCGTTTTGTGGAGAGAGGTTTGCCGCGTTTGCAAAGATGTGGAATGTACAAATACGATTTCGCTGTGCCCACGTACCATCGGGGAATGGGATAGTTGAGAGATCCCATCGTACAATAAAGCGTATCGCGACGAGAACACGGTGTTCAGTTTTGGAAGCTGTATATTGGCACAATGTTACCCCAAAGGACAATAAAACATCTTCAACTGCACCGGCGAATGCAACCTACACCTACAGGGTCCGCATTAAGGGTATCGACGCAGCTTTGGTGCGTGACGACACAGTTGCCAATCCTTATACGGTAGGAGAGACTGTCTGGGTGAAAAACCCGCACGTAAGGTGTACGACACAGTTCAACAAGGGTACGGTGACACAAATTAATAGTCCACACTACGTCCTGTTGATGGAATACCGCGCCACATAAAAGATGTGCGTCCAGCGTGCGGGAAAGATTATTCCGTCAGCAACCACGTTAGTTCTTCTAATGATGATGAAGCCCCGATGGTATATATAAAATCAGAGGAAGAGCACACCTTAGAGAGTAGCGCGCCTGATGAACCTATGCGGGATGAGCTCAGCGAGACATCTGAAGAGAGCGCCACTGAGGAAGCACTTGAGACCATATCACTGAGACGGAGCACCAGGCAGAAACGACCTGCCCCACATTGCCATTTGTGTGATCTAGAGATAAGGGAGGAGTGTAGCGAGCATGCGCAGAAGCGTCCTCGAACTGCGTGTGTGTGTTGTCGCCGGGCACACTTTGGAGTACCATAATGTACTCGACCGAGGACTAGAAGAAGACGCGCGAGTCGTTTGGCGTCTTTTCTTGGGTGACAAAAGCCGTTGCGGTCAGTCGTCCGTCTGCAGCAGTCTTGGGTGCCGTTTTGCTCGTTTGCTGTCGTAAAGTGTTCGTTCGGAAGAGAAGGCGTTCGTTTCAGGTTCGCAAGTAGGCGTTCGTTTTTGTGTCGCAAGAAGTTTTTTTTTCTCGCACAAAAACAAATCATTCGGGTTAGGAGTAGAAAAATTTAAACTAAAAGTTATTGTTTCTAATTCGTAGAAAGAAATTGCATATTAATAATTTTCAAGAATATTCATCATCATCATTATTAATATTGTTGTTGTTTTCGATGGTGGTGGTGTGTTTTTTTTTTAGTTTTTGTGTTTGTTCTTGTGGTCAGGTAGAAGTTTTTTTACACAAAAAATTGTGTAATTAAAGGGTATCTCTGATTTCACAAATTCATAAAACCAGCCGCTCGAAGAAATATGTTGTTTTTTTAGATTTAAGTAAATAAGTTGTGGATATTAAAACTTACAATACTTTAGTTCTCTTAAAAAAAAAAATACCCGGTTAATAACCTTCTGTGGTTGGTATATTTTAGAAGTCATGTTTGAAGATCACCGGCGGAAGTGAAGTACCCAGAATGCACCGCGCGTTATACGCCGACGCGATTTGATGCAGACGGTAATAAAAAGTAAGGGACGTGGGACGACAGCAATGCTAAGATTTTCTTATGTAAGTAAAATTAGTATAGCTTTTATGTGTCTATATTGTCGGATCTGTAGCAAAGATATACTGCTTTGTCTGCTGATTATTATATACACACTAATGCCTTTTTCTAATAATTCTTTTTTTTTTGTTTTTCACAGCAACAATGAAAAATTAATGAATGAGTTAGGCAAGGTTGAAGAGAAAATTGAAAAATGTGAGTTTTTTTTGTGAATTGATTTCCAAACTAAACCACGGGAATTATTTTTTTCTGAATTGATTTCAACGGGGAAAAAAAGAGTTTATCGCAAATTACTTTTTACTTTTTTTTTTTTTTTTTTTTCTTCCACTTTTGATGGTTTCTCCTTGAAAACGCTAACTTCATGTCGAAACAAACGTTTCTAAAAATTTCCAAAAATGTCTTAAGAATCTTAGAGAATTATTAGAAAATGTGAATGTTGCTTTTATTTTTTGAAGTCGTGAGATATGACTTTACTAAAAAAAATAAACGAAGAGAGAATGAACAGCAATAAATATTTTATATTTTGAGATTGTTCATCTTGTGAACAAAAACAAACTTATGAAAATTTAAACTAAAAATTAAGCAGTAGTAATCCCTGAATAAAAAATGAGTTGCATTTTTTTTTCTTAATTTAAAACTGAAAGTGGAAATTTAGTCTATTATTGAAAGTTAAACCTACTTTTATTTTTTTTTCTCTCTCTCTCTCTCTCGCTTTTACTTTTAAAAAATTTCATTTTATTTATCTCTCCCTCTCGACTCAAATGGAACTTTGAAGTAAAGATGACAGACAAACTTTATGTCCCGTTACTAAAGTTTATGCAATAATTTCTGCTTTTCTTTAATAATTATTGCAATTTGCAAGTAACACTTGAATTTAAAACAAAAATACTGAAACCTCCCAAAATCTTCTTTAAGCATTATCTTGCCAATTAATTTTGTCATGTAACCAACTGACCAAATAAACAAGGGAAATACCTTTCTCCCGATTTTCACTGTACTTTTTCTCTTTTATTCACCCCCGCCTTTTTTTAATCAACGTAACACTCTGAGATGGATAAGTAACGAAAAATGCTGTCAAATTTTTTATGTTTCGTGAAAAAAAAAATAGGGAGGCATTGAAAAAAAAAAAAAAAATAATGTAAATTACAAGTAAGAAGACTAAAAAGCTCTACTTTTTAATGCCCCCCCCCCCCTACGCCTTACATGTGATTTAAATTTATCCTTGGGTCCTTCCCCCACCCCGCACCGTTAAGTCTTTTTGTAGACAAAAAAAAAAATGATCATTTTTTTTTTATTATTATTTACTTTTTTATTGTTAATTATACAATCGCAGCAATTCTTCTCTAAAATAAAGCAAAATGTAGTGTCTTGATCAGTTGTTTTTACATTAATGCTCAATTTTCTTCAAATCGTGGATGACAACCGTAAAATCTCAAGTGTCATTGAAACGAAACATGAGACATAAAAAAAAAATAAAAAATTTTTTGGCAGACAATTTATTTCTGTAAAATATTGCAGTTTTAAAATAAATTGTTTTTATTTTAGTTATTAAATAACTAAAATAAAAACAATTGTTTTTAAAAACAAAAACATAGTAAATTGTAAAAACTGTTGTTTTTGTTCAGAACTTTTTTTTCTGCATGTGTGGTAAGCAGATTTTGAAATCTTGATAAAAATACGAAACAAAAAAAGGCTGTCTATATAATTTATCTTTGCTGTGAGAATAAGTTTGTTTCTTTTAGTACTAGAAAAAACATTTTGGACCATATATTTGATTAAAAAAATGAAAGCAACACTGACTCCATATGTCATAACAATCCATATGGGACCACTATTTCAGACAAGTAATTTTCAGAATTAAAACCTCGTTTTTAAAAAAGAAAGTGTGTAACCGAAAATAGGAATTTTTCTTTTTAAAATTAAAAAATGTCTCTTTCTGGAATACGCATATTTCATTTTATTTTTTAAATAAAAAAAGTTTCCAAAACATTCACTTTTTAGTTTATTGCAGTTTTCGTGTATAATTCTTGGTAATAAATAACTTAAACCTTCAGCGGGTGTATTTACGAAAAAATAATTTGAATGAAGACAGGGATTGAATTCCTAGAAAATATTTCTACTAATAATTATTTAATTTCTTTTCCTTCCTCCCCCTCCCTCCCTCCAACTTTTTATTTTTAGTACCGAAAGCTTTTTTCTTCTATGGTAAACATAACTTTCGAAAGAACTTCTTTAACTGTTTAAATCGGATTTTCTTCCAGTCCCTTTTTTTTTCTTCTGAAAATTGATTAAAGTAAACAGAAACGTTTCTGCGTTATATACATTTATTAAATTAATAGTTTGGTTTTTGGTTTTGCCAAGGTGTCCAATTTTGAGAAGTCTATGGTCGTAGTTAAATGGAAACGTTTTAACTCTTTTCTTTTGTAATGCTTTTTAAACAATTCTGTATGTTGGATGTGTTTTCTCAGTAGGGAGCAATTTCTTTTCTTTTTTTTTTCTTGCAAAAATCGTTTGGAAATTTAAACCTAAGTTTTGAATGCTTTAAAAATTTTAAATAAATTAGTATTTTAGAAAACTGAAATGTTTGTGATAAATTTCTACTTAACCAACAAAAAGGCACTGATCGAATTTGTCATCTCTGAGCCAAGATCAGTTGGTGATCACTTTTTATCGCACGTCTGTTTGTAATTACAAAAAATATAGCTACCGAGATAACTGTGCAGTAAATTTACTGAACTTCAAAACTAATTTAAGATGTAATTAAGGGTTTTTAAAAACCACCAAATGAACAGTTCCTGATCTTCTTAAAAATTAAGTGGAAAATACTCAATGAATGAATCGTCCTCCTTTATTTTAAAATGCGTTTTTATTTTTATATATATATATATATATATATATATATATATATATATATACACACACACACACACACACACTTTCATTTAAATTTACATAGAACTAGTAAAAATTTGTGTACTCAACGTGTACAACCGGTTAATGTTTATAAGTGGTTAATTAGGAAACTTGCTAGGTACCTCTGTAACAGACCCGGTAGCATGCAGTGCTGGCCTACGAAAAGGTGGCCTTGTGCCAGACACTACTCACGACTACCGAATCCACTAACAAAGTAAAAATAATAAATGTGTGATCTTTAGCGAGGAAAAAGGGTCATTTGACACCTGCATAAAAATAGTAAAATATAGATAGCCAGGTGGAAACGACGAAAACAAGTCTGGTGGAAGACAAACCATAAAACGAGTAGTCGGTAATAGAATGTTGATGTTCCGTGCCAAAACGAAAATCAAAATGGCTAAGGCGGAAAAAGTTCCTTCAGAAGGAAAGTTCTGGAACAGTCTTCTTATACAAAAGGTACATGCATACACAACAAAGAAAATACTCACTGCAAGGTTTTATAATGTGTGTGTGTAATGTTATCTTTTTTTTTAAACTGGTTCGCAAAGGTTAGAGTTCAAAAGGTATATGTGAAGTTCATCAAATCGGCCATGTCGAAAAACTCTACGTTCGCTAATAGTGAACGGAGGAAAGTTCGAACAAGTTGTTCGCAGAAGGACGATGAATTAGTCTTTTTTTTAAGTGTGATGACGACAGTGTCGTAGACTCTACATTCTCCGGTAGAAAATGGAGGAAATTTCAAACATGTTGTTCGAAACAAGTTACAATCACAGGAAAAATATTCAGCATAATGAACCAAAGAGTCACTAGGAAGTTTTTGGTTAGTTAAGATATTCCAGCCCGCGTATGGGTAAGGGGCACGAAATAAATGAGTCGACCTTCTTCTTCTGGAAACAGACCGCGACTGACTTGAAAAACAAAGTTTGTCAATGACTTCAGAGAAATGTGCAGGAAAACTTCAAATTCTGTTCTAGCTTGAATCGGGCAGCGAGCCACCTCACGTCGGCAACAAACAGGCTGGTTTACTACTATGTCTAGCCGAATGTGACAGGAAGGGGTGCAATCTATGTACATACATAAAAATAGTTGGAATCCCTGCGCGATTCCACACCTCCACTAATTCGGTATAGTGCGTAAGGTTTAAAAATGAACAATCTTTCATGGAGCTTTCATTGAAAGCTAGAGGACTTAACTATTTCCAATAAGCAAAATACTCTGGTGTATTTCAAACAGAAATTATATTGATCAGAATCGATTAATTTTTTTTTTTTTTTTTTTTTTTTTTAACACTTTTGTAAAAGAAAGTTAATTCTCACTTTTAAAAAATCTTGCAAAAATAAAATATTTCTGAAACATTAGAGAAAATCAGAATTAAATTAATTTGAAACAAATATTACTTGTAGCATAGAAATGTTATATACAAACATTTAACTACAAGGACTTGTTTTTCTGATGTGATAATCGATTTATTGATGGCTGAATATATTCATAGTTAAGTATGGTGGGGCAGACAAAGTTTGCAGTGGTTTTTTTTGTTTTTTTGTAGGGGGACAACCCTTAAAACACATGACTTTTAAATGCTACATTTATTGGTTTGTACATCCATACTTCAGTCATTCTGCACATAATGATACATACAAAAACAAATTTAAATCCTTTTAAAAGTATTCATGGTCATCAGATTGTAGTAAGCTTTACAATATATGATTAGTAAATATAGTTTTCCTAAGAATCATCACATTGAAAACGAATTTTAAAAGATTTAAAACTTATAACTTAGATAATTTAAAACTTGTAAAAAATGAAAACAAATCTTGTAAAAAAAAAAAGTTTCTAACAAAAAAATGAAAACATAATTTCTTTCATTTGTGAATAAGTCCTGAAAAAATCAAAATCTCGCAATTATTTGATTTCCAAATTAATGCATCTATCACCAAAACAAAAAAGGCAAAAATTTGCTATGCTTAAAGTTAGTATAACCACTGATGCAAGAAAAACAAGTTTTTTAATCAAAATTTCAAATGTTCTAAAAAGGATTAAAAAAAAAAAAAAAAATTTAATCAAAAAATACTTTGATCCTTTCTCTTAATAACAATGATTTTGATAATAAAACTTAATTTTATCATGTAATTTTATCTCTTTGAGAGAAAAATGTTTGAAGCTTAGAAAGTGGGGAGGTTGAAATTTCTAGAGACAGCCAGCCACTTTCTTATTGTATTCAATTATATTCATTATGTACTTGCATGTTTGTATGAGTGATTATGATGAAGTCTAATGAACTGAATAGTTTTAGGTTCAATTCTGAAAATAAACATAAACCAGTTTCTGTTATTCATGTAGATTGTGTGAATTAGGCAATCAATTTAACATTTTAGAAACCATTTTTTTCAATCTTACTGATTAGTTATATCTAAAGTGTTTCTTACTAGATCCATATTATTAATAGTAATACTCATTATCTAATGTCTGTGATTATACACTTCTGTCAAATCCACTTTTTTTCTTTCTTTTTTTTTTTTTTTTTTTTTTTTTTTTTACTCCTGCCGCTACACTTTGCTATATAAGATGATATATTAAAGACTGATTTTTCTGCGTTCACTCCATATGCCTTTATCTGAACATTTCATTAATTTAATCTAAGAACAGAGTATCATATTTATAATGGGAGCCATGTACATTATTGAATTTTGTAATTGCGCTCCAATTTACTTACCTTCCCCCCCACCCTTACAAAGGAATTTTATTGGAATGAATTTAGGTATCTAAAATTCTTAAATATGCTTCTTAATTTAAAACATGTTATATATAGATATATATATATATATATATATATATATATATCTCAAAAATACTTTTACAAACTTTTGGAGGCTGGTTAAAGAAAATTTATGCTAAATGTTGCTGTGTTGCTATGTAGATTAGGTAACATTTGTCATTCGTGTATGCTTGTGGCTAGTCTGTTTTCAATGTTTAGCATGTGTAATAGCAATTCAACTGAGAAGTATTCCATTGAACAATGGCAGGATATTCATATCATGAGCAGGCAGATATGATTTTTACCTATGGCCGCATGAATTGTAGTGGACATAATGTAAGGCCACTTATAAGACCTAATCAACAGTAACGAATAATGTCGCCCCACAAGTTGTTCATGACCATTCAGTCCTCTGCCACATTGTGTCTTTTGATCTCAGAGGGTGAGAAGATCACTGATGATGCAGTTTGTGAAGTTGGTTTGCCAGCTGGCACTACACAATAAAAAAAAAAAATAAAAAACAAGAATCCTTTGGAATAAAGAATTAACTCTGGTTAAAAATGTAACAATTTGGTTTGTATATGATTTATTATATACAGCAGTATTAACCCTTTCCACTTGTTGCTAAAATCAAATGCCATTTGGATCCAATCTGGAGTCTGCAGCTTGTTTTAGTAGTAACATAAAATTCTAAGTTCTGGTCTTCAGGAATGGTACATGGTCTTGGTCTGGAGATCTCAGCAAACGATGTGGATTCCATTAGCAGTAGTGTGGGGAATCTCTCCAACTTGCCCAAATTCCTGCTTATATGGTGTCCTGCATCCAGCAAGGGTAGGTTTGACTAGGGTCAGGATTCAGTTGTCTTCTACCCTATGCATCAACCTTTTCTAAAATTACACACACACACACATATAACTGAAGTGGTTTTCCAAATTTTGGATTGTCCAGCTCCCTTTTGAGAGTAGTCAGAGGAAGTAAGCTGTCCCCTTAACTCCAACTTCCTTCTCATCTCACCTCACACCATAGCTCCATATAGGCAGTGCTAATCTTTCTCCCACTTTCTCAGCAGCTAACCTCAGCCCACTCCTAGGGCTGATGTGACAAATACAACTTCCAACATAGCAAAAACATAAGGGATTTTCCATCATTACTCTTTCTTTATTAGCTTGTCTCATGCTGTGATTTCTTGATCAACCAGGCCACTCAAGAATTGGAAAAGAAAGAAAAATTATTTCCACTCTCCTTAAAATGAAAGTTCCTTTTCTCTGTCTATGTATTTTTATGATAATCAGACCACACAGCCTTTTTGTCCATAGTCACTTCAAAATAGTAATTAATTTTCTTTTACCAAAGGAATCCAAATTAATATTTTGATAGAAAATTTTTCTCAGTACAAATGTTACAGAAATTATAATGGCAAATGCATCAAATCTGTCTCTTTCTCTGTGGGGACACTTCTCTTCTGCATGGCTGATTCAAAACAAATGGTTTTTCCTGGCCCTTTTGTCCACAGGAATAAAATGTTATTTTGATGACCACCTTGGTCTCTTTATCGGCAATGTTTTAAAATCATTAAATTCACAATGTTTTCCGATGTTAGTTTTGACATTTTTTGTTGAAACCATATTGCGTTTGTGACGTTTTGGTTTGTTGACATCATTATTACTATTGGCTAAGAATTCGAGGTTAATTTTATGATTATGTCCTAGTGTTTCTAAATGCTTGCCTTTGTTTGACAAAAATATCCTAATTGATAGAGTTGGTAAACAGCCTAAATTGGACCAATTTATGTAAATTATTTAGTATTCTAGGATGCTGGTTGGATTGTTTTCTGATGTATCTATGGTTGTATGAATTTTTAATATATGGTTTATAAGCCCATTAGATAGGTCAAATAGCAGAAAAAATTTTTTTTTTTTTTTAAACTAATCCATAAGTACTCCAGTCATTCCCCAACACTAAATAAGATTTTCAACAAAAATGACAGCTAGAGTTGTGCCAAAAACATGACCAGTATACATCACAGCACAACTCTTCCATTCTAAACAAACACTTCAACAACCTATAAAACCTCAACATCCCCACAACTAAAGAATGCAACTGCCGAAAAAACAAACCCTGCCCATTAAACGGTAGATTTATGACCAAATCATTAATCTATAAAGCTGAAATCAAATATGCTGACTATGTGGGCTCTATGGAAAACCACTGGAAATTTTGCTTCTACCACCATCAAATAACATTAGGCAATATCAAATATAGTAACAGCATTGCCCTCTCTAAATTTTTCTGGAAACTTAAAAGCAAGAATAAAAAACAACTATCACCTGGGAATGCATAACAAAAGCTAAACCCTTCAGCGAGAAAGGTGACAGATGTAACTTGTGTCTTTCTGAAAAATTAATGATCCTAAAAAATATAAACAATCCAAATTTCTTAAACAAAAGAAGTGAATTAATGAGCACCTTCCTACGTAGGACCAAATTTCTACTCAAGCCCGTTGACCCAGATTAATATGGTCTAGCCAGGCCCGGGGACCACAAATACTAGTATTGATATTAATTAATTATTTTTATTAATATTTTTACTATATTTTTGCAAACTTAACTATATAACTACTTTTATTATTAGACTGTAATGCATTTAATTATTTATTAATTTTAGAATTTTATTATTATATCTAGCTAAATTCACTTAGTTTTTTTTTTTCCCATCACTTTTGTTAGTAAGCATCCCACATTATGATAATAGATTTGCTAGTAATCATGAAATGTTGTAAGAGCCAGGGCATAAATGTACATTTCACCATTCCTGGCAGATCTTCTATTATCACAGTGTGAGATACCTTCTAATGAAAGTGATGGAGGAATCTAAAATCACCAGCACCCCTCATTCTTGTGCATGTTTATTCACACCAACATGACAAATTTAATCTGAAGTCTTGAAGGACAAAATGCATCACAAGAATGTTTTCCACTTTGTCATACAATTTCCCCAATACAACAGTATTTGGTATATAATAAATTATATAATTTGGTACATAAAAATGTTATCTCTCTCTTTCTTTCTCTCTCACACGTACACACAAATATAGAAACAGTGCAATGAATAAATTGTCATTGAAATTACACAAAAATGAAAATAACACTGACATCTCATTTTTAACAGATATATTTACCAAAATTACACAAAAATATCATGAAATACTAAAGACTAAATTCATTGAATAAAATCACCATTAGCTTCAACCATGGCCACCAGACGACTTCGGAACCTCTTGAACAGTCTCCTTGCTTAAGTTGGTGAATACTGTTTCAGTTCATATTTGGTGTTACAAGGAGTTTTGTGGGTCTCTTGAACAATTGACCCTCCCGACCCCCATAATAATCAAGGGGGTTGCAATCTAGGAAGTTAGCCGGATGTTAGTGGTGATGTAGTCACAGAAATTGTCTCACAGACATGATTGAGTTCTCCTGCTTGTGTGGCACGGTGCAGAGTTCTGTTGCCAGACATAGGGTCTTCCAACAGCCATCCTCTTGACATAGACCTCTGTTAAGTCTGAGGCTTTGTGGGAAGATAAATGAAGGCATAACATCACTAGTGATCACTCCAAACACCTTTGTAATCACCAAGAGACACCTCAAACTCTTTCTGAATTCTCTGCACTGTCCTCAGATTGACACACAAACACTCTGAAATGTTCATATTGAAGCTTCTGACATGAATGCCATACAGTACAGTATGCTGTTTTCAAATTACTGGCAGTGAATTGAGTCATGGTGCTCTTTTTCTCAAAGATGGTGCCCAACTGACCCTACTATACTGTGCAGTCAATAAAAACAAACGATGCATGTGCATAAAATATTAAGTGATAAATATTTGTGTGTGTGTGTATTATTATTATTATTATATATATATATATATATATATATATATATATATATATATATATATATATATATATATATAATAAATAAAATTTCATAATTTTCTTAGGAGTACATAATTTTTATAGAAATAAAAAAGGTAAGACTTACCCTTCATGATTAAAAAAAAAAAAAAGTCAACTGGTTTCACCCTCATTCAACAGAGTGGAATTGAAGGAATATATGTCACAATATAAAACATAAAAAACCTATAATGCATGATATTAAAGGCAGAACAATGTAGATAGAAATAATGTCAAGTCCTAACAGACATTCCCTCTGTTTACAGAAGGAAGGCTGTTTGGACCTGACATAGATTGTTTCTAATGCCTTCAAATGAAAAAAATGAGTGAGCACAACTTTGGATTATGAAAGAGCCAGTGCTGAAATTGGTGGCACAATTTGAACTATTTATAAAGTGCTCTCTAATGGTAGAACCATATGTGTTGTTGATAATGTCACCCAATTGGAATGTACCATTCTTAATTTTCTTAGGTATTTGCTGATGCACTCTCGTGTCTAGCCGGAGGGTAGTTCTACCTATATAGTCAGCTCTGCAACTACATCTAAACTGGTAAATCACATTGTTAATATGGTGTGTGGGTAGAACATACTTTTGAGTAGACATCCATGCAGACCTGGTAGAAAAGACAACATGTACATTAGAAGAAAACAGTTCTCAACTGCAGAGCTAATTTGTTTGGCAAATTTTCCACTTCCTGTACCCAACCAAGGCAAATGCAAATAAATGAGGCATTTAGTAGCCATACCTGGTTTAAGTTTAGAAAAATTAGAAAGAGTTTTTAGTAATTTAGATTTTGAGCAAATCATTAGAGCTCTGTGTGTTAGAGTACTCATTAAATTTACTTGCGCTTGTTGGGACAGAATGCATCCCACTGAATATATAAACTAATAAATGGTGGTTTACAATAAATCCATGTGATGTAATAAGATGGAGTTCTGGTTACCAAAACATCCAAAAATGAAGTGGAATTGGTTTCAGTTTCCATTGTATAACTTAATGCCAGATGCATATCATTAAGTAAGGAAAAGAAATTTTTAATCTCTATTACATCCTCAAAGAGGTAAAATGTATTATCTACATAACTATGATACATTAACAGTTTAATAGTTCCAGAAAATAGATGATTTTCATAGAAACCCACAAAAATTTTTGCCAGGACTGAACCCATAAACTCCATCGATTTGCCTGTACATTATGTCATTGAAACTAAATTCAATTGATATAACAGCAAATCTTATTCGTTCAACAAAAATATTTCAGGAATGGCAGGCAGAGATATCTGGCTACGATATAGAAAATCTGTACAGATATCAATTATTGCTGAAATTTTTAAACAATCAGTCAGGTCCAGCCAGCCTTCCCTCTGTAAATGGAGGGAGCATCTGTTGGAACTTGATGTTATTTCTATCTAGATTGTTCTGTCTTTAATATCATACATTACATGTCTTTTTTTTGTCTTATATAGTGACATTTATTCCCTTGATTCCAGTTCTGTTGAGTGATGGCGAAACCAGTCGGCATATTTTTTTTTTTTTTTTTTTTTTTCACCATGAAGGCTAAACTTAGTATTACGTTTTTTATTTATATATATAAAAATATAATATATATATATATATATATATATATATATATATATATATATATATTATATATATATATATATATATATATATATATATATATATATATATATATATATATATATATATATATATATATATGAGGAAATAATAATCGGAACACCTGCACAAAAAATCAACTGTTTATTGCAAACCAATGCAGAAATTGCTGCTTGCAATTCTCATGTTATGAATGGGTAAGACATTTTGTTTTGTTTTTTTGTTGTTTTTTTTTTCCTCTGATATTTTCAATGTTGATTCAAATTTCATTGGTTTTAATGATTATAAAAAAAATTCTTGAATTTGTTTGCTAAATATTTTGCCAATAATTTGCCTTTAACACTTTATTTCTTTTAACACAAGATGTATTGAACGTAACACATAGAACATCTTTATCAAGAATATTATTGTGCGTGTACACACAATTCCTAAGTTTATTTATTGTTTATAGTTACAATCCGAATAGACTAATTCTAGGTAGTGTATTCGTGTGTAATCCTTCCCAAGTCAGTATTATATATAACATGATGTTATCTGAAGTAAATGACATAGAAATTCTATTATTCTTTTTTTCTTTATCTTGGTTATTTTGAGCCAAGTAAACATTTGATAAACTGGTTTGACCAGTTTTGCATTCCAGCAACACTAAAGTTTTTACCTTTTTGTTGAAACTATCCTAATAAATACACATAATGTTTATTGCTAACTTTTCCAAACGATTGCTACAACATATTGATTTCTGAGATTTTCCTGTCAATTTTACAAGGATAATCAAACTTAAGTTTTAAAATTTAATAACTTTTACAACTACACAATGTAAATATTTAGTACAAAATTAGTAGTTATCAAGTGAAAAAAAAGAAAAATATGGCTGTTTTGAGCTAGTTAATCTTAGCTAAATTGCATAAAAAATATGGGGCTTACAGCCATATCACTTTGAAACACCAGGTTTCATGTGATCATCAATGTTGAGCCTGATCAGTTCCTAGGTAAGTGACCAATTAGATATCCCAAGTGCTGTAAGCCTAAATATGCAGGTGGTTTAATAGATAACAGCTCCGAATTGGAAATCAGAGCTGAGTTCCAATTTCACTTGGGTTTGTTATATTCACTTATGAACAAATACTTTTGGGAAAGGTTTAAATCCATCTCTTCTCCGGCTATGGGTTAAATAGGATTTGTATCAGTAAATCATTATTATCTCCAAAAACTTCTTACAATCTAAAAACATTTTCAAGCTTTAAATCTGCAAAAAGTTGATAGGCCATAAAAAAAAAAAACAATCAATCAAAAATATGTTTAAAAACAAAGATAGTGCAGCACTTAGTGAGGATCAAACTCACTACATTATGAAACAGTTCACACAACAAACTTATTAACCATCATTAATACCATGTTATATTGCATAGATGACTTTTTTTTTTTTTTTTTCCTACTACTCTTGACTTTTTTGTTTTTATTACTGTTATCTTGTCTACAATTTGTTTTGGAGCATGACTCTGTATATGTTCATGGAGACACTTAAAAACATCAGATAATTCTATTGAAATTGGAAAATCTTTCATAGCATTCATTTGCTTATTCTTAATGATAAAGAATTGTTAACAAATTCTACATAATCCCAGAAGTCAGACTTTATAGATATTACTTATATCATAATTAATAAATACCATATAACACCCACCAAGTAAAAATTATTTCTCTGTGTACACTGTTGGTTTCACTAAATTTCCCTTCCCTTGAAACTGCTTCAAATTTCCACCCACACTTGACCCTATCTTTTGACATGTTTTTCAATCTCCACCCATATTAATGCATTAGTTTTGATTCACGTGATTTGTGAATTAAACTAATTTACATCTCCAAAAAACACAAGTTTCATTCATAAGCATGAAATTTAACTGATAATTCAGATAGCCCACATAATTATAATTCAATAATACCCAAAATCTGTAGCTTTGCAAATAGCATTAAATTTCAACCAAATGCTTATTTGCGATAAAAATCAAAGTTTATATACTACTAGTGTGACTGTGCTGTCAAAACTGATAGTTTATTTTTTTTTTTTTTTTTTTTATTATTCGCAGCAATTACATTGTTGATAATTGGCTTCAAAGCAGTGAAGATTGTTTACTCTACAAACTCCATTTTTGTGTAATTCTTTGCATTTCTCATGGCGCCAGGATTTTCATTCCTCCTTCTTTTGCATTGCTCTTAAGTTTCTTGCCAAAGACCTTCTTCCATTTACATTCTCATATCTTCTATTCTTGCATTAGATTCTTCCTCTGTTTCATTTTGTCATTGTACTGCTCTCTCTCTCTCCCTCCCCCACCTTCTATTACCTTCTCCTCCTGTCTCATTAGTTCACATCTGAGCCTCACGTCTCCTAGCTTGTGCTCTTATTGATTCAGGTCATTCCTCTGATGCCTGTGAATATCTTTGCCTATCAGATACTCGCCATTCCTGTATCTGATCCTGAGATAGATATAATTGCTGCCTTCATTTTCACTCTTGTTCTAATCTCCGCCTTTCTTCAAGGGAATTTTCCATTTTATGTTCACTGAACAAAAAGTTTCCTAAATGCACAAAACAGTGTAAAAGGGAATGTTTAAATTTAATTCTACATTTATAAAGCAAGTTTGTATTGAATCTTGGATACAATGAAAAACTAAAATGTATTTAAATAAGAACTTTTATTTACACTTACAATATTGATACTAAATTTATCTCTTAATAATTATTCAATTATATATTTAGAGGATAGAAGTGTTGAATCTAGAATACTATAATTCACATATTCAAATAAAATATATAGTGACTGATGCATTTTCTGCAATAATGTTAATAAAAAATCCCATGATATATTGGTTTGAAAGTAATTGTTACTTATAAATAAATGTTTATTACTGCTTGTATTTCTTTGTCTTATTAGGCCCTCAGATGGGACAGAAAATATATAAATACACATTGATAATTAATATGGTCTGATGATTTTGATTGATGACAAAATTTTTTATATTCTCTGTTATCAAAAAAAAAAATCTCCCTTTATGAAGAAAATATAAAGTTATCTCTCTCTCTCTCTCTCTCAAATGAGACAGGAAATGTATAAATAAATAAATATTAATAATTATATGGTTTGGCGATTAAGAAAATCTGTCCATTGAATATGTATTTTGATGCTTTATATCCAAAGCAATAAAAAAGAGTAAGAATCCTGTTCAATCTTTTATTCTAACAAAATGTTTTATTTACATCTAATATTGGTTTCTATCAAATCATAGTACTTAAAACATGGTATGAGTATCATGTGTCAAGTGTTCTGAATTTGGTACTATGTAATCTAACCTATGACACCTATCTGATCCAACATAACTCTAAAAACCTTGGGTGGCATCTTAAGTCTCTATAAATGTCTTACTTTTTTCTTCATGGTGTTACACTACACTTAGCATTTTCATAACATAGTCCACAACAAAGAAAACGAATGTGCTTATTATTCCCAATGTGATGTGTTAGCTTAAGAATAAATTACTACATTATTAACAGTATCTACATGTGCTTTTTTTTTATTTCTGATACTGTATTCATCTGCCAAATAATGTTAAAAAGAACAAAGATGAACATACTAGTATCTGTAATTCATTATTTCCATTTCAAACAAGAAATATTTTATATACAGTAGGCATGAAAAAGCACTTTTATTCATATAAATATAAACTATTTTTCTAAAAATAACTACCAATTTTATGTATTGTTTTGTTCCAAATCTTCTCCTAATCTAGCATCCCATTTCTACAGATATCATTAAAACCTGGTGATTACAATGTTAGGTTTCTTTGTGTTCATTGGCATTTGTAGAATCAGATTCCTACATTTTTTTTAAATCTTAAATTTTGTGCAAGTTAAACACATAGAGGCTCCCAGCCAAATATAACAACTGATGTATTTTGATTGGTTGTAAAATATTAATTAGGTGGCGTCAACTACATCCGAAGGTACCGACCCAAATTTTGACCTCTAGTTGACACCATAAAATGTAAACATGTTTACGAGCCTCCCCACGTGACCAAGAGAACTAATAAAAACGAAACTTCGACACGACTTGGTCAGTGGGCACTTAAAATATTGAAACCAATTCACTTGACTTCATTGGAAATCAACACAGCAAAGGAGACAAACTTTATCTTCAATACAACAACAAACTTTGTCAACCATCTCCAGGCTTAACGCTCACTCCCACAAAATATTCCATTCCACAAGAATCTCTGGTTAATAACAATCAGTGAGTCAAGAACAATACTTTTTTCTATTTAATACAAAAAAACATCTGTTTAATTTTCCTATAAAAACAAATATAGCTAACTAAACCTTGTCATTTTCACACATACAGTACAGTAGCTCAAATTCTTTCAGTAACACACACACCAAAGAACTCTATTGTGTTTATCAACTTTTGCACTATATATTATGTATTTGTTGTGTTTATAAAAAATATTTATTGTTGAACAAATTCACATTTTCTTCTACTTGATTATTTCTCTTGTTGTTGTCTTTGTTACATTTGATATTGTAAAATTGTAGAGGGTCAGTTTTTATTTCTATTTATAACTAATACAAATTGGCTGACCCACTATAAATTGGTGACGAAGTTCAAATGTGCAAAGCAGTATTTTAAAAACAGCATTTTATAAGAGAAATACTTTAGTTGTCACGTTTTAAACGAAAAACAATGGAAAATTCTACCAGCAAACATATTGAAGCGGCAATTTCCATCTGTCTACCGACGTACAACACACCAACATTCAAGTGTGGTTTATGGTAAAAACAAATTTTAATGCAAGAAAGGTCACGTCTCAACATGCCCGTTACGCTTTTGTAGTTGAGAAACTTCCCTCAGATGTAGCATTAGAGGTAGCAGACCTCCTCAGTGAAGTGCGGCGGAGAAACCGTATGATACTTTGAAAGATGCTATACTATACCGCACGGGCAAATCAGAGGAACGTCGGTTGCACGATTTGTTTAACAACCTTCATTTGGGACACTATAAACCTTCCCAATTGCTTAGAAAGATGAAAGCTTTACTAGGTGACAATACCATGTCTGACACAGTCCTCCGTAAACTATGGATGGATAAACTGAGCCCACAAACATCACAGATATTAGTGTCACTCCCCGGACGATTTGGACCTACAGCGATTGGCAGAAATCGGCGGACAAAAATATGAGAATAAACCTCCGGGAAATGCTTCTGCGACACCACTACAACCTATTGTCTTTTCAGTCCGTGACTCACAAGAGTTATCAAAATTAAAGATTGTATAGCCGAGCTTACCTCACAGTTACAAGCTCTACAAACTGCTATGCATCAGCAAAATCACACCAACAATTTCACTAGTCGACCACGTCCATCACATCATTGAGGCGAAGATCACGTTTCCACATCCAGGAGCAGGCCTATATTTAATACGTGTTGGTATCATTTTAAATATGGACAACAAAGCGTGACATTGTACAAAACCATGTAAATTTGACATAAACGCAGCTAAGGATAACAACACACAGCAGTCGGAATGACTATCCCGGCAACAAGTAGACGCTTTTGCTGCCGGAGGGGATGCCAAAAAAGTCGTCTCTTTTACATCGAGATGAGAACTCCGGATACTTGTTTTTAGTGGACACTGGGGCACAAATTAGTGTAATACCAGCCAAGCCTAATATGTTGACTAGAAAGACAGATTATACGTTACAAGCGGCGAATGGATCTTCAATCCAGACATATGGTGAAACCTCTTTAACCCTAAATCTGGGATTTAGGCGATCTTTCCGTGGGTATTCACGATAGCCCAAGTTCGAACCCCAATCCTAGGAGGCGGATTTCCTCGCCCACTTTAACTTGTCCGTTAATATGTCTTCCCTTTCTTTGGAGGATAAAATGACCAACATTACAAGGAAAGGAATTACATCTATTTATCTGAGCACATGTATCAGCGCAACTGTACCTGAAGCCAACGGAATGCAGGATCTGTTACAAAAATATTCTCAAATTACAACACCATTCCGGTATACAGAAACCATTCGTCACAATGCTGAACACCACATTGATACCACGGGCCCCCACGCATTCATCTCCACGGCGATTGAGGCCTGATAAATATAAACTGGCGAAAGGCGGTTTCAGCACATGCTGGACCTCGGTATAATTAGACCTTCTTGAGTCCTTACTCATCTCCTCTTCATATGGTTCCAAAACCGGACTCAGGAGCTTGGAGACCTTGTGGCGACTTCGGAAGCTGAATGCTACTACAATTCGGATAAATACCCCATCCCGCACTTGCACGATTTTCGCAGAGTGGGTCTGCAGGGCGCCACAATCTTCACCAAACTTGATCTGGTGAAAGCATTCCACCAGATACCAGTGGCCAAGGAAGACATCCATAAAACAGCAATAACTTCTCCTTTTGGCTTATACGAATTTGTGAGAATGCCATTTGGTTTAAGGAACGCTGCACAATCTTTCCAACGGCTTATAGACGAAGTGCTGAGAGGTTTACCTTTCACCTTTGCCTATATTGATGGCGTCCTGATCGCCAGTAGAAACAAGACTGAACATCGTCACCACGTTGAACAAGTTTTCCAACGTGTACAGCATTTTGGCCTTAAGATTAACGCCAGAGAGAAATGTATTTTTGCTGTGCCCTCGCTTAAATTTTTGGGACACATCATTGGCGAAAGGGAATAATGCCCTTACCTGAGAAAATAGAATCTATTTCAAATTTCTCACAACCAACTTCCTCCGGCAGTTCGCCCGATTCTTAGACCTCATTAATTACTACCGGAGGTTCATTCCTGGTTGTTCCCAGATTCTGATTCCCCTCACAGATTTACTGCAACAACAGCGTCAGAAGAACTCAAAGATTACCTTGGAAGGCGAATCACTGACTGCTTTTCACAGAGCCAAAGACGCCCTTGCCAACTACGGTTATCATATATAACCGATGATGACTCAATGATCACACTGACAACAGGCGATCAGGCGACTCCCATAGGGGCTGTGCTTCACCAGGAACAGAGAGATGCTAAAAAACCTATTTGGATTTCTTTTCAGTCAAGCTAAACTCATCTCAGAAAAAGTACAGCGCATTTTCAAGGGAATTACTGGCAATATACTTGGCAATCCGTCATTTCCGTCATCTTTTGGAAGGACGGAATTTTGTGGTCTATACAGATCATAAACCATTAATTTATGCTCTGCACGCCAAGTCGGACAAATATACCCCAAGGGATATCCGACAATTGGATTATATTTCCCAATATACTTCGGATATCCGCTATGTAAAGGGGCTGACAATATAGTAGCTGATACCCTATCGCGATCAACGATACAGTCAATTGACGACAGACCTTGAATTTCGACTCCTTAGCGGAAGAACAAAAGACTGACACTACTTTGGAATCAGTAAAAGAAAAAATGTCACTACAGTTAAAGCAACACCATGTGCCATTTGGTAACACTACTGTTTATTGTGATGTAAGCACAGGATACTCTAGGCCCTATGTACCACCTTCTTTGTGAAAAAAAGTATTCGAACATTTCCATTCTCTGTCGCACCCTGGTCGAAGAGCGACTACTAAGATGATTAGTGATCGTTTCGTTTGGCCAAAAATGTCCAGTGACATAAAATACTGGACACAGACTTGTTTAAAATGCCAGCAAACTAAAATACAACGGCATACCAAGTCTCCGCCTGGTACATTCTCTAAGCCTGATGATAGGTTCACCCACATTCACATTGACTTAGTGGGCCCTTTGCCCGACATTGATGGGTACCAATACTTATTAACGATAATCGATCATTTCACTCGTTGGCCTGTAACCGTTCCTTTAAAAAGTATTTCAACGGAAACGATTTCCAGGTGCATTCTTAGAGAGTGGATCTCTATCTTTGGTTGTCCTTCAATAATAACCACTGATAGAGATTCCCAGTTACAGTCAGTCCTTTTCAATGAATTTATAAACTTGTTAGGTGTAAAGCACATTTCTACAACCGCCTACCATCCATGTGCAAACGGCCTTGTGGAACGATTTCATAGGCAACTTAAGGCAGCTCTAGCAGCAAGTGATGACTCCAGGACTTGGCTGGAAAACCTACCACTGATTTTACTGTCATTAAGAAATGTAGTCAAAGAGGTCTTAGGATGCACTACAGCAGAACTAGTTTTTGGGAGTACGCTAACACTCCCTGGACAGTTCGTGGAAAAGCATACTCCTTCCAGACCGACTACCTATTTTCGTTCAGGATTTTAAACAAAAATGGAAAACCTAGCTTTTACTCCAACGTTGCCCAAACAAGGGAGTTCTTTATGCGAAAAAATTTAGACAGTTGTGATTTGTCTTCCTCTTTAAAAAGATGCAGTTAGAAGACCCTTAACCCCCACGTATTCTGGTTCACATAAAGTAATTAATAGAACGTCCAAGCATTTTACTTTACTTTTGCACGGAAAGCCTAACACAGTGTCAGTCGACCGGTTGAAAACGGCTTACATCGATTTATCTCATAAATCGCTTCCTAACCCTGAGCTAACATCTTCGACCCAGCCAGCACAGCTTTCACCTTCAGTACCACCCGCGGAAGTTACTACTAAGTCTGGCAGACATGTCCATTGGCCAAGTAGATTTAAAACGTATATTACATATTGAGAAAATTTTCTCTCAAAAACTTTCACAATCTGTGGGGGGGTTATTGTAGAATCAGATTCCTACATTTTTTTAAATCTTAAATTTTGTGCAAGTTAAACACATAGAGGCTCCCAGCCAAATATAACAACTGATGTATTTTGATTGGTTGTAAAATATTAATTAGGTGGCGTCAACTACGTCCGAAGGTACCGACCCAAATTTTGACCTCTAGTTGACACCATAAAATGTAAACATGTTTACGAGCCTCCCCACGTGACCAAGAGAACTAATAAAAATGAAACTTCGACGCGACTTGGTCAGTGGGCACTTAAAATATTGAAACCAATTCACTTGACTTCATTGGAAATCAACACAGCAAAGGAGACGAACTTTTGCACTATATATTATGTATTTGTTGTGTTTATAAAAAAATATTTATTGTTGAACAAATTCACATTTTCTTCTACTTGATTATTTCTCTTGTTGTTGTCTTTGTTACATTTGATATTGTAAAAATTGTAGAGGGTCAGTTTTTATTTCTATTTATAACTAATACAAATTGGCTGACCCACTATACATTATAAGGAAACTGAAATCTGGAATAGATAGGGGGACCTCATTAAAACTGTTTCCAAGAATGGAAACTAAAACAAAATGACAAAAGAATATTACTTTTTATCTCACTTGGGTGATTATTTTCTACTTAATGAAAACAACACTTCTGCTGTGAATTCGGTTGCTTTTTAAAACCTGATTAGTTATTAATTTAAACATAAGCATCAATCAATCATCTAAATGTGTTTCCAGGAATGTCAGTTAAACCCTCTGAGTTTCTCCTGATGTCAAATAAGTTATTTAATGGTAATATTAAATGTTTCCATAGAAGGAAACCTTTGACATTCATTGACTGAGCAGCCAATGCTACTGTCAGTTAAAATTTATAAAAAATCTTTCAATTAAAACAATTTTTCAAGAAAATAAGTTTGTCAAGTTCAGTAACTGTTATTGCTGTTTCCATTATTAATCGGGGCTTCCATCCTAACCTTTTTGTTTAAAGCCATGTGGAAAGTCGACATCTTCATTGTCTATTTTCTCTTCGATTTACATGTGTTATCCATTTTAGTTGTTGCTGTTGTTGAAAGTCTTCAAGTGATGTGGTTTCTGTTATTCAGTACAGTTCTTTGTGATTCTATAGTGCCAGACCACAAGGTTCAAAGAAGGATGGTCCTTGTAAAGACCTACAGGGCTCATTCACTTTAAGCATTTTTAATCATTGATCCGAGAAATCAGTTATATGCAGCTGACAGTTTACATATTTCTGAATAGGTTCACATAGAATAGATTTTAATGTTAGGTGAGAGAAATGACTTTACAGTTCAAAGGCATTTTAACATGTGCTGAGATCTAAACAGATTATGCTGATGATTTTTATGCAAGCTCCCTCCTACCCACTCTTCTGCCATGTAGAAATATTATCTATGACTATATTTCTAACCTTTTATAAAATGTATAGCTTACAAATCTTCTAACACACTTTTTCTAATTAACAGGATCTATTTATAGTGCAATAAACAATTTTAGAAAATCCAGAAGTTTGTGACTTGGAAATTATTAACAGATTAAAGTAAACTTCCTTTTTCTTTATTTAAAATGGTTTAGAGTTTAAATTGTAAATGTTAAAAATGAAGAGTGGAAAATAATATTTGAGGGTGGGGATATTAGCAGCAAGATAATTCACACTGACTTAGGCTTACCAGGCTGATTGCAAAAAAAAAAAAAGCCAGTATTTATTTGCATGCGCCACACCCAAGTGGAATACAGCAAAAGGGCCATGTGTATATGGGATTGGTAGTAAAAAAAATTCCCAACTCTCTTAGCACCTTGACCTGGTGGAGTGGGAAGATAGTGTGTGTACGCACATCCAAAGAAACACTATAGATAAATTTTTAAAATGAAAAATCTCTTGCAACTTTTATTTTAATTTTAAATTGACTGAATGTTTTTTGTTTTGTTTTTTTAACATGCTAAAAATCACTGATTTTATCGATCTGTCAGAACAATGTAATTTTCTCTTTATAAAAAAAAAAATCTTCCAAAGATAAAATATACTTTTCTGAAACTTTTTGATGGATATTTGCTGATTTAAATTTTAATTAATCTGACTTGGAAAAAAATATTACTTTAAAATATAGCATAAATGCAATTTTTAACATGGAGGTAGGTGCTTTGATTAGATGTTGACAGTTTGATTGACAGCATGAAGTTTACCTAATTTTTTCTACAGCACAATGTATCTGTAAAAATTACATGAGGAATATGACATCAGCACATTTTTTATGTAATTTTTGACAACCCAGTAATCTTTAAAATTTAGGAAAATAGCCTCCATAATATAATGTATTATTGAATTTTAGGTAATTTGGCTTTAAATTTACTATAGTTATCAGTCTTATTTTTTGATAATGTTGTATATGGACATGTATTTGCAAAAATTGGTACATTTATACACACAAAAATATTCTAAATTTTTTTTTAAGATACTGATAGTCACTGAACTGTAGTAAGCTTTTTCACTTATGATTAGTAAATATAGTTTTTATTTAATAACTATCACCTAACTGGTACAGATTAATTTTGAAAGATTTAAAACTTAATAAATTATACTCATTTAAAATTTTTAAAAATGAAAACCCATTCTTTTAAAAATTCATTATTCATTTAAATAAAAATAATTTTTTCTTAAGACAATAGTATCCATAATATATTGTATTCAGAAAAGCAAGTAAAAGCTTTTCTAATAATGTCAGTTTTATAACATTTTTAGTTTATCATTCAGAGCAAATTTTCAGAAACCAAGCAAAAGTTTAAAAAAAAAAAAAAAAAGTGGTACAAAAATTAATTTCTCAATTTCATAAAATTAAGTGGTGTGTGTGGTAACAGATGTAATAAATAAAAAAAAAATAATTTACCAAGATTTTCTTAAAAAAAAAAAAAATAAATTTTAAATCATTTGTAAATAAATCCTGAAAATTTCATTAAAATCCAACATTATTTGATTTTTGCAAAAATTTCAAAATCAATGAGTTTTTTTCACTGCAAAAATGTGCAGAAATTTCCTCTTATAACAATTTATGGTCCCCAGCTGACACAAGAAAAACAAAATTATTAACCAAAATTTCAAACATCCAAAAAAGAATAAAAAAAAAAAAAAAAATCCTTTCCTCTTAATAACTTTGATAAAACTTTTTTTTTTTTCTTCTTTTTTTTCAATATGTATGGTCGTTTTTAGCGATTCTTTGGACATACCTATATGTATGTTTGTATAAAATTTTATATATATATATATATATATATATAAGAAACAATTACAAAACGTTTATAATTTAACATGTTTTGCTTTTAGAAAAGAAAATTCTGATATTTTTTTATTTTTCTTTTTTTTTTTTTTTTTTTATTGGTTAAGTATACCGCACATGTATTTGTCCTGTCAAGCAGTGTTCGTGTGTATAATTTTTGTTTCTGTGTTGCAATTCTAGTTGGTCTATGCAAGATTTTATAAAAGGTGGTGATATAATAAAGTATTTTCAATGTGTGTTTATTGATGGTAAAATATTTATCAGGATTCCTAAGTATTCAATAAATTTATATTCTTTAGGGTAGGATTTATGAAATTGATGTTACGGCCCGTTTTTTATTTTTGTGTGTTACGAGCAAGTTCATAGGGTTGTCTCAACATAGGTCTCACTGTTGGATTTTTTATTTATATTAGATCTCTATTTATATTTGGTCTCCATTTTTTTCTTTTTTTTTTGTGTGTGTGTGTGTGTGTGTGTTTATATATAATATGGTGCCCCCCACAAAAAAAAAAAAACGGTAAATTCTAGATTTTAGATTTACTATATGATAAAAAAAAAAAAAATTACTTTAGTTTGAACACCACATTTGTGGTTTTGTTCTGTTTTAAATTACTAAATTTCTACCCTCTGCTTTTTTGTTTCAAATAAATGTAACAACAATTAAAGTACCAAATTTCCTGTTTTTTTTTTTTGTTTGTGTGTGTGTATATATATATATATATATATATATATATATATATATATATATATATATATATATATATAATAAATTTTTATTAAATAAACCACCTCGGCCATAAATGCCCAAGAGAGTTTGCAAAAAGACAGAAACAAAAAAATCTTGCTCCTTTTATTTAGTAATAAAGAAAGAGTCCATTTATAGAGGAATGACGTAGCCCTTTCATTTGGAAAATTCTTGAATAAAATTTTAAACAATAGACATAAGCCCCTACCACTTCAGCCTAATTTATTTAGTTTTTGTTCTTTACACTTGCAAGTGATCATCAAAAGTATCTCCCATCATATTAAAGGCTTTATGTGGCCAAAGACTTGGTAGTGTTTATTTGTATTTCTCTCTGTTACACAAGGAAAGATTATAAGTAGATTGCTTCATCTATTAGAAATTTTTAATTCTTTTTGTGTCAATTTGTCATTGTGTAATGTTTTTGCTATTTTACATGAAAAATAGTTTGTTCCTAAAGTAGGATTAAAAGCTTTAAACTTTTAACAGCTGGTTTGATGATGCAACCACCTGTTTCACTTGCCTTAAAGGCAAGGCTAGTTATTTTTTTTCTCCCATTTCATTCTCTGAGGCAATTTGTTTCCACCCACACATATTTTTCTACTCTTAACTAAAATTTAAATATTTTTCTTTTTCTCATCGCCCACCAAATATCCAACCCAAGTCTGGTTGAAAATCTTTTTATAACCATCTAAAGATTTGTATTAAATAATAGAATAATAAATCTACACTTTAAGATATTTCTTACATACAAAATTGAAAAATAACTTAAACCAACACTGTCGAAAAGTCATCTCAGAATATGAGATGGCTCATCTTTTTGTTGTTAATGTCTTTTCTTTTTTCTTTTATTTAAAAAAAAAAACCAAAAAACTTCTGCATTGTTTGTTTCAGATGACCATGCAATTTTAAATTAAATGAAGCAAATTAATAAGTTCATCCAGAAGACCTTCCTTCGTAACCCTGGCAACAAACCCTTAGCTTCTGAAGTTCTCACTTGTCACCTTCTACAACGTAAGCTGCCTCATTGGACATCCTTCAGTGTCTACCAGAAATCTGTATGCAACGACCACTTTGGGCTGTCCCATTTCAACTGGCCGGTTGGCGACTCCAATTACCACATTTTGAGAACTGGTTGCTTCCCTTTCATCAAGTACCATTGCACTCGGCGCCCATTTGAAGACTTGACTTTTGATGACTCCTTTTACAGGTGGCTGAAAATTATAAACTTTGGTAAAATTATTACTTTCTTTTATCAATGCTATTTCTATGATTTGTACAGATTTTATGAAACAATCTTTAACAGGATTCTTTGCCATAATTTGGAAACAATTTTTCTCAAATCTTTCAAAATAAGATTAAAAATTCCAATACTTCTGATGACATCTTTACCTTCTCAATGATCAGTCCTACTGTCCACCATCTAGGCCATCCTTTCAAATACAGCATTAACTCATTTTAACATTGGCTGAATATAAATACCTTGACAACTGTTATTACAAAATGTTTTTCATTGCATTGAAGTCAAGTTACTTTGCACTAATTCTAGATAGTCCTCCATCAATATTCTATCTTAGGGAATTGTCTGTGTTCATTAAATCAAAATGTAAATTGGATAGCAGCAGCTCTCTGTGTAAACTTACTTTGGGGGTTTAACTACCAACTTTATATAAGGTTTCTCTTGGAATTTTAACATTAATGATTTGTTCAATTTGATAATTGATTTATAATGTCATATAGAACTTTCTTTATCCAGCTTCACATGGCTATTCTTGGACAAGTTAAAAGCATTTTCACAACGACCTCCTATAGGGTAAATTGGCAGTTAGTATGAAAAGTAAGCCTACAATTTGGATTGTTCCCAACTTTCAACCCTATTAAAAGCCATAACTTGTCATCCCTTACCCAGAAGTGTAAAAGAGGAAGTGAATAAAATTAAAGTTTACTGAATTTATTCAATGTAACTTAGTTTATAAAATGTTTAATCCTCATTGGCACTGTTCCTGAATTTGAATTATCAATTCTGAACTGTTCTTTCTTTGAACATCCAATCAATCTATATTTTTTTTATTTTTTCATCAACAATTTCTTTGTTATTCATTGCCTCAAAACCCTAAGATTGTTTTCCATGCATTAACATGGATGTATCCTGTTTTTAACTAAGTGCCTAAAACATTTGCTTGCTAAAATTCCTAATAAAATCTCTATGTATATTTAAAATAAAAAAAAATAGAATCTAAATTTTTTTATATATATATTTGTCATTTATCAGTTATGTCTTTCATTGTCTTTTCTCCTCAATAATTGGGGTAAAATGATTAAAAACAAAAACATGTTTAAATTTTAGATTAAATCTAGAATCACAAATTGTCATTTTTAATATCCTTTTACTGTATGAGCCTAAAACATTTGTTTGAGATTGTAGCATGCATGCATTCAGTTAAAATTCTTAAACATTGTTCTATGATGAGGTACTTCCTATTTTCTATGTAAAGTCTGAGTATCTACTGTACAGCAAGCTTTAAGTGGATTTTTAACAGCATATGAACTCCTTCATTTTATGCTAAAACTGATTTATTTGGGTTAATATTTAGGGAAAATGGACAATCTTTGGGTTTATTTTTTTTTATATTTTTAGATATAATCCAACTGATTTCAGGAATGTTATAATTCTATTTATTTTAATATTTTCAAATAGTTCTTTTAGGCTGTTTGCCTTAAAAAAAAAATTGTCTTTTACAGTCAAGAACAATGCATTCAATTAGAAAATGTTTTACCATATATTGGGTTTGGCAATTGTCATTTTTATTGTTTCAGTAAGAATGCATAATTTTAGTGTGACCTATTCATAGTTGTGTTATAGTAACCTTAACCTTAGATTTTCCATAATGGTAAGGTTTTTTTTTTCCTGAGGGTTGTTAAGATTGTATTTAGTTTATTTTGCATTTTTTCTGTTCCATTGTTCTTGCCATTGATTTTACATGTTTCTTAATGGTTTTAGAGCTATATATGGGATTTAGAAGTTTTCAGCAACTAATCTTAATGTCTGTTTAACACTTTTGTCTGCTCTCATTGCCCTTAATTTGTACATGGCTAGCAATCCAGATGAAGAGAATTTTTTTTTTGAAAATTGATATTGCATGGATTTTTTCCAATATTTTAGGAAACGTGTGGTTTGCATATAAGGCTATTGTCTCACTTTTGATGTCTATTTTGACCTCTTAACCTAAACAGTATTGTGCTTACCATATTTTCATTCCTTTTATTTTTAGCCTAACTATTCATACTGAGGCTCTAATTCTCTTTTTTTTTTTTTTACTTTATTATTATTATTATTTATTTTTTCTTACACTATATTAAAACCATGCAGTCATTTTTAAGCCTATGTGGTGGTTGAGTTTTATATTTTCCATCACTGTTAATGGACTGTGGTTGAGCCTAGTTAAAAGCAAAGATTTCATTTACGGATTAAAATTGATGCAACACAGTCTTCCTCCTTGTTCCAGGCTCCATCTGGTTTTATGCCAGACTAAACCAAGTTTGGTATTTATAAATTATAAAATGAGATTCTTCTGTTCATTTATTAAATTCTTTAGAATGACAAGTCCGAATCCAAAACTATTTGATTTGATTCTGCCACTTGTTTCTATACACAACACTTAACCTGTTTTTTCTATATTTCTGCATTGTTATTAAATTTCCTGACTTGGAAATCAAGCAGGAAGGAGGGATTTTGGAAAAGAGGATTTATTGAAGAAAAAAAATATCTAAGTGAAACCAAAATAAAATATAGATCTACAGAGTAGGGAAGGATGCTGATGAAGGGATGACATCAGTTGATCTTGATGGCTGGATATCAAGAAACAATGGAAGATTTTATGGCATGTAGAGATGGGATTGCAATGCATAAAATTCCTCATAGACTGAGACCAATGAAAGATGAAAGGATGCAGTTGAAAATGCTTTTGTTTTTATTTTTTATTTTTTATTTTTTTTTTTACAATTGATATTTACTTAGCTTTGCTTGTTTACATTATTTACATTGTTTGAACTGTTGTCCTCATCTTCATTGTCATATGCACTACATTTTGCCCGTTTTATATTCCAACCTTTTTCAGGTGATTGAAATTTCAAACAGAAGCCTTTATTTCGTCCACCAGGGTAGATTGTTCTAGTTCCAATTGCCATGCCGCGTCCGGATATCTCGGTTATCCCCCTTTAACTCAAATCTCTAAGTTTATATTCACTACCTTGTTGCTAAGGTATTAAACTTACAGCTCTTTAGGACAACTCTTTGTAAATAATTACAATGCCTCATTTCAGAAATATAGATAAGCTTAGCTTAATGTGGTATCTTCTATGTGACGTGGACAATCATGACTCTCCAAAACTTTCTATCCTTTGTATCTCTTAGCAATGTTTGTCCCTTCACTACCCTCTATTATCATTCATTTGCACAAGCTCATTAGGCAGGTTACCCGCTGCTTTCCTTTGCCACTCTTGCCTACAATAAGTCCTGTTAGTGTCAAATTTTACAAGCTCTCTTGTGTTAGGTTGAAAAACTTAAAAATTTTAAAATAAATTGTTGTTTTTTTTGTTTTTAAATTAGTCTTTAATTCAAGGGAGATAATTCTTGCTTAAAGTAATCTCCCTTGATATTGAATAATAAACAAAAAAATATTTGGGGAAATATCAATTGTGCATAATTATTTTATGCTACATTAGCTGATGGATATTTTATTTTGCATTATCGAAGTAGTGAGTATAATTATTGCATTCATCTGCTTTCTTTTTTTTCTTATCATTTCACCTCAAGCAAGACAATAAAGCCATTAAGATACACTCAGAGTAAAAGAACCTGAAAAAAAAGTCATTAAGGAGAAAGGGCAATAAAAGAACAAAAATTAAGGAAATAGAAGACGATTGGCATTGCATTTAAATTTTTCAAGTTAATTGAAAAGGAAGAAACCAGAAGAGAGTTCCACAAGCAAGAAGTGTGGAAGAAGAAACCGTTAATATGTAACTTATGGTTACATCAAGCCATTTCAACTGTAAAATGACAAGACCTAGCTGCCAATTTAGTACTGCACCTAAATTTGGGAAGTATAGAAACAAAAAAGGAAAACTTATTGGAACAATTACTATGAAAGAATTTATAGAAAAGGCACAGAAATTACATTACAGCAGTGGGAAAGTGACTGAAGCACAGATGCCAAGTCAGGACCAATAACATAGCAGTTTCTTCTTTGGATTTTATCAATAATACCTAAATACATATCAAAAGCACCAGATCAGATGTTGCAGCAATATTCAATGCATTGAAGAAGGGTAGACTTGTAAATCTGTATTACAGATTCTGTCAAGAAAAATTGTCTAACACAACACAGTGAACCAACTTTTCTAACCACAGAACTAACAATTGATTCAATGGTGTTTCTTGGCCAATTGGGACACACTCAGATCCTCTGTGTGAATTGGTGTCACTTCAGAACTGAATACAGATAACTAAATAATACAGTAAGTAACCAACCAGACCTCTTTCTTAAAATTCACAAAGCCTATTTTCATTTAAGGCAAATGGTTATTTGCAGGGGTTCATCATGTCAGCCATTGAACAGCTTCATGGTAGCTCTAGTCAATTCATTGATAGATGAGTTTGTACTTTAATATAAGGAACTTTGTCAAAACAAGTAAAGATGCTTCCACTTTTTATACTCAGGTGCTTGGATCTGTGATCCTGTTTACCAAAGTTCTTACACATGTGGCCCTTGGGACAAACTGAAAATTATGCAATCTCCATCTTCAATGATTGTGTGTGTATATGTATGTGTGTGTGTGTGTATATATATATATATATATATATATATATATATATATGTATGTGATATTTTTATTTAAATATATTTTACATTGTGACACTGAAAATATTATGCTTTATGTTGCATTGAGCACTTTTTTAAAAAAGTAAATCCTAAAGAACTGAATTCTAAATCTGTTCTTTCTCTTCATTTGGAGATATATATATATCTTCCAAAGAGTATACATGATGAATAAATGGTGAAAACTTAATAAAAACAATGTTTTCTCATCAGAATCTTTATTAAGAGAAAAGACCGTAGGATATTTTTTTTTTTTTTTTTTTAAAAAAAACATTTGTTAGTCCACACTTGTTGAGAAATTCTTTTTCTAGCACTTAATATTTGTCTTAGAAGAATATAAATTATCAAATATTTGGTCAAACAGGACCTCCAGTTACACAAAATTTAGCCTTAATTGTAAAAGAAAGTCAATAAAACTAAAACAGTATTAAAGTAGAAATTTTATGAATAAAATGTACTGTGGACAGAATTTTTTTTTTTTTTTTTTTTTTAATTAGAAAAATTTAAAAACTTAATTTTTTTTAACTTCTGTATTAATTTGTAGCAGTCAAATGATATTATTAAGTAAAAACTATATTTACTTACCATAAATTGAAAAGCTTACTACAATTCAGCATTCCTCATGGTATTTTGAATTTTTTTGTGTGTGTGTGCATATGAACATGCCAATTTTTATAAATACAAATGTCTATACATATCAGAAAATACAAGCATTAACTATACTAAATTTAAAATTTATTGATACTTTTCTAACATTTCTTCACAAATGTCTTTGTAAGTAAGACTATAAAGCCAAACTACCTAAAATTCAATAAAATATTAGAATGCTTTAAATATTTGAAATTTTTAAGAATGCTGGGTAGTTTTAAAAAAAAAAAATCTTGTAAACATCAGGTTATGGATAGATGTGTCAAGACCTCATAAAAATATTCACCTCTGTTAAAGAAAATTCTTTTCTGCAATATTTTAAACTAAAAGTAATATTTGTTTTAATTCAAATTAAACTTTAAAGCAATTCATCTTCCTCCAAATAAATTTTCAGAAAAGTATATTTTTATTTTTGAAAGATTGTCTAATAAAGGGGATTATGTTGTGTTTGTTAAATCTGGCTAATTTGTGATTTTACTGATAATAAAAAAGAAAAAAAAAAAAATTTGTGGTATCTATCTAATGACAAAATGATTTTAAGGTCAATGCTATTGAAGCCAACCATCTAACTAAAGTCTATAGATGACACCTTCCTAAGAGGATGTGCAAGTATTTCAGTATCATGTGAACTTTATAATCTTTCAATAGTATTCAGAACTGATAAGGAAACCTGGGTGTGCCTATAACTTAGAGAAAGAATTCAAGACATCCACATATCACAAGCCAACATTCACTAGACAATACCTGAAGTTCTATTCCCACCATCTATACAGAAATGTACATCATCATACTTATTATAAAACCCAGGTAGTGTGTGTGTCTGTTTATATATATTGGATCAGATTTCCCACATTTTTCAACCGATTTCAACAAAACTTCACAGGACTGCGTAAAATTACCTTGCAGTGGTTCTGACAGCGCCAAAAATTGGAAAAACACAATTGTTTTTGCATGAAATCAATTTGAAAACACGATTAAGAATCATCACTGTCACAAGAATGAAAGGAGGACAACTCATATCGAGTTTTACTTATTATAAAACCCAGGTTGTGTGTGTGTTTATATATGGGATCGGATTTCCTACATTTTTCAACCGATTTCAACAAAACTTCACTTCTTTTTTCTTTTTTTTCTTTTTTTTGGCAGGTAGTGTTTCTTATTGTCTTGCACACTTTTTTCTTTATTTTTACATTCAGAATGCTTTAAAAATTCCATTTACAAGACAATTGTTTATAATAAAATTCTATTCAATTGGTAAACTCATAATGATTGAAAACAATGTTTTTGTTTTGGTTTGACCAATTCGTAAAAAAACAAAACCAAAAAAAAAACTAATTAAGACATGCGTGTCCATCAACCTTAAACAATAATCTTTGTCAATTTTATTTTTCAGTCTTTATGATGGTCAATACTTGATCTATCTCTTACTGTTACATCCCCGGGCAATGCGGGGCTCTACTGCTAGTCGTTTATATAATCAAGCAAAATGAGTTAGTAATGACCCAACCCTTACCAACAGATCATCGGTATAAAGAACACTGCAAGTATAGCATCAAGTTATTGGTTTAACCCACTTCCCAAAATTTAACCAAATAGCTAAACCTCAGATTTTTTTAAAGGCTTCTTGGTCAGTCTAAGAACTTCTCTTCACTCCCTTGTGAAGGGTAATCTAATAGTAAAATAATTGCCAGTCTCTAAAGATTCATGAGAAAAGAATATAGCCAACAATTACATGGGAACGATAAACACAATCACACTCTGGATGCCTGCTAAAAAAAAAAAAAAATTTGAATAACATTAAAAATGTAATTGATAGAGATAATATGAAATCATACATGGCTGATCATGTGTAGAGAAAAAAGGAAATTCCTCCCTCCTCCCAACTATTGTTGATAAAGTTACAATAATAAAAGCAGACAACTAAAAACTGGCACACATTATGCTCTATTAAGCTTCTCATTAATATTTTTTAATATTAAAACTACAACTGTAAGCTGCTTAAATATGACGGTTTTCATGCTTGTTTCCCTAAGCATGAATCTATAACCAACTAGCCACTTCTTTTTTTTTTTTTTTTTTTTACTAAGGCTTTTTAATTCATTAATTTGATTTGCTTACCATTATATGAGGTGCCTGGTCAAGAAGCCCTTGAATTCTGATATTTGAACAGGGAAGTTTTCAAAATCCCTCTGTAAAATTATTTTACCAATACAACTACTTTTATTTTTATATATATATATATATATATATATATATATATATATATATATAATGTGTGTGTGACAAGGTACTGTGGTTAAATTCCATGCACAATATACTTCACATAGCTCAGCCACATGAAAAAAAGTTTTAATTATAATGGAAGCATTAATAAAATAGAAAATGGCAACATTCAATAACATGAAAAATGTACTGACTGTGTTTGGAAAATAAAAAATCATTCCATAACTCTAGATGTTTACATAAAAAAATCCATTCAGTTAAAAATGAAAGTAAAAACCATCCTTGATAATGTCCTAAAAGAGACAAAAACACGTGTATATACAGAACATTTGGTTAATTTTACACACTTTATATCCCAAAAAGAAAACACTTCTACAAACACAAGAAAAATGAATTAAAAAGCTTAATTGCATTAACATATCAGTCCTCTTTAATGAAACTTGTATAAAAGAGGAATTGCTGCCCAAATACACAATTTGTGTGTATGTGTATGCATTTCAGATAGTTTTTTTTTTTTTTTTGCTTGCTCTAAATTTTTTATTTGTAATCTATTTTTGCTTTTTCCTTTCATTTTTGTTCTATTTAGGCATCCCTACATTGGCATATGGTTTGGCTTGTTGGATGCTGGTTAGCTGTCATGAAGATGTGGAAACTTCCCGAGGTGTTGTGAGAATTTACTTCTTGAACAAGGAAGACAAAGATGCCATGTACTAAAGTAACAAGGTTAAAATAGAGGGCCTGAAATCATTCAACATGTCACAGTAACTGATTGGTATTCTGAATTTACCCTCCTCCTACCTTACCCTACCTCGCTCAACCACCACCCAACCTTACCTCCATAGTGACTTTCTTTTTGTTTTGTTTTCTTTTTGTTTATAAGGTGGTGTCATTAGGAATTCTTTAACAGTATGTCTTCTCCCCAAATCTACCAACTTAGTTTTGTGGCCTCTGTGTTTTTGCTGGTTATCATCATTGCTTTGGTTGCAATGGTGTGCCACTGTGGCTGTAAGGCCTATGCCCTGGCCTGCAGCCGCCTTTCCAAATTGGTCAGCAATGATATGCAGGCAGGAAAGACTTCATGACAAAAACATTTTCTGCATTAACTTTCTCAATTTGAATCTTCATTTCCATTTGTCATAAAAATGATATCACTCCAATTCACTGAATCTAATGCACAGGAACAAAAAAAATGCAACTAAAAATAGCAAGTAAAATTGACAGCCAGATTACCTATTTGACCATGGACACCTAAACAGATGCCTACTACAAAATGTATTAACAATCTTATTTATTGAAAACAGTAGGCATCTTTACAACTTTCTTGTTGGCTTGCAAAAATGTATTTATGCAGAAGGGAATGCTGTTCTTTCAATTTTTAAAGGAATTTACCTCACTGTTCTGCAGTTAAGAGCTTCAGCCTTTCCTGCTTCTTAGAAATAAACCTTTTTTTTTATATATTTTTTTTTTTAAATTACTCCCTCTCTCTCCCCCTCCACTTCAGTCAGAAATGTTCCTTCTCATTTCTAATGCCTCTCTGTCATGTAATTACATATACAAGGAGGTACTGAAAAGATTTTTATCTCGGTCCACTTTCCAAAATGAGTTTTCTAATGATTAGTCATTGAAATACTGATATTTAGGCAGTGAATTGTGCCAAGAAATTTTCAGCACCCTCTCCTATAATTCTGTAAAGACAGCAATCAAAAGAACCTTTCAGTGGATGTGACAAATAGGGCAAAGTTTCTTCATCTTGATACGTGGTCTTGCATGTGTGCAAATCTTTTTCAAAATTACTTGTGCTTTAACCGGTTATTTGGGTGCACAGCTATGCAAACTTTATTTATGAAACTTTGTTTTTGATTCTTCATATTGAAATAAAGTTAGTACTAGCTATCATCAGGTTCCAATCTGGCTTTCAATTCATCAGTTGTCTCACCACCCCTAAAATCCAATAAGTGTCTCATCTCTCAATCTAAACCATTGGATTCTTTATTCTTTTGATGACATTTTTCTGAGGAAAAAAAAAAACCTTGCAGATTGTGCAGACAGCTTCTGCAACATTTGATTATATCTGATCATAATCTGCAAATTTCCAGAACTGTTGATTCCGATTAAACTAGCCTTACTTGATTATGCTTTCATACCATATTTTCTAACCATTTGACTTTAATTCTCAAAAAACAAACAGCATATTTCTTGTATAAATCATTTAAAACTTTTCATTTTTCGCAACATGACGACTTCATATTTTTTTGGCTTTAAGTTTTCTTTCTCTCATTATGTGAGGAGGCTACTGAAATGTTTCTGGCCTTCTGATGTTTGATCAAAATTTTTTTTTTTTTTTCTTAAATGGGTTGAACACAATTTTTCAACACCCCCACATACAAACTGAAAAAAAAAATTTCACTTCCCCTCCTCCCAGAAAAAATATTTCATAATAGCTGGGGAAAACTTCTCAATATTAGGTGTCTTCCTTTTTCTTTTCTTCCCCCCCCCTTTCACTTGAAGCAAATGTCTATAATTTTTTTAACATAGATTTCATATTTTGACTGCCATATTAAAGACTTTTCAATGACTCTTTCAAAAAAAAATATTTTAAAACTATCCCAAATTAAAGACTATATAAGAACCTTGGAAATTGTTTTTTTACAGCATTTGGTTATTAAGCTGTAGTCAATGTGTTGTTAAATTCTCTACATTAAAATGAATTTGGATTGTCTTGCAAAAAGACATTTTTGTTAGCAAATTTACATAAATCTTTCACCCATCCATAAAAACTCACTTTGAAAAATTTCACAAAAGTGCTTAGCAAATATGATTTCAGATTTTAAAACAAATATATAAATCGAAATCTATTATGTTTATTCAAAGAACTTGTCTTATTCCCAATAATCGATTACCAAAGTAAAAAATTTCCTTTTCAGAAGGTAAAGACAATAGCTCCAAATAAATAAACATAAACTGTATTTTGGTTATTTTCATGTTTTAATAAGTAAATTCAATGTTTGTTCCTTATCAAAATTAGTTCTTTAATCAATGTGAATTGTTTCAAGAACTAAGAACCTTATCATTGGGCCATGCAAAAAAAAAAAATAATCAAAGCATTAGGGCAGTAAGTTTAATCTTTACTGGGTCTCTCCTAAATTATGACCTTGTATCAAACTTAACTAAGTTCAATAAATGTTTATAAATAGGCAAATTAAGATATCAGTTCTCTTTTTATTAGTTACTGACCTCTGTTGTTTTTTTTTGTTTTTTTTTTAATTCTGATATCAAACAAATTGTAGAAAAGTTTGTAATGCTATTACAAAAGCCAAATTGGTCATTTTCAATTTAAAGAAAAGGGAGGGGGTGCAAATAAGCTGTTCCATTACATGACCTATTATTTTCTCCTGTATAATGTGTGGATAGATTTAAGTGTATTATTTCAATTCCAACTACAACCAACATATTGAAAGGGTCAGTTAATTGTTAATTCTGCATTCTTGTAACTATCAAACAAGTTGGGTTCATTTTCAAATTTTGATCATGTTGCAAAACAGTATTTAGTAACTATAACTCTACCTCCTGATAAGAAAAAGAATCTGATATGAATATTTTCTAGAAGAAAATTCTTGCTGGATAATAGCAAACTTAACTGCACAAACAAAAATCAAAATAAAGCCCTTTTAAAAGTGCTGCTGAAATTATTCAGAAATTGTCTTTCCTCTCCTAACACAACAACTTTGATAAAACAAAATACATAACTTGAAATTTTGAATTCATGAGCAGATTTCATATCTTCTCAATGTAATTTTCTGAATTTGATAACATATAGCTCTCTCTCTCTTTCTTGCACGTATGTGTGTGCCCACTCCCTTCCAAACAACAAAAATTATCACCAAGTTCTTAATGTAAAGCTTGAATATCTAGTAGGCCAATGTTTACTGTAGACTATCAGTACTTGTACATAGCCTAATTCTGTAATATTGTGACATAGAAAATATACAAGTGAGTTGGTTCTTAGGTGCTTTCAAATAGAGTAATTCTCTTCTTGACACTAAATATTTTTGATGATTTCCAGCCAAATGAATGCCTGGTCATCTCTCTGGTGCAGCTATAATTCTGGAAGAAAACATACTCTTGCAAATTATCAAGTCTTACTTTAAGATAGAATTTCTTCATGCATTTGTCTCCATTTAATATAAACACCTGTGTTTCAGCCAATTTAAAAATAAAAAAATGTGGATTGTTTTTTGTTTTGTTTTTTTTTTCTGTTTTTTTTTTTCGTTTCAAGACACGAGCATTAATTATTCTTAATTGACCAATTCACCTTTTCTGTGACATTTTACTTAATGAAAACAGCTTTAATGGCATGACTCATCTTATAAACCAACTGTTTGATTTTTTAATTCAAGGCTTTTTGTTTGGGGAGGGGGTTATTGACATTGGAGCAATTTGACTAACAGCTAGTATTTGTAAAAACCTATATTCTCACTAACATCTAATGAAATACAATGATAGACTTCCTACCCTCCTTCAGTCATGGGAATAACTTCATTTTTTATATATATATATTCATAACTTCATTTTTATATATATATATATATATATATATATATATAAGCTTAAGATTAGCATTAGAAACAAAATCTGCCATGAGAACTGAACTTCTGATATTAAGTTGTTTCTTTTTAACGAGTCTATGCCAAAGGATTTACCTTGGATACTCTTATCAATCTCTCTCTCTCATATATTAGACCCTATCAATGTTCATTATGTGAATGGGGGTAATTAGACTGCTACTGCTTAAGTAGGTATGGTAGTTGTAGGAAAAATAATTTGCTAACTCTTTTCCTGTCAGCCATGCTAGTGACAAGACCTTTTGTCAAGATATCTGGTACAGGATGATGTTGATTCATGCTTTCCCTAAGGATACTTGTACTAAGGGAATGTAAACACTGCCAGGCAAATTCCACTCTTTCACTTTCATTTTCTATACCAAGTCACATCATGCCACAACAACAGACAAATAATAAAAATGGTCGTATGGCTTTGATAAGATTCAGAATTGAAACGATAGCATCTTTGAAATTGGTTGCAAAATATCAAACTTTTTAGAAAAAATAAATCTCTCATTTTAAGGTATGTTTTTTTTGTTTTGTTTTTTTTACCACATAATAACAACACTTTCATTCTAACGTTCTGACCAATTGTACCATTTATTGTTGGGTTTTTTTGTTTTTTTTTCTTGGAAGAAATATCTTGCCAAGATGTTTTACCTTTTTGAGCTGTACAAACAAAAAATGCAGTGTAATAAGTTGTGGTCACCAAAGCAAAAAAACATTTTTTTAAATTGTTTATATGACCATGACAATAAAGCTACATTACCATAGGTATATTGCATAAAATCTTTTGTACTGTCCCTCCTCTTCCTTATTTATTTGAATTATTTATACACATTTAATACTTGATCTCCCTTTGCATTCAAGTTCAACTGCTGTCTCTTCCAAATGTCCAAGTGCTGATCATTCTGCTTTTTGTGAAATTTATTAAAATTATTATCAAATAAACTGTAGGGAACTCCATTCTCTCTTGGTGTCTAAAATAACAGGTTTGCTTCTGCAACAAACAGTTAGTGTCCAAAGAAAGAGTAGGCTTTACAGATATTTATTTTCAAAATGAACAAGTCCTACCTCTATCAGATTGGTACTACACAAACTTACTAACTCCTAGTTGTCTTTACTTCATGTACTGGCAAAATCTGCCATACCCATATGGTATGAAGATCTACCTAATGTGTGCCTGATTTGATGTGTTTAACATTACATCATGGCAACTTGTTTATTACATACTTGAGACTGTAATGCTTGCTACCTTGTCATGTGACCCTTTAAAACTTTTTACAATGAATTCTTAGCATCTAATCAGATTTTAAAATTGATTGCTATGTAACTAAGTCTCTATTGTATGTCTTAATGGAATGATTGCAACATATCTTAATTATTTGATTATATATAAAGGAAGTGTGATAAGAGTTGCAATACTGGAGAGATGAGTGGGATATTGAAGATTTACTGTCACTTGATCTCCAACAAAAACACCATATCTTACTGTTATGAAAATTCAATGATTACAAATTATATTAAAGTTTTGGCCATAGTTCAATTAATTTTTAGTTAACAAATGAGTATTCTTGCAACATTTTTATTATCCTAGATTAAACAGAATTTTTTTTTTTTTTTTTTTTAAATACATTTTAAGTTTCTTTTTAAAAATGAAACAGTTCAACAATTCAAATGACTTGGCGAATAATAAAGCTGAGATTACTTCTATACTACATCCTATTCTATATAATAATCCATAATTTAATATTGTTTTTTCTTTTATTTGTATGCTATTTATTTACAAGTAGCCAAAAATATTGCATTTTTGCCAAAGGTATTGAATTAAAATACTTTAATGTTTTTTTTTTTTTTTTTTATATTTTGTTAAGGGAAAAAAATCCATGGGATTTGTAACTGAATGTTCTTGTGAGATTTTTGCACTGAGGAGGATATATATATATATATATATATATATATATATATATATATATATATATATATGGGTGGGGGGACATTAAAATTCCCTTCCTTTCTGCCGTGTGACAATGGCCTATGGGTAAGATATGTGACCAATGTCAAATCGGTTAAGTTTCAATCTCGGTTTGACACATTAAGTACTATCCTTTAGTTTTTGTATGAGAATTTTTTAAATTTGGAGGCAAAAACATGGTTTCCCTTTCACATTGTTGTGCAGATGATATATGATTTGTGAGAGAGAAAATTCAATGATAATTTTCTCTGAAAGGGTTGCCTCATACAATCCAGTCGTGTCAAGTAATAGATTCCCCTCTCATGGTTTTACCTCTGATCTGTTACATGTAATATCCGTTTGTCACATATGGTTTGTGCTACATTTTATTGTTGTCTTGTATAGAATTGAATTATTCATTTGACTACAATGTTGAATTCAACTATAACAAAAGTATATTGAAAAGGAAGAGTGAAATAAAAGCTTGTCTAATCTATAAAATGACTAACTTGACAACTCTGCCAATTGTTAGAAATGATAGATACAGGTTACAGAAAGGAGTTGCTGTTAAATTCAAATACAAAAAACATTTTGATTCTTTTAATATAAATAGGAGGTGACTATTAAAGTGTTTGAGCAAGTTTCTTCACTCAATTGAAACTATTTTGTAATATTCAATAGCATTGATATCACTTAAGCCAACAATTATATAGAAGGTGGTTTGTTTGGGGAACAGTAAGACTTACCTGTTTCTCCACTGGTGTTGGGGTTCAATCTTAAATAATAAAATCCAGGACTTCAACATGCTGATATTTTTTTTTTTTTTTTTTTACTGCATTATGTTAAGCTTAGTAAAGATCTAACTCAAATACTTTTGGTTCAATGAGATCAGTTATATATTACCAACTGTATACTTTCTTTAGAAAAAAAAAATATAATGATACTTAACTGTGGCTGTAATTGTATACAACCTGTAAATTGTTTGAATACACACCTAAATTCATGTGAAATTCGCTTAAGTACAACCAATAAGATTTCCATGGGATCATTTTGTGAAAATGATTGATCAGCAGACATTTTCTAAAATTTTATTGTCAAATGTTTTCCAGAAACAGTTTTTTTTTTTTTTTTTTAATAGAGGGAAATGTTATAAAAATGTTTTTAAAAATCAAATGTTTTTTTTATATATATATATATATATATATATACACTTTTGTTTATAATTATCTTGTTTGTTTTTTTTTTTCTAATTATAAAATATTAGATTTATTGTCTTTTCTGACAAAGAAAATTATTTAATTTTTTTTTTGTTTTGAAAATCAGAATGTTCCAAAATTATACAAATTTATAAAATTTCTTCACAGTAAAATCTGAATGATAATCTGTTTTATTTATTTCTATTTATTTTTTGATTGTGTGTATAATTTTTGCTGGTAATTCTGGTGTATGAAAAGGGAAAAAATAAAGTCCTTTCATAGCATTCACTGAAACAACCAAAATATTTTTCATGTGTGTATACAAACAAAAAAGTTAAGAGAATTTGGCCTTTAGACAGGAATTAAACTAACACTTAATTTCCACTTCAAATTAAATCTTTCATGTACACACTGTACATGAAAGATTTAATAATAATAATTTCTTTCCTTCCCACCTTCCAAAATCCAGGAAGGGCAGATGAAATTCCTTGAATTTCTGGCTAATTGATTTGTGTACATACAAAGTACCTAATCGATTTGATTAGTTATGTCCCTTGAATGAAAACTATTTTTGGTTGAATTTCATCCTTGTCTCTGTCAGCAAAATGAATAAAATCAGAAACTATATAATGGCAGCAGGAATAATTTTTCTGTTTAAAAAAAAATAAATTTTTTAATTTTTAATAATGGTTTTATTTCTTTTGCTTTCTGTCTTAAATGTAAACTTGACTGTATATTAAAAAATTCTGAACAATTGATCTTGAAATGGAACAGTTCTAACCATTTTTCTTTTGTGCAATTTAATGATAATAAAAAAAATTTCTTATTTTTACTTGAAAATTTCCTGTTTTACATTTGATATTTTGTTACTAAAACACCTTTTGAAAAAGAGAATGTAAACTCTGTCCAGACTTCTGCACATATTGCTAATTATTTGTCTGTATATGAAATAGGAATCTATTTTGATCTTTTCTATTGGTTCGGCTTTGGTTTAAATTTATCAGTGTGAATTTCCACTGCTGATTGCACGACCTCCCCAAAATGCTTAAATAATGCTATCTTTCAATTTTTACAGCACAAGACAAAACATTCTTTTGACTGAGTTCACATGCAAACTTGTTTATTGCTTTAATCTCTTATTTGGCATTATCAGAATTTGTCATGTCTCTTGTATAATTAATCATAAAGGGAATAAGTTTTTGATATATGCTTAATAAACCTGGTTATAGAAACAGCAAGTTTATAATATGCTTTGGTTTATAAATAGTCAGCTTACCAGTGTCTCTAGAACCTGTTGCTTAGGCAATAAACAGTTAATTTAGTCCTCAACTAATCAAACTGTTTTTACTTCTACATATAAATATGTATGTATGCCTCTATCTATGCATGCATGTCTCCATCCAGGTGAGACTCAAATTCAGAACCTTTACCTTAAAAAGCCACATTAACTGCATCAGCTGCTCTGCCAATTGAATATGAAAATCCTACAGCTGACATAAATCTAATCTAGCCATCTAAATTTTTTCTCTCTCTTTCTCCCCCCCTCCAATTGCTGGCTGTTATATTGCTTATTGCTGTATTGCTATGAGTAGTAATAATGTCTTGATTTTATTAAAGCCATGTTGGCTATTATTTTTGGCTCTTATTTCTTCTATCTTAATTATACTTGCTTTTCACTCTGTCTATTCAGACCAATAATGAAAGAAATAAAAGATAAATGTAAAGCAAGCTTAAAGAATTTTTTTTATATTACCTCTGAAATTTCAAGCCAAATTCACTCTTCTTCAGAAAAGGATTAATACATAAATCTCAAAGTGTGTGTCCCCCCCCTCAAAACCTTGCAAATTAGATATGTGCAGAGTTGTGGATGTGCAAATATATAAATACAATTTTATATCTACCAGCATGTGTCTTATAACCAACTGACTCTTCATTTGAAGTTGTTATGCAAATCATATAAACCTCAATTCAAATTTGCTTTGAAAAAATGTTTGGGATAAATAATGGGATAAATTTTTGAAGTATTTACATCTTATTATAATGACCATTATTGCCAATAACCACCAACACTCCATTATCCATAGATTCTGTTAAATTTTTTACTTCAGTAGGTTGAATTTCTGATATGGTGGTTTTAATTACTTCCCATAGGTCTGCTTTGCTCTCATTTTGTTTGCCATATGATTTCATCTTCACAATTGAACAGATTTTTGATCTGATTCAGATCAGGACTTGATGGTGGCCATTACATTATATTCTTTTATGTAAATGTTTTACACTAAAAACAAAAAAAATTCTTGGATAACCTTAGATGAAAAGGAGCATTTGGATGCATGAATACACACTTTGAAACTTCAAGGCTGGGAATGGTACCATTCAAAGAAAGTCTGGTCCATGAAATGCCAATAGTTATTACTGCTCAGTTTAACTCCTTTATCGATTTTTTTTTTTTTTTTTTTTTTTTTTTTGAATGGTCCAATAAGAGTTTGGTTGACAATTCCAGCCCATGTTCTCACACTGCTGCCACAGGCACATCTACATCAAATAAAATCCATCCTTTGGCCCATCCATCAAGTTACCCGATTCATCCATGAAAATTACTTTAGAAAAGTCAATTTTCAAGTATCTCTTGGCCTAATTTTGACGCTTTAAAATATGTTTTACTGAGAAATTTATTGACAGATCCCAATTTGCAATTTACACCTTTTTGTTCACCTCAATTCCAGCCTATTCAAAGATCAATGTGATTGTTTCACTATAATTCATTATAGTTTGTGTTCCCCTTGAGGAAACAAGTTCTTAAAGCCTTTTCCTGTGCCTCTAGCCTGCAACTTGATTATATTTTCAACAGTCCTCTTTATTGTTTGATCTCTGTGATGTTCCTTATGAGATCATTCACTCACTCAATAATTTTATTTTCTTTTTTCAATATTTCTTAGATCCTTTCCATTACCTATGTATCAATATATGGAAAAAAGTAGATTTTATTAGATTTCAGAAGTTAATATAAAACGTTGCTGCTACCTAAAAACTTAACACAAGCTTTGATGTTTAAAATTTGACAAAAGTTTTTCAAAGCAACCTCAAATTATTGGGGTTTATGGGATTTATTTTTATGTAGATTTGCATGTTCAAGTCTAAAAAGTCATTTCTAAAAGTTCCATTTTAGTATTCATTTCCAACCTTTTGTGGTGTTAATAACTAAAGGATTGTATTGTTGATCACTTTTATGATTAGTTACACAAAGAAACTTTCTGTTCCAGAAGTAGTAACAACCTTAACATTTAGATCACAGTTTAGGAGAAAAGGCAAGTAAACATTTGTTAATCATATGTTTTAGATTTTCAAAATATGCTAACTTGCTTTTGATGTAAAAAAAAAATAAATTTCCAAATTATTAGATCCAGGTTTCATTCTATTAATAACATTTTATTCATTATGGCCATGTTCATGCTGTTAAGGGTTTTCATTTTCTTTATGATAAGGGCTCCAGATAATTTTTAAAGGTCTTTAGATGTGCATTATATTTGCTTTTGACAAGTTCACTCTTATGCAAAATAATTGAAACAAAATGAATAATTCCATTATTTACATTATTTTTGTATTTTTCCAATGAAACATGAGCCAGTGCACATGTTATTACTTTGCATATCCATTCCACACAGTCTTACAGATTTACCACAGATTCTCGATTGGATTTAAATCAAGAGAGTTTCTGGGCCAATCTATAATACTTTCATTTGCTCACTGGTATGACTTGCCAGTGTGTTCATGCAGCATTACAATTTTCATACACTTCCTTGGAGTAACGTCCATCACAGATAATGGCCATAGGACAACTAATTGACAGTCAAGACAATGGTGTCTGAGCATGATAAAAATCTGATGCAATCACGGATGACACAATACTTTTCAAGGCTAAACAAATTTTATCATACACCCCGAAAAATAGATTCATATTACTGCACACTACTGCAAATGACCTAATCTGAGGAAAAAATAGAAATCAATTACACCCTGTCACTCCAGTGGGTCTAAAACTGACTGTATGGTGAAAGAAAGAAAACTAAAGTGGTTGTCAATTTGACCATCGAAGAAAACATCTGTTAATCAGCAGGCTCACCTGAAAGATGACCTCTTAACCACCATGTATATATAGCTGTCTCCTATAAATACATGGTTAAGCCAGCTGTGTCTAGGATGTGCACATGTATGAAAAACTGTATGACAGGTAGATATATAAACACAAATCCCAAAGAGAAGAAAGTTTCTCTTATCTTAGTGTAGAATTCAGAAAAGGCCTCAGGGCTGCATGCCTACTAGCAGAGAGTAGGGCACCTCGACGTGGTGTAATGGTTAGAAAGCTTGCCTTGCTAGATCAATTATGACTGAGTAGTGAGTTCAATCCTCACTGGGTGCCCCATACTTTCGGCCTTGTGCCACATCTAAGCTAGGCTTAGAAAATCACTACTAGCAGAGAGTAATTAATAAAGTCCAGCATTGGATGAAACGTAATGTTACATATTAAGTCTTGTCTTCTATTGATAATGTTACATTACTTTGATCTTGTGTTCTATTGATAATGTTACATTACTTTGATCTGGTTTTCTTTTGCTTATGGATATTTTAACATTTTCCATGTCAAAAAATAAAGTGAACAAATTTGCTTATGGTAGCAATAAACTTAATTATTTAAATTTTTTACATCTTTGTTGTTCTTACATTTTGGCCATTGTACTCTCTGACCTTCATCAGGTGTGTTGTTATTCCATTGACCATTTCTAGGGATATCTCATTTCATTCTTATTTAGTCCTTCTCACCCCATTTTCAATGTGTCCAAAATAATAAATAGCTTATTTTTTTTTTTTTTTTTTTTAAATAAGTATTTTCATGGTAATTGTTCTAATGAGCTTTCTTTGGTATGATTTTATTGTTGAAATTACTAGATGTAACCAAAAGCGCTATGTTAACAAATTCTTCTCACACTTCTCATTTGTGGAACTCTCATCCAGCTTCTTGCTTACCTGTTAATTTTGATCTTCATAAATTTAAATGTGATATCAGTTGTTATCTTCTGTGTTTTTAAATCCTGTTCTTTTTGTTGTCCTCTTTCTTTAATAATGATTTTTCAGATTCTTTCATTCTCAGTAGCCACTTTTGTCTTAGTGGCTTTATTGCCTTGCTTGAGATGATCATTTTATCTTCTTGACCAAATAAAAGAAATATAGATTGGAAAATTTAACTTTATCGTTCAATGCATTATGATTCCAAGTACAATCACATGATACCATTAGATCCATTTTTATGGACTGCGTGTTCCTGATCAATTCTAATGTTTTACTGAATGCTATAACATAAAAGAACAAATGAATATTGACTGAAAGCAGAAAGTCATGTAATTTCCTCCAAAGCAAAATTAATTATTGAGAAATTTTTTTTTCTTATTTTTAATATTTCAGATTAGATTTTCCTTATACAGGGTGTCCATAAAGTTCGTGTGCACTTTAGAAAATTTATAACTTTATTTGTATTTGCGATAGAAATCATCTGTAAAAAATGTTATAATACAGTGTTTCAATAAGATGGAACTCCTTGTCTCTTTACTCTGCATGTTAGAGAGTTTCCACGTTTGCCAGATTTGACTCCGTTAGACTTTTTTTATGGGGACATGTGAAAACAACTGTGCATGCAACCAAACCTAGTTCATTAGAAGATTTGAAAGCTAAAATAACTAATGTGATTTCAGGCATTATTGTAAATCAGTTGGCAAATGTTTTCCGTGAACTGCAAAATCGTATTACCCTTTGTATTGCTAATGATGGATGACATGTGGAAACTTAAATAAAATTTCAATAAAACCTTAAAAAATATAGATTTACTTCTTTCTAATCCTTTTTACAAATTATTTCTATCGCAAATACAAATAAAGTTATAAATTATTTAAAGTGCACACGAACTTTGTGGACACCCTGTATATACTTTTGTTTTTAAAGAGTTTTTACTCTCATTTTATATATATATATATATATATATATTTTTTTTTTATTTTATTTTTTTAAGGGCCACAGCATCACCATGCTATGCATTGCTGCAGCTGTGGTTTCTATAACCATCCTCACACCCAACTGGCTGAATTCAGATTTGTCCTTTTCCTAGACTGGTTGCCAACCAAGGCTAGAAAGCCTAATTTGCTCTGCCATTTAATACATAGTTGGTAGGGAGATGAGATGGATTCATGCCTATCGCAAGGATATTAGTATAAAAGTGAATGCAACAAACTTAGCCAGAATGTTTCATCAGTGTACCAATAACCACTACACTATGAGCATATTTATAAGAGTCTAACAGTGCTAAAGCAGAGGGGATGATATTTTTCCATCAAATTCAAGACAAGAAAAAAAGAGACGGGTTCATAATAACCTAAAATGGCTCCATTATCAGAGTATGAAACTGAACATCTGTAACTTCCTTTACTTAAATACTATCCTTGACTATCAGTATCTGTCTGTATTTCTGAGATGAGGTATTATGTACACTATTTACATTATTCCTCAGGGACACATGGCACATTAACAGTTAACTGATAACTGACATCCATTAAACATGGCACGTGGAACTACGACAGTCTACCCCAGAGCACTAAATAAAGGGTTCAGTTCGACATCCAACTACCTGAAGAAGGCCGGAGTATACAACAGCCGAAACGTAATAAATATGGTGACAAAGATGAGGACAATCGTCTGAATAATGTAAATAGTATCCTCGACTATTTGTAGCAATATCAGTATCAGCTGAAATCTTGGAAAATGGCTGGACAAAGAGAGTCACAGAATGAAGAGAAATTACTTTTTTTAGAGAAAGATAACAAGATAGTGTTCTCTATAAGATGATGGTCACTACAAGAGTGATACAGAGATGAAGAAGACCCGCAGAGAACATCATGAAAGAGAAGATGCTCATTAGACTTCACCTCCACCATCACCTACATCTTATCTCAGCTTTGCTTGTCTATAGCAGTAGGTTACAACCTGTGAATAAAATCTGATTACTGCTACAAATTCTTATGGTATTAATTCATGTATGACAATCTAGTTGAAGTTTTATTTTTAAGCTACAAGCATTTGACTGGAAGAAACTGCACCCTGAGAATGAACCTGGTGTCTGATCTGAGCTGCAACACTGTATTTGGTACTGATTAAAAAAAACATATATATATATATATATATATATATATATATATATATATATATATATTATATAAACAATATCTTACTTGATAATCAAGTTTGAAATTTCTTTTCTCAAATAACATCATTGCACCAGTTTATATCGGCAGGTGTTGTCCAGTCTTTGCTTTTCACTCTTGAAAGAGTTCAAAAGCGTCTTCACCTCATTGTGGTTGATGAATTATTTTCCAACTTACAACTCCATTTCTAACAGGTAAGACATTGCAAACCTCTTTCTGCTCTATCGCTATTTCCATGGGAAGTGTTCATATTAACTACACTCTTTAATTCCATTCGTCCTGACCTTCACGGCTAAGAGCTGACATGCTATGCACATTGTAGTGAACTACCCTCATTCCCTTCATATCTCTTATAAGATATAAGTTCATCTTAAGCAGCTGCTTCCTACGAACAATACCTTGTGGAACTGATTCCGCAGAGGATGCTTCCCTGATAACTACAATCTTAACCTGTCTAAGTCTAGGGTTAACCTTTATCTTCCACACTAATCCACATAAGCTGTGCCTCTTACTCTGTAGCCCTCTGCCTTGAGTGGCTCTCGGGCCTCATACAGGGTGAACAACATTGTAAGAAAAAATATAACTCTTTAATCTGCTAACCTTGACAGCTGGTTATTTCTGGTTGAAAATCCACATCAAACAATTTCACTATGTCCAAAGGTTTTCACTGGAAATTCAATGCCCTATTTTAAAAACATAATAAAAATGTTAAAAAATTTTCTCACATTCTTGCTATTGCTAACAAAAAAAGGCCTAAAATTTTTGTCTAAAATAAAAAACAAAATTTCTATTAATGATAACAATTACTTTATAACAGTACAAATTCTGTTTACTTAATCAGCAATATTTTACTATATATTTGAGCAGATATGAATGTACTTGAGAGATTCATGCAAGATTGAAGTTTAAAAGCAGTAAAATCAACCTTGCTAATCGAACAATCCTCCATGGCTCGATCGGTTAAGACACATCATGGTTCCGTATAGGATACAGGTTCAATTCCTGTTGGAGGACAAATATTTTCTATGAAAATTTCTCGGACATTCAGGCTGGTAAATGTTATTAATACTGTTCATTATAAAGCAGAGCATTTACTTAAATATTTGTATCTATAAAAAGAATGAATAAACATAAAAATGTCTTAAAATATATATATATATATATATATATATACACACACACACACACACACTGTGCCCATTTGCCGATAGAACTGACACAACTCCCTCCACTAAGAAATATATTTAATTTCTTCAGTAAGCCAACTATAAATTGAAATAAATTTGCCAAAAAATATTTCAGTAGTCAATAAGCTGGAGCATATGCGATTGTAATAAAGATACTATCAACCTAAGAAGATTTCAAGATGAACCAAACTAATAAATAAACAACAAATAAATATACAACAAAGGTGACATATTGGACAACCTTAGTAGATCCACCTTTGTTGAAAGCAGGTTCAAATGAATGTGTGCAAAATAACAGATTCTGATGAATAGAGTATTTTGTAGAATTAGACCAAAAATAAATCTTGAAGAGTGTGTCAGGTCATTGTAGGCATTGGAATTGTCTTTTGGTTTATTACAAGAATCACAGTCTTGTATGGGGGCAACAAAATTGATGAACTACATTTTGGTGGTCAGAAATTTGGATTTCATAGGCATATTGTTATTGATGATTATGAGTTTGGCAGTTTGTTTTTCTTTTTTTTCTAGCAAATATTTATTAACTTTACAATATTTCTGAACTTTTAACTACCCCACAAACTCTTTCTATATGGATTATACAATCAAGGAAGGCTGTAGAACAGATCTGCCAAAATATGACAACAACAAAAGGAATGAGACCAATAGTTTGAACCGTTTTTGGAACTATTAGGATTGATCTTAAAATTATAGAAGGTTTGAATTTTTTTTTAAGCGTTTCACCCCAAGCAAGGTGGGAAGCCACTAGCATGCAAGGGGTTACAGAGAATTGGAGTGAGACCAATTAGGAGTGATAGAGGAAAGGATGAAGAGAAGGATAGGGGATAGATTAAGGCATCTGGAGATGTTGATTGACATTACATTTGAATAGTTGGAGATTATAGCTATCAGGGAAACAGGAAAAGGGGAGTGAGTTCCACAAGCAAGATGTGCAAGACATGAAGCTGTTGAAGTAAAAGAGACAGCTACATTTAACAGTTTCAACAGTGAAAGGGTGAGAGCAAGATGCCAGCCTAGTAGAATGCTTAAATTCATGAAGTCTGGGAACCAGCAAAAGCAGCTCATCAGAGCAGTTACCATGAAAGTATTTGTAAAAAAAGACAGAGGGAGGAGACAGCACGTCTGTGAGAGAGCAGCTGCAGACGAGATGCCAGATCAGGGCCAATTACATTGGATCTTGTCAAGAACCTTGAGACAAACAGAAGGGGCTCCAGTACTCCATGCAAGGGTGAATGGTTCATTTGTAGATTTGAAGGATCGATTACGGGGAGAAAAATTTCCTGGCGCGGCACAGGGAGCCAACTTTCCTTGCGGTGGACGAAGCTATTGACTCAATATATTTGTTCCATCTGAGGTCAGCAGTCAATGTGAGGCCGAGTAGTTGCAAAGAGGAACACTCAAGAAGTTGAGCATCAGATATTCTAATGGGGGGGCAGGGATGGTTCTTTGTGATCATTAATAGAGAGCAGTTTTGTTTTTGAGGCATTAAAGTTAACCAGCCAATTTCTGCCCCAGTTCACAACCGATTAGAGGTCCTTTTTGAGACGAACGGCCAGATTAGTTTTGTCAGTGACACTAGATTTGTTTTTGAGGCAGGAGTAAATTGTAGTGTCGTCCGCATAGATGCCTACTTGGGAATCTATGACGTCAGGGAGATTGTTGATGAAGATAATGAAAGAGGAGGGCCTAGGATGGATCCTTGGGGAACACCTGCATTCGTGGGATAGGAGCTGGAGGAGAATCCATTGAGAACGACCTTCAATACATGGTTTGACAGGAATGATTGTATTAAGTCAAACAATTGATATAGCAATGCTAAAGATTTGTCAAATCTATATGATGAGGGCAAGCTGTTTGGCAAGTTTATCATTTGTTTGGGTAACAATCTTGCATTTCTGTTCCATAATGCTATGTGCAATACCATTATTGCACAGACTCATAAGAAAACATGTCTAAATCTCTCCTATGTAAAATCATCATTTATTCATGTCTGGAGTTCATCAATATTAACAAGTAGTTGGCTTTTCTTTGAATATGGATCTCCTTCTTTCAAGAATGTGAGAGACTTTCTATCTTTTTCCTCTGAGATAGGGTGCTTATATATCTTCCTGTCATCCAGTTGTCCTACGTGTGTACATCCTAAGTGCAGCTGGATCAACTACCTGTTTACATGTTGGGGACAGCTTACTGCTTAATTACCTATTACCACAAGAATTTGCCTGTCTCTCTCTTTATAAGTAATCATTAAAATGTACATAAACATTTTTGATGTATTAGCTTAACAAATCCTAATGTTATCGCTGCAAAGACTAATAACACATGACTGAATCTCTCATACGTAAACTTATTGTATATTCTCTTGTTGACTTTGTCAATTGATATCTGCATGAGTATGGAACTTTCTCTAAACATAGATCTTCTTTGCAATGATGATGATGATGATGATGATGAGAGACCCTCTATCTTTTCCATCTTGGGTGGAGTGCTTATATATCTTCCTGTCATTCTTTCATTCCTTATGTGCACATCCTAAGTGCAGCTGGGTTGGTCACTTTTTTGTTTACATTATTTACCTTATTTGGACTGTTATCCTCATCTTCATTGCCATATTTACATTTCAGCCATTGTACACTCTGACCTTCTTCATGTGATTGGAATTTCAAACTGAACCCTTTATTTCATCCACTGGAGTACATTGTTCTAGTTCCACATGCCATGTCTCTTCTGGATGTCTCAGTTATTTCCCTTTAACTTAACTCTCCAAGTTTGGCTCACCACTGCTTGAGGACACATGGCCCAGTGGATAAAGACTTTGGTTAGATCCAGTGACTAGACCCAAAGAGTTGTGAGTTCAATACCAGGCCACAGCAGTGGTGAACCGAACTTGGAGAGTTGAGTTAAAGGGAAAGAGGCATGGCACACGGAACTAGAACAATCTACCCTGGTGGATGAAATTCCAATCACCTGAAGAAAGCAGTAGTGTACAATGGCCGAAACATTGTGAATATGGCAGTGAAGATGAGGATAACAGTCCAAATAATGTAAGTAATCATAATACTTCATTTCAGAGATATAGACTTCTTTACATGTGGGCGGCACTTACTGACATCCATTGAAGAAGCACAAATTTAAAAGTGGTGGCTATGATGTGACCTTCCAAATCAACCCTTTGATTCACTGGGTACAAAGTATGTTTTGGTATCTCTTTGAGTGAGATCAGTATATATTGGGCTCATTATAGATCAATTTCTCCTTGAACAAATATTCTTTATTGACATTAAATTCAATTCAAACCATCTGGTATTTCCTGCTATTAATCACAAACTACATGCAAAGAGTGTTAATGTGATGTATGCGATATGTGCAAAATGGGTGTCTATCATAAAACAGTGCTTAACCCACTTATCCTACAAGCCGAATCACTAGTGAAATGAGTTTGACTCTCATTGAGCGCTCCAAAAATATGGCTTCATGCCAGATTAAGCTTATTAAATAACCATATAAAGATTTATATACCTAGCACTTGAAATGCCATAATCCCTGCTTACATCGTTTCTTGTCATATAATTCTGCTTGTTCCTTTGTTAGTAATATGTGCATTATGACCTGCCATTACCTCAGATAAATAATGGACACATGGCACAGTGGATAAAGGCATTAGTTAGATCCAGTGACAGGACCCAAAGAGTGTGAGTTCAATACCCGGTTAAGGCAGTGGAGAACTTTTAAAGGGAAATTAACAGGCGATAACTGATAACTGACATCCATTAAATATGGCACGTGGAACTAGAACAGTCTACCCCAGTGAGCGAAATAAAGGGTTCAGTTCGGCATTCAAATCACCTGAAGAAGGCCGGAGCATAAAACGACCAAAACATTGTGATAAATATGCCAACAAAGATGAGGACAATAGTCCGAATAATGTAAATAATATAAATAATGGACTATTCTATTTTGGTTGCAACGAAAGATGAAAGAAAAAGATATATCAGAGACACTTTAATTTTCGTGAAAAAAAAAGCATGCATAAATAGAAGAAAGAATGGGTTTGGTTTGGTTTGGTTTGGTTTGTTTAATGGCATATCAATTCGTTATGGGTCATTTATTGCTAAAATTTTATTTTCTTGTGAGCTTTGGTAATTTTTTTTTTTTCAAAAAATGAATTGCTGATAACTTTTTATTATTCTCTTTTTACTAAATTTTTATAATTTTTTCTAATGTATTTTTATATTTTCATTAGCTGACCCCAGATTGTAGGTCCACTATTTGCCCATAGTTGGGACCCTAACAGGTGCTACCACCCTGGGTCATGGTGGACCTGGGAACAACAGCAATTCAGAGGTGGTTTCAAGCTCTTCAAAACCTCCTGATCAGAAGCCTTGCTGCCAGTTGTAGTTTATCATCATACCCAAGACGGAAAGAAAGGGAAGACAGAGGCAGGAATAATGCTCTCATACATTTAACATCTGCTTCAGTGAAACAGGAAACTTTATCAATTTTGAATCTTTTTTAATTTGTACCCTCTTACTTCTTTAAATAATGGCCTGCATTCATACTTATGCTTGTTATTGCAATATTTTGGTTAAATTTGGTAAGCTCAAATATTTGACAATGCAATAGGGGAATTTCCATGTGTATTTTAATGTCATGGAACTTACAAGGAAGTTATTCAATCATTAAATTAAAAATTATGATTCATCGGAAAATTCAAATAGGAAAGCCATGAAATTTCTATAGATCCTGCTAGTCACTATTTTTTGTTTTATGACTCAAAGCATCTGTCTACAAATAATTGATTTCAGACTCCAATAACACAGGCATTTCCTCATAGCCTGTTTTTCTCTTTTTCTTTTTCCTTCTTAATATATGGATTTTTGCATATGTTTATATGTGTGCATGTTTGTGTGGATTGTTGGTGGTGAAATGTCTATGAATGCAGGGGCAACGTATTTATTCAAGATCTCATATTAACCACAACTTTGGACTTTTATTAACTTCAAATATGGAATCACTCATCAGCAACACAGCAGATTTTGTGTTATTTGAAGAGCGACAAATATTTTTATTAAATTTGTAGAAACACTGGCAGTCACATCACTTGTAGAAAGAGACATTTTATATTTATTAAGTTTAACTTAATCTAATACATGACCAAAATTTTCAGGGCACACAGTGAGTATCAAATTCACTGTCTTCACATTAATTGATTTAATAATCACCATTCTACATTAGAAATCAAAGCAGAAAACAGAATCTGCTAGGTTTGTGATGAAAAACTTTAAAAATCAACATAAATTAAAATTTGGTAAAACAAACAAATCAACTCAAATTATAGCTGACACCTCATCAGAATATATTCTATTAATTAATCAGTTTCAGACAAAATAAAAATGATATGTCCCAGAAAGGGATATATTTGATCAAAGTAGCTAAGTGGGTTTGGGTACTGTAACCGAGTAGAACAATCTAGCACGTAGTAGTAATGGAACTGGTACTTGTCATCATCGCAGTCAATAGGTGTAGGCAATAGGCGTAGACCAGTAGTATAACCAATGGCATAGTCCAATGGGCGTCATCCTGTACCTCTACATCAGCCTGTATTTATGGCTGATACCAGCCAATCATATTCCTGTGAGGGGGAACACAGGTGTATGCATATTCATTACATCAAAAAACCTCTTTTTATTGAAAATTATTAATAAAATACAATATCCCTACTGGGTAGATACCAACTTAAAATATAATTTAATTAAATTTATGGAGAAAGATAAGAATTATGCATCATTAAAAATATATATCAAGTTATTAATCTGCAAAATTTCTACTTTTAAACATATATAGTCATTAAGCTATTAGAAATGTTATACTTTTCAAGCAGTGGTGACATCCAACTGGTTTGCACCAGATTGCACAAACCGATTTTGAAAATTATAAAAGTTTAATGAACCGGTTGTTGGATAATCTGAAAATAATCTTATATATTAATAACTGATATATAATAGCTAAAAATATAATTAATGCCATTGCTGTAAGTTCTGCGGAGATTAAAAGAGGATTTTCTGAGATAAACAGAATTTATTATGAAGAAAGTAATCGTCTTGAAGTTAAAAATGTGGCAAATTTTCTAGTCATAAATTTGTTAGGTCCTCCATTGGATGTTTGGGACTGCAACAATTCTGTTTGAATGTGGTTAAGAAACCATAACACAGCTGATGACACTCGAGTCAAAAAGCATCAAACTTCTAAACAGAATTATGATAAGAACAACATTTCAATACGGAAACATCTTAATAGATAAATGTTTTCTATGAAACTATCAAAATGGGTTAATTTTTATTGATGCTATACAGTGATTTGTTTCCATTCTCAGATTGAAAAGAAAATAAGCAGAATAGGTTCCTAAAGATTACCTGCCTTTATAGACCAGTTCCTGGACATTTGGAATTTGACCGTTATTGTTTTGAAGTAATACACAAATAGCCCCAAGCATTTCCCATCGAAATATTTGTATTCATTCATGTTTCATATGTCTACTAAATACATTCATGCACACCAGGTATAAATAAAAGGACAATATATCAAGTAGTTCATGTTATAATGATGAGTAAGCAGATCTAAACCCATTATTTTCTATCTGCTCATAATAGTGTTTGATGGAAGAAGACAAAGCACATCCCTCTTTCCTTATGATGTGTCCCAGAAACTTCAACTGTCTCTTACTGGTTTTAGACATAAGTCTCCTTCTCATTTTCTTTCATAGTTTCTTTTGAAAAGATTCGTACTTTTTAATTTTTATTTAATTGAAAGACATTTAATTACAAAGACAATTGAGTAGTAAAGATTTTCTGAAAAACAAAAATGTAGTTTTAGATATGATGTAGGTAAAGTAAATATATAAATAACAATTTAAATTGTAAATTTTTAATAATTTTAAACAAAAAAAAATAATTGTCTGCTCCATATAAATGGTGAATGAAAAGTAATAATTGGTTATACATCTTTTTTAATCATAATTTTTCCAATTTTTTATTAAATTACCACAAACATCTATAAGAATAAATTGCCACACTTGATGTACAGAATCTTCAAGTTGTTGATTATTTTTTTCTTGTGCTTACACATCTTTTCAATTCACCTCTTAAGTTTTCAAATTGCAAAAGCCAAGGTAAAACTTTTATATCCTTATCTTGAAGGTATTTGGGGATTAATTTTGAAGTATGTTTCTCAATCATTGTCATAGATAATGTTCTAACCATGTCTCAGTTCCAGATTTTCAACATTTCCAATTTGACATCCTACACTTCACAAGAAATCCACCCTTTTTTTATTATATTCCATTAATACTGACCAAGTTTCTTCCTGTAACTTTTGCTGAGAGACACCATCGAATCTTGATACATACTCTTCAATGTTTTGTTGGTGAGATGTTATTCTTTGGATTCAAAGCCTCATTTTGGTGTCTCCAAACTCATTTCTTGTTGTTATGCCTCAAATGTTTTAGCTTTGTCTTATCTGATCAGAGTATATTCTATCAGAATGAGATAGGCTTATCTGTATGTTTAGTTACAAATGCTAAATGAGATTTCAAATGACTAACTTTTGGTTAGTTTTAACAAGATCAGCATTCTTGTAGGCCAGCTCTATGTAAGGTTCTGGTAATAGTATTTTTTCTGACTTTCACCCTGGTCTGCTTTTCCATTCCCATCACATCCACTTATATTTGCCACAGTATTTTCTCTCTTAAACTTTAGAATAATATTTCAAACAGTTGATTTAGGAATAGTAAATCATTTCAAAAAGACATGATTTTTGCTACCTGATTTCTAGGCATGAATAATTTTAGTTGTAATTTTTAAACTATGTTTAAGTGTCTTCACCATTTGGTACAGCATTTTTACCAGAAATGATTGTTGGATATCAGTTGAGAAAAGACATTTGGCCTTATTTCTGCTGCATCAGTGTGTGAGCAGAACTCAGAATTGATGATAGCATAAACAGGAAATGCATCTAGTGATTAAAATAAACAGGGCACACAGGTGCTCTGCACCTAGAATAAACAGGGTGCACAGGTGTCTTGAGTGGAAGGAAATGCATGCTTACATGGGCGTATGCCGGAAGAAGCATGGCCGCACAAGTTGCATAGGTGACATACCGGAAGAAGGCATAGCCACATGAAGTTGTGTAGGTGTCCAAATGTTATTTAACCAGTTCAATTATTGATCTGGACAGAGAGGTTGGCTAGAGGTTCACTGAAGATCTGTCTCCATCAATTCCTGTGTGCACAATTCTAACCTCTTTGATTCCCCCAATCTACCCATTCACCACAACTTGAACAATAAAGATATTTATATATTTTTATATATAAGTGTTTGTCACCTTATTTGAGCCCAGCATCAATATAGTACAGGATCTCAAACTGATAACTATAAAATGCTCTCATGGCATACATCTAAAATAGCCTCCGACAACTAAATCCAGTTCCAATCCAAAGATGGGGCAAACATGAATGACTGGTGTCTCAACCAGTTGCTTTGGGTAGATAGAGCTCATCAGCCTTGGAAGGCAATCCATCAAGTGGAAGGAAAACCCTGGTTGTAAACCTCCACTGCCCTGTGGTCATATCCAAATATGGAAATGGCTATGGAAGTAAATTCAGGTAGAAAACCCAAAGTGGAGCCCCAAAACAGTTGCCCGTCAACACTGACAATATTCTGGCAACTCCTGCAGCCAAGTTGTCTTCAAATGTAATACACAGTATTCCTTTGGCTCTTGTCAGTATGGCTGAGAGAGGTGGCTTATAGTCTGTACAGCATCCATATATCATCACCCAGGTCTGCCACTCTAGTCTCAATACCAAAGGACTTAATTTTAATCTAAACAGGGTATTACATTTTGAAGCTGCTTGGCTGCAGGAGTTGTCAGAATGTTGTCAGTGCCAACTCCCAACCACCTTAGGTATTCATTTATCTCACAAGATAAAGGTAGCACTCTGGTTAAAATTCAGTCCTTTGGCATTGAGAGTGAAGTGGCAAATGGGAGCCTACTATGTTATGATATGAATTATTAAGATGTGATTGACAATTCAAATTCTTCTGGAAATAAATATTAATATTTATCACTTAGACATTAAAAATTTGTAATTTTTATTCTGATGCTTTTCTCATGCCATTAATTTTGGACAGAGCATCTTTTTTATTTTGTTGTTTATCGTTAAATATGTAGGATGCACAGTGGTGTAATGGATAGCAGCTCAGATTGAATTTGAGTTCAAATTCCAGTCAGATCAATTACATTCACTTATATGTTAATACCCTTGGGAAAGGTATGGATCCGCTTCTTCTCCCTCTCCCCTAGTTATGGGTAAATACCAAAATGGACTGGGTTCTATAGCATTGGGTGGCAACCAGTCTAGGAGAAGGACAACTCTGAATTCAAAACCTGAGGAGGGTTGATTTGGGATCTTGTGGCACATTGTGCACTAGTTCACCTGTATTTGGCTCTTCCAAAAAGTGTGGTTGATTTTGTACAAAGCCTTCACCACTATAATCAAAATGATTTGTGCAGGTAGTCTGGCTGTCAGTTTATAAGAACTGAGTTGCTTGATCCTGATATATTGAAATTGATGGGAGAGTTCAGTGTGTTAAATATATATTGTAGGAAGTTATTCATGTATATATATATATATCTGTCTCAACTTTTTAACTGTCCCCACTTAAAAGAAATACTCAACTCAATAGTTAAAATTTTCTTCTCCATAAACTAAAGGAACTATCACTGTACCAATAATTTCAGTCAGCGGTGTGTATATTGATGTGTATATAATTTAATGACATATAAAATAAAAGTTCTGGATTCAAAATCATCTTTAACTGTCAAAATTAGATATTTTTTCTATTTTGAATAGTATTAAGATATGATGACAAGAAAATACTGTGAATCCAGATTAACTTTAGCTGATGTTCACAGATAAATTTTTATACTTAACTGCAGGTGAATTGAATTGTTAATAACCTGATTTAAACAGTTTGCTATTTGAGAATGAAACAAGGCATCCCAGGAATGTATACAATGCGAGATTTAACAAGAGGATCTATCAATGAAAGTTTTTTTCTTTTTTTTTTTTACAATATCTGCCCTGTACAAGGCCCAAGAGCCACTCGAGATAGAGAGTTACAGAGTAAGAAGCACAGTTTATAGGATATGTTGGGAAAATACAGTTAGTCCTAAACTTGAACAGGTTAAGATTGCACTGATCAGGGAAGTATCTTCTTGGGAGCAACTGTTTGGGAAAAGAAGCTGCTCAAGTGAAATTTGCATTATTATAAGAACCTGATTTGTATAAGGTTTCTGTAATGATTTTAATTAAGAATAAACTGCCAAGAAATCTGTGCAAGGGATATAACTCCAGATCTATTAATTACTAATTACATAGGCATTCCCTTACCTATCTGCATTTCTCCATCATCCATAGTGGTATATCAGTAATGATATTTTAATCATAATAACTAATCTGAGTGATATTTTGCATTTTCAAATGATTACAATAAAAATTCTGTGAATAGAAGGAGACATTTAAGTAAGCATTTATGAATACTGATTTTTTTTCTTGAAAAATGTTTATAGAAGCAGGCTTATTACTCTTTATTGATCTTCATGAAAAAAACAGGACTTATAAATTGTAACCCCTTCTGTTTTTGTGGCTTTATTGCTTTGCCTGAGGTGAAATGATTTTAAAAGTTCAAAATTCCAATCACCTGAAGAAGGCTGAAGCATACACCGGCCAAAACATTGGGAATATGGCAATGAATAACAATGATAACAGTCTGAATAATGTAAATAATGCAAGTAATCATAATACCTCATCTCATAGATATAGACAGATATTGAAGACTCAAGAGCCACTCAAGATAGAGGTTTAGTGAAGATTATGAGAGTAAGGAGAATAAATAATGCCAAGATTGTTATGACTGCTATGTATTAGCATTCATGACTATTATGTAATGTCATTTATGACTGCTATGCAGTACCAATCATGGCTTCTATGTAATATAAATCCTTGTATATGACAGGAATGCTGGACTATTTTGTCACAAATGAAGAGAAGGCTTGAGGCAGCAGAGACGGCGTTCTACATATCGATGCTGAGAATACTATGAACAGAATATAAGCAACAAAGGAAGTTTTAAGGAAAATGGAAACAAAAAGAAAAGAATTACATAAAATCAGAAAAAGACAGTTGAAATTTCTGGGACACATAATGAGAAAAGAAGGTCTGGAAAATTTGACACTCATAAGACATGTTGAGAGACAGATAAAAACAGCAAGTAACTTAAGCAATGAGCTTGTGTAAATGGATGGCAGAACAGGGGGAGAGAGGATAAAAATGTGACATGAGCTACAAAGGATAGGAAGTTGTGGAGAGCTATGACCGCCCTTACTCTAAAGGGACACAGAGAAGAAGAAGAAATAGACTAAATATTTGGTCATGAATGCAGCATGGTTAGCTAAAACTCAAATCTGTCACCATATTGATATTCCTCTTTTTTGATCATTCATTCTATGTGGGATTTTTTTATTTACTAGTAGTAATAGTAGTAGTAATAAGTAGAGGCAGCAGTAATAATAATAATAATTTTCTTAACATTTAGCTATAAATTCCTCATGAATAAAAAAGAAGACACATATGTTGTCATATCGATATTCCTCTTCTTTGATCAATCATTCCATGCAGAGGTTTTTTATTATTATTCACTACTATTGGTCCTCCTATATGGTAGGGAATGCTGAACAATCTCCTCACAGATGAAGAACAGTCTTGAAACAAACAGAAATTTGGTTCTACAGAAAGATGCTGAGAATATCATGGACTGAACATATGAGCAACGAAAAAGTTTTAGAGAAAATAGAAACAAAAAGGACACTTATGCTTAACAACAGAGAGAGAGTGAGAGAGAGTTGAAATTTCTAGGGCACAAAATAAGAAAAGAGGGCTTGGAAAATTTGATACTTACTGATTTGATACTTGAAGGCAAGAAGGACAGAGGAAAACAATGCATAATATATCTATATATCTATATATATATATCTAGTAAGCTTGAGTGAATGGATAACGGAGCAGGGTTTGGGAGAGATAGCAAAAAGACAAAACTTAATAAGAGCTACAAAGGACAGGAAGTTGTGGAGAGCCATTATTGCCTACGTCCTGAATGGACACAACACCTAGAAATAGTAGTAGTTCTAGTAATAATAATGGTAGTTTTAGTAGTAGTATTGTTATTCCTTTTCTCTGATCAATCATTTCGATCTTGTGCAGTAGTAGTAGTACTAGTAGTTTTGGTAGTAGTAATAATATTTGTCCATGAATGCCATATGGTTAAGCAACAATTACAAGAGACATTATTCCTCCCTTATAATTAATATTGTTTCTTTGCTATTTCATAGTAATAGTAGCACTAGTTTTAGCATTTAGTAATGGATTCCTCATAGTAACAGCAGACACAAATCTGTAGGCATATTTTTGCTGCTTTTCTCACATCCTTTATTCTAGTAGTGGTAGTAGCAATAGTCAATACATTTAGTTACGGTGGTCATTTTGTGGTTAAACGAGACACAAGCCTATAGTCATATTGTTATTCTTCTCTAGCCATTTGTCCCATATATTTTGCTTTGCTACTTAGTAGTACATAACAGCAATAGTCAATGTTTGGCCATGGATTCTTCGTAGGTAAACAAGATTCAAATCTATAATTATATTGTTGAGTCTCCTTCTTTATTATTCATCTCATATTATTTATTATCTTGTAGTTGTATTACCAATAGTCTAAAGTTCAAATATTCGGTCATCTGCTAATATTAGAACAAACAATGTGGGAAACAAAATAGTCACTTATACTTAGAATTAGAAAGGGACAGTTGAACTGTCTAAAAAGCTTAACATGTAAAGAGGGCTTGGAGAATTTAACACCCACAAGATATATTGAAGGCAAGAGAGACAGGAGAAAGCAGTGAGTAGCCTACCTAATGAGCTTGGGCAAATGGGCAACAGCACAAGAACTGGGAGAGATAGGAAACAACAAAACTTACTAAGAACTACAAAGGATAGGAAGTTGTAAAGGGCCACGATCGACTATATCCTGAAAAGACATAGCACATAGAAGAAGAAGAATATATTTGTTTATATAAATAGAATACAAAAGAGAAACCAGCCATTCCTTTAGATTTGAGGAATATAAAGAAGCCATACCCTAAAAAGAAATATCTGGGATAACAGGCAATATCAGGAGAGAGAATAGCATATATTTCCTTTTCCATGGGGAGGTCTATAAACTGTCTATATATAGCTGGCCACTCGTATTTGAGGACACCTGTTTACTAGGGCAGCTAGCCAATCCCTATTGCAGATGCTTGCTCAGGCACATTTGTGTTTATTTAATGCAACCAGTGATTTATACTGAAACTATGCTGAGCAGACCTTAGTTACAGTTTCTAGGAAAGAGCATGTTATCTAGCATGATCAACAATTTGAACAGGGCCAGCATGCTCAAGCCCTCAGCCACGATGACTTGTAACTTTGTCCTAGCACTGCTACCAACAGCACCTAAGGTTTCCATCTACCCAATTTCAATTAGAAGGCTTGGGTCAACCTGTGCTGTGGTTTTCAGGTAATTTCCAAAGGTGCAACACAGTGGGATCAACCCCTCCAATCCGATAACATCAGGAAGTCTCTTTCCTGATAAATCGACTATGGTGAGATTCAAACCCAGGTCTCATTGCCAGAATGTGAACATTCTAACCACTCACACCCATAGACTACAAAGGGAACATCACTGGAAAATAAGTTAATTATAAGAAGTAACATATATTAACTTGTCAGACTCGTTTGTGAAACAGGTCAGTATGTTTTTCACTATAATATGATTTTATTATTTTGTAAATTTACAAGTTCTATTAATTTTAAATGAGAAAATAAAAAAAGCTTAAAATGATAAAGTGAAATATCATAAAATTAATGAAAAGTGGTATGGTTGTCAGGAACTTTCCAAAGGGGCCACACGCTAGGATCGATCCCTCCAGTCCAATAACATCAGGGAATCGACCATAGTGAGATTCGAGCCCGGGTCTCATGGTCAGAATGCGAACATTTTAACCACTCAGCCCATATACGACATCATTGGTGCACTAGTAATAATAATACAATTTCAGGCAATATTACTACTAAAAATACTACTGTCAGCCAATTTCTGTGACTGCATCACCCTTTACATCTGGCCACCTAACTCCCCAGGCTGCAACCCCCTTTATTATTATGTGTGGGGAGCACTTGAGTGAGAGACCAACAAAACTCCTTGTAACACCAAAGATGAACTGAAGGCAAGGATTATGGCAGCATTCATCAACTTAAACAACCACTCCAGTCCGATAACATCAGGAAGTCTCTTTCCTGATAAATCGACTATGGTTAGATTTGAACCCAGGTCTCATTATCAGAATGCAAACATTCTAACAACTCGGCCACATGCCCATAATCTACAAAGGGAACATCACTGGAAAGTAAGTTAATTATAAGAAGTAACATATATTAACTTGTCAGACTCATTTGTGAAACAGGCCAGTATGTTTTTCACTATAATATGATTTTATTATTTTGTAAACTTAAAGTTCTATTAATTTTAAATGAGAAAATAAGAAAGCTTAAAATGATAAAGTGAAATATCATAAAATTTAATGAAAAGTTAGGAAAACCCTGCAAAGTTTATAGATTCCTATCCCTATTGTTTCTCCCTCATTTTGATATTTGTGTCATATCAAATATTAAATAAAAACATCTGCTTGTATAGCCCTATATTTCCCCAATTGTGTTAGCAGTTCGTTTTTATAAAAGCCATAATTTCTAATTTGATTTTAAAAATGCTCACCATTTGGAAAACAGCTCCACACAATCTTCCTCCCCCTATTTCTATCCCCTCATTTGACCTTGTCACACCCTAAGCTTGGTAAATATAAATACTGAATAAAAAGCGACTTGTGGCAGCTCATCATATTATGTATTATATTTTATTAACATATATGTTTTAATGGAACACATGTTATTTGAACAAGTCCAAATCAGTCATGCAAAACTTTACAATTTAGAATATAGAGTTACTACAAAATAAGGGCATCTCAATGGGATGCAATGGTTAGCAAGCTTGTCTCGCTAGAACAATTACGACTGAATAGTGAGTTTGATCAGTGTGCGCCATACTTTTGGCCTTGTGCCACATCTAAGTTGTGCTTAGAAAATCATTTTAGTCACTTTGATGTGGTGTAATGGTTAGCAAGCTTATCTTCCTAGAACAATTATGCCTGAATAATCACTTCATTCCTCATTGGGTTCCCCATACTTTCAGCCTTGTGCCACATCTAAGCTATATTTAGAAAATTATTTTAGGCAGCTTGGTCTGGTGTAATGCCTAGCAATCTTGCTAGAACAATTATGACTGAATAGTGAATTTGATCCTCACCTGGTGCCCCATACTTGTGACACATCTACGCTATGCTTAGAAAATCACCATTTTTCACAACTGCTGTATTTTCAAGCAATAAATCTCAAGTTACCACAAAATAAAGTAAGGGGGATTTTAGTTTATATAGTCGCATAATAGATGGCAGAACAGAAACAAAAAGGAAAGGTAAAGAGTCAAACATTTCTTAGAGCAACAAGATGCAGGAAGTTGTGGAGAGCCATGATTACCAATATACTGAAGTGAAATGGCACATAGAAAAAGAAGTGATACAATGACAAAAGAGAACAACCAAGGCATCTATGAGCAAAAGTTGCTTAAATGCAAAAATTTGAAATGCGATAGTAAAGAAAATGCCAAAAGTATAATCTACATTCGTTATCATGGCATCTTAGTTTTAATTTCAACTTTGAAATATTCAGCTTCTTAGGAAAGAATTATTCAAAAGAAAATTTTATTTTATACTAATGTTCACCCAATGCAAGGCCCAAGAGCCACTCAAGTTAGTGAGTTACTGTGTGATGTTGTATTAGTATAAAAATGTGCAAGATCTGAAGTTCTTGGGGCTATGCAGGAAAGATAAAAGTTAACCCTAGACTTGTAGTGATTGAGAAAGCATCCTCTCAGGTGTCTGTTCCACAAAACAGCAGTTCTTGGAAAGAAGCCACCCAAATAGAACTTCCTCCTTACTAATGGAATACAAAAGGAATGGGGATGATTTACCCTTGTGTGCGTGGCATAGTAGGTTGCAGTTATAAAGGTGATCTTAGGAATGTAGCCTATTAGAATACATGCAATAGAAATAGTGATAGAGCAGTGAGATGTTTGTGATGCTTTCTCTGTGGGAGAAGGGTTGTAGGGTGGAAAATAATTAATCTCCTTCAAGGCTGTATAGACGCTTTTGAACTCTTTCATGGCAGGCAAGTAAGGACTGTACAGCTCAAGCCCAAATATGGAAGAAAAACTCCATTTTGGGTCTGATCTGTCTCTTGTAAAGATAGAGTATAGCAGGGGGAGTTAGACACTTACAGTAGTGATACGATGAACTAAGCATTTTTTCAGCATCATTAATAATAGACTGGACATATGAGTTCCATGAGGCCTGGAGAGAGCTTGAATCCCAATAGACATTCAAAGCAATGAGCCCCATCCATCATGATAGGTGAAAGTTCAGAGTTTACTTGGCAGTGGTGTGATGTTACTAGTTTGGTTTTGGTTGTATTGAATCTTACAAGCCAATCCTTCTCCCATTGAGCCACTCAGGCTAGATCAAAGGAGAGATGAGCTGCTAGGTTCTGATTTTCTTTGGAAATATGTTATGTAACTCCAAATTCAGGAAAAAAGCATATCTTAAGCCAACCATTTAAGCATTTCAACTGACAGAATATGTCAGCATTGTCAGGATACAAGAATAATTATCTGTTCTTACATAAAGTATCACATGACCACACCCTGTACAAGTTGTAAAATAAAGCCAGCCATATCAATTACCAAACAACCAGTAAACTAAACAGATGCTCTTTTCCATATCACTCAAAGTGAAAGATACTGGCTCCACATTGCTATCTCTGATGAAGCACCATGGCAGTTCAAGTAATAGGCTTTTTCTTTCTTTTGTCAACATTTCCATTTGCTTATTATTTCCAGTATGGTGATAATGTATGTGGCAACATGTATGACATTGCAATCCCATTCTCAATCACTGGGTTAGTCTGTGGTTAATCCTTACAGCCAGCCTTGGAGTTGGTTGCTCAATCTTCAATTCACACCCTGTCCACGTTGTGTTTGTTTTAGATCACAGGGCAGACAAAGGCCAAGTTGTATACTCAACATCACTGATTCAGGCACCTTTGGCAAGATGAAATTATAAGGAACAAAGTAAGAGACAGCTGCGTAACACAACAACTTTATATCAAAAGTTCATACAATGAATGTTCTACTCACTAGATTAACAGCATGCAGATTTTCAGCACCTTCCCCACTTAATACCCCATGACACTATGTCTACCGTCTCCCTTAATACCCCATGACACTATGTCTACCATTTCCCTTAATACCTCATGACACTATGTCTACCGTCTCCCTTAATACCCAATGACACTATGTCTACCATTTCCCTTAATACCCCATGACACTATGTCTACCGTTTCCCTTAATACCCCATGACACTATGTCTAGCCACACTTGGTAAACTGATACAAGGCTGAAGTCTGATTTCTTCCACTTTGTGATTCCTTCAGGCCAACCATTCAGGTGTATTTGGTAGTCTGAAACAAGGCCAGAGTCTAAGTTCTTTCTGCAGAAGCTGCACGGGATTTGGCAAAGCAGGTCTTGAATCAACTGGTATGTGTTTCTCTTGCAACCTGCAATTCAAGTAATCTGGTTCCTTCTCCTCTGTCTCTTGTTTCACTCATCTGTATTTATGGGCCTTTGCACAAACCCATTAAGGGCATGAAGTGGTCAGAAAATTGATTGCTTGACCAAATTTGGGGAAATCTGTCCCCCAAAGAGTAGTGATGGCAGAATATCAATCCACCCAACTCTTTCTATCTCAGGTGGGTGCCTCTCACCATTTCAGCCCAAAGGGTACAGCCACTTCCTCTGTCTTCCTTGAAATTCTACATGGGCCTTTTTCCTCTCTCTTTGTCTCTTGATCAAACCTATCCCCTGAGCCTAGGTGTGGTCTAACCTAAAGTGCTAAATTTAATTATCATCCAAAATTTCCATCAGTGGGCAATTTTTAACAAATCCTTGTATGGTCAGCTGCATCTGGGATTGATTACCTGTCACTTCTCCATGACAGCTTTTTGGTCAACAAGTGACAAAAAGAGACAATTCCTCTTAATAAATTTTATTGTTTTAGGCAGATGAAGGAAAAATATAACTACAATGCCATTATTGTTTTCCAAGTCCTATCAACTGACCAAATTTTGGCTAGAGATTCATTCTTAGCCATTGTGGGTACTTGAAGTCATTAAAATGTAATCTATTCTACCACACAGGTTTGAATGGGTACTTAAGAAAAATATCATCACTTAAGATTAAGTTGACCATGAACAGATTGCTTCAATACTAGTCGTCATTGACACCCAAACACCGACGTGAGAAGAGAAAAGAAAACAAACATCCTCTCCCTCCATTCTCCTTGTTTTTCTTATCAGTATACCTTCAGTTTATTGAAAACAGCGTTTCTCTCGTTTTTCTTGTTATCGGTATATTTTCAGTCTATCGAAAAACATTGTTTTTCTTTCTTGTTTTCCAGTTTATTTTGAAAGCCTTTTTCCCAATTTACCAGCACCTTCTTAATAGTGTCACACATGGACAACTTAGTTTTAAAAACTTCCTACTATGACTCTGTCTAATATATGTATATTTGTATATAAATGTTACATTGCATATGTAAGATGGAGTCCCCTTTTCTCTTCATACCAACATAATATAAATGTTGTATATTTGGTAGTACATCAATATGACTTTCAGCAGTACTAGATTTTCAATTTATAGTGAGCATTCAGCAAGCCGTAAGGCAGGATGTCTGCAAATACTGCCTAGAAGGATTTTTTGTGACTGAATTCAAGAAAAAATTCTGTTATTGTTATGCAAAGTATTTTAAAAACATTTGGAGAAATTACTGCCAACTATACAAGCTACCATCAATTGGTGCAAGAAATTTGACATAAAACCCATGGAAACATTTGTAGCTTTTCTAATAAATTTTGTCTGTTTCTATACAAAACTGTGCAACCTAAATGTCAATGTGCCAATTTCAGTTTCATAAATTTTTAAAACTGACTATTTTTTGTAATCACTAGAAGTAACTCAAATGTTTCAATTCCAAAAGTTGAAGGATTTTGTTTTTTTCCCTCATTTTTGTAGATTTATTTTAATAACTGGTGTACTCGTGCCATCAAAAATGTCAGCAATTGTTAAAAAATTTTAATATTGAGTTGCGATGAAACAAAAGTTTGAAACAAACTTTTGAGATTAAATAATGTGGAGATCCAGAATTCAGAAATAAAGTAGAGGTAATTTAATTACTTAATTAAATTAATTCATTCCCTTTGCATTTTTTAGGCAGTCAGTAGTATCTCTGATTCATTGATTACTCTTGGCCTTATATAAAAAGCTTTTTGTTCATTATATTTTCATATTTAAAATTTTATGTGTTTAATATAATAGTGAAATGGAAATATCATTTTTCTTTTTCAATCATTTTACCCCTAGCAAGGCAATTAAGACACAAGGTGTTGGTAAGTACTAAAGAATATGAGAAAAAAAATACTATTAAGGAGTGAAAACATTAAAAGAACAAAAATTAAGAAGACAGTAGATAATGATTGAAATTTTTCAACATCAAAGTTAACTGAGAAGTAAGAAGCTGGAAGAGAGTTCCACAATTGATAAGTGCGAGAGAAGGAACTGTTAGCATAGAACTTGCAGTTCCATCTAGCAGCCATTTCAACTGTAAAATGATGAGACCTTGCCACCAATCTAGTACTGCTCTTAAATTCATAAAGCCTAGGAAAAGCCATATGGAGGAAAATTTGTTGTGGATTTGAATCAACCCACAACAAAAGAAGGTGAAAAAGGTGTTTAAATATAAAATATTTTTATTTTTGTGATTTTTTTTACAACTAAATGTTTTTAGTACATATGAGTGTTAAAGTTCTTACAGTCCTTGTTTGTAGCTGTTTGTTAAGATGAAAAGAAATGTGGTTTCTTCATGTGTATATGCGAGAAAGAGAGACAAGGGAAAAAATGTTAGTGTCAGTAGCTTGGTGAAGAAGAGTGTAAATAACATGTAGCTTGGTGAGAAAGATGGGTGAATGAGTAAGGGAATTTCTTTTAAGCAGAGTGTCATGAATTGTTGCCATCTGTTTCTCCTTACTGGTTTGTCCATCTAGAAACTTTGCTTAAATAATCTTCAAAGGGATCACAAAGCATTTTTTTTTTATTGTTGGTGGGAACGTGACCCATTGGTTGAAAAATGTTAAATATTTGTTTTCAAAGCATCAATTTATTAACCAGAAGAATGCACAATCCTCTGACTTAGAAACCATTTTTTGTCACTTGGTGTTTGACTGTCTTGCTGTTTATTTCTGTCTTCACTCCATCAGTTCATCAGAGCAATTACCATGAATGTATTTATAGAAAAGGCACAGGGAAGCTATATTACAGCAGTGGGAAAATGACTGAAGGCGAGATGCCAGGTCAGAACCAATAAAATTGCAGATTCTTCAAATTGTCTAGCATGACACAGGGAACCAACTTTCTTAGCAGTAAAACAAGCAGTTGATTTGAAATAATCTTTCCAGTTCTTGTCAACAGAAAACACTAGTCCAAAAAGTGCAAGTTTCCTACTTTCTTATCCTTCTAAATCTACACACAATGATAGCATCACTGGCATGTAATTTCTTAACCTTTTCTCTATGCATTGGTATCTCATAATGTATTATTATTTAGATACATACATTTATTTTTGCTACTGTACTTCACCATGTAGAACATTTTTCACCACCTGTTGATTGTTCTCACACTATGTCATACTTCATGTAACTTTCTTCCTTTCTGTAGACTTATCACTGTATACTGTAAAGCATATTCCTGTAAGCAAATTACTTACTATCTACTTTACCCATTTATATCCTCAGTCTTACAATTATGTTCAGTCTTCGGGCCCCTTTCTCTTTTTTTTACCTTTATATTTATTTTGTTATTCAGACTAGTCTCAAGTTTTTATTTATTTCTTTTTCTAGTTTCACCATCTTAACTTTTCATAAAGCTACTGATGAACAGGACTTTGTCTTCAGAGTTTTCATTGCTGTAAGGCATTTATCTGGCTTTGAAATATGCACATGCACAAAATGTAGGCAGTAAATAATATATCATCAACACGGTGATCCTTCTTAATGAGGGCTATTTTTAACTTTAACAATGTGTTCTTCTAATGTGCTTCTTATGGATTTTAAATGATTTCAGTACAATCATAATGACAGATTTTTAAGTAAGGCTTTAGATAACTCCTAGCTTCAGCCAAAGATAAAATGACTTAATCTATATGATTAACACTGCCCATCACCTTTTTGCAATTTCTTCACACAAGTGGCTTCATCTTTTTCTAAATTACCTTCATTTAAAGTTATTCTTTCACATTTTTTCTTCACCATTTTGAGGGAAAAGAAACATTTGAAATTACTCTCTCAGGCAAAATAACTTCTGTGCCTTGATTGGTTGTATCCATTTGATGCCCAATTTCACTACAGGAACAGAATTACCACCAATCATGATAAAACAATATTTTACCAGTTGCAGTTGAGTAATAAAGCCACAATTACCATCATCAATAGTTAATCCTCATTGGGTACCCTACACTTGTAGCCTTAGGTCAAACTAAACTAGACAATAGAGAGTAAGCAATCATGACCAGAGAAAAGTGATTATTACTAACATGTAGTCTGTTTAATCTCAAATAAGTACTTTTTACAAATGGCATTTTTACTTAAATACCTATTGAGTGCATTATTATAGAGTAATGGTTAGTAAGCTCACAGACCATTCTTACTGTAGTGAGTTTGATCCTCAATGAGTGTCACTCTTCTATGCCACTGAAGTTAAGCAGCATGAAGCCTGGTCAGTACTTAGATGGGGGAACACAGGCTACTGTAAGCAACATCTTACAATCTAAAATATGTCTCAGCTTTAAATAACCCACAAAGGGTTAATAAGCTGTAAAAAAATACAAATCATTCAACTTTACTATGGCCTTCTTAGTTATATTCTAGATGTCTTGCCATGGAGTAAGATAAATTTGCAGACAGTGAATTCAATTTTTATTGGATGCACACACATGTAACCTTGTACTTGACTAAGTTCTTCTTCTATGTGCTGTGCCTCTTCAGGATGTAGGCGATTTGGCTCTCCACAATTTCCTGTCCTTTGTAGTTCTTAATAATTTTTTTTGTTATCTTCACTGAACCTTGTTCTGTCATCCATTTACTCAAGCTTGCTAGGAAGGTTATGCATTCTTTCCCTCTTTTCCTCTTGCCTTTAATCTGTCCTATGAGTATCAAGTTTTTCAAGCTCTCTTTCCTCATGATGTGATCTAGAATATTCAACTATCTCTTTCTGATGTTAAAAGTAACTGTTCATTTTGTTTTCATTTTTTCTAAAACTTCATCATAGCTCACATGTTTCGTCCATGGTGTATTCTCAGCATCTTTCTGTAGAAACGCATTTCTGTTGCTTCAAGTCTTTTCTTTTGTGATGAGTTTTACTAAATATTAAAAACTCCTGTTTGACATACAATGATAATGCCAGACTGAATTTTATATTATTATAAAAGATTAAATTATGATTACAAACATATCAAAATAAGATTATAGGAATTCTTATCATTTACAGTAAAAAAACAATATCTAATAGTATCTAATACAATATCTAATACAATAAAAAATATATAATACAATAAAACAATATCTAACAATATGTGATACAATATCTAATACAATATCCAATACAATAAAATATCTAATACAATATTTAATATAATATCTAATACAATATCCAATACAATAAAATAATATCTAATACAATATCTAATACAATAAAATAATATCTAATACAATATCTAATACAATATTTAATATAATATCTAATACAATATTTAATATAATATCTAATACAATAAAATAATATGTAATACAATATCTAATATAATATCTAATACAATATCCAATACAATAAAATAATATCTAATACAATATCTAATACAATATTTAATATAATATCTAATACAATATCTAATACAATAAAATAATATCTAATACAATATCTAATACACTAAAATAATATCTAATACAATATCTAACACAATATTAATATAATATCTAATACAACATCTAATATAATATCTAATATAATATCCAATACAATAAAATAATATCTAATACAATATCTAATACAATATTTAATATAATATCTAATACAATATCTAATACAATATTTAATATAATATTGAATACAATATCCAATACAATAAAATAATATCTAATACAATATCTAATACAATATTTAATATAATATCTAATACAATATTTCATATAATATCTAATACAATATCCAATACAACAAAACAATATCTAATACAATATTTAATATAATATCTACTACAATAAAGTCAGTCAGTTATGTGCCATACTTGATACACGTTTAGGTGATCATGTATCTTTTGATACATGACTGATGGGGCAGATTTTTTCCTGCAGTAGGTTGCCATTTCTCTCTTCAGTAAACCAGTTGCCATCCAAGTCTGTTTTGCTATTTCCCCATAGCTGGGGGTGGGGAAGAAAAGAATTCAAGGGTATTAGCAAGTAAGTGAATGTAATGGATTCGACTGGAATTCAAACTCGGCTTTTCTCTTCCTCAATCCAAGCCACTATACATTACTCAATTGTGTCTCCCTTATACAATATCTAATATAATATTTAATACAATATCTAATACAACAAAAAATATCTAATGCAATATCCAACACAATAAAACAATATCTAATAATATATTTTTGTTTAAAAATTGATGCTGAGAGTTTCTTCTCCTGCATTTCTAGCTTGTGGCATCTCTTGCTTGCTTGCTTGTTTGCTTGCTTGCTTGCTTGCTTGCTTGTTTGCTTGTCTTCAAAAATGTAAATGAAATAGCAATTGTTTTCTTCTGTTTTCTTAATTCCTGTACATTTATTGTTCTTTCTCCTTAATAATGTTTTTATCTCATATTCTCTCATACACAGTAACACCCCCTGGCATCTTAGTGTCATTATTGCATTGCTTGCGGGGGGGGGGTCTGAAATGATTTAAAAAATATATAAAGATGGATGAATTGTCACTTGAATAGGATTGTGTTTGTTTTTCTTAAATATTCCTGGCCAAATTATAAATTATATGTATTGATGTGTTTCAATTTATCTTTTTTTTTTACAATCATGATTACTCTGTACAAGACCCAAGAGCCACTCGAGGTAAAGGAAGAAGCTCAGTTTATGTGGATATATGGGAAAGATAACAATTAACCATACACTTGCACATGTTAAAATTGTAGTGATCGGGGAAGCATCCTCTTGGGAGTTGGTCCCACAAAGCAGCTTGTTGGAAGAAGCTGCTTAAGTGGGACTTACATCTCTCCACTGGTGTACAAAGGGAATGATGGCGGTTTGCAACAATATGTGTGGCATAGCAGGTCTTAGCTGTGAGGGCTAGAACTGAGAAAATGAAAGAATGTAGTTCATCTGAACACTTTCTTTGGAAATAGCGATAAAGTAGTGAGAGGCTTGCAATATTTTGTCTGTGCAGAAAGGTGTTGCAGGATGGAAAATAGTTCATCACTCACAAGGACTCTATCAAGTCTAGAAAGTGAAGATTGGGTAGCTCCTGCTCATATATGGCAGAAGTCCTACATTTTCAGCCTGATCTGGTTCTTGTAAATGTAGAGAATAGCAGGAAGAGTCAGGTGCTTACTGGAGTGGTACAGGCAACCAACCATTTTTCCAGTATCTTTAATGATGGATCATATGTATGAGTTCCACTTCAGGTCTGGGTTGAGTTAAGTTCCAGTAAGCATTAAAGTCACAAGGAACTCTGAGGGAACTTTTTGGAAAATAGTGTGAGTTTACTTTTAGCTTAGTTTAATATTATTATTAACTATCTTAAAAGCTCCCTTTTAAATGTCCAATGATAATTCTTCAGATGTCACTTAATTTAAAGACAATTTGATGTATGTAGGTCCTTACTTTCCATACAAACAATTATTTTTATTTCATGAGTGACTTTTGCTAGATTTTGCAATTAATGTCAATTATTCCTAAATTTATTTCCAAGTTATAAAAATTATTGTACAAAATAATTCATCACAAACAATCGCAGTAATGAAAACTTGGAAATTCAAAATTTCAGAATTGCAGGTCTCAATCTGGCCCAGAATGTTTTTAATTTGCTCACAGATTCAGCCTGATTCCAAAATGGCATGACATGTTCGGCTACAGCCTCCAGGAGTAAAGCTGAAAACACTGACAATTTTATTTTGAAACATTGTAATTTGAGAACAGTAATTTTTTAATTTGAACATGAGCTATTGAAAGTTAGAGAGTTGTGTCCCTTTAATTGATTTTATCGGTAGAGGCCAAGATGGTGGAATTCAAAAACAATCGCAGTAATGAAAACTTGGGAATTCCAAATTTTAGGATTGCGGGTCCTGATCCGACCCAGAATGTTAAAGTCACAGGGCCTCTCTGAGGGAACTGCTGGAAAACAGAGTTTACTTTTAGCTTAGTTTAATATTATTATAAACTAACTTAAAAGCTGCCCTATCAAGCAGCATTTACTCTAACTCCTGCAGAGGGCTCTTGATTAGGCCTTCATCACAATAGGTAGGGGGGGAGTAGAAACAATAAGCAACAATAAGCTAAAGAAGAACTCAAAATTGATTGCTGCATTTAAGTATTACATTAATATTTAAACTTAGCTTTTAAAAGTCCAATGATAATTCCTCTGCTGCAACTAAATTTAAAGACAATTTGATGTATGTAGACACATACTCTCCGTTCAGACAATTATTTTTATTTCATGAGTGACTGTAACTGGATTTTGCAATTAATTTTGATTACTCCCAAATTTATTTCCAACTTTTAAGCTAATTAAATAAATAATTTTATTCATATTATCCTTTTACAGATATACTCTATCTGTAATTTGTACACAGTTAACATTATGTAATTAGTGGTTTTTAATAGAGATTAAGTAACAGATCTTCTGGCCTTGGTTGTATGTTCTATCTTGCTTGGATTGGATGATTTTCTGGTCTGGATTAGTGGATCTTTTGCCCAGGATTACATGATCCTCTGCGCTGGATTTCATGGTCTTCTGTTTTGGATCCTCTGGGTTAGATTGGATGATTTTCTGGTCTGCATTAGATGATCCTCTGATCAGGGTTTGGTTGATCCTCTTGCTTGAACTGGGTGATCTTCTGAAATTAACACTGGGATCTTCTGGTCTGGATTGGATGATTCGCTGGCCTGCATTGGATGGTCTTCTAGTCTGGATTGGTTGTTCCTCTGTTGAATTGAGTGATCTTTTGACTTGGATTAGATGATCCTCTGCTCCAGGTTGCATGCTCTTCTGGTCTGGAACAGATGATCCTGCTAACTGGATTGAATGATCTTCTTGTCGTGATTGTGTGATCCTCAGGAATGGATTGGATGATCTTCTGACCTTGACTATGGGATCTTTTGCTCTGGATTGGGTAATTTTCTAGTCTGGATTAGATTAATCTCTAGCCTTGATTGGGTGATCTTCTGATTTGGATTAGATAATCTGTTCTACAATGGGTGATCATCTGGTTTGGATTGAAGGATCTTCTGGACAGGATTGGACCATCTGGCCTGGACTGAACTGGGAGATCTTCTGGCCTGGATTGGATGAACCTCTGGCCTGGACTGGGTGAACTTCTAGCCCTGGATTGAATTAAATGATCCTCTTGGCTGGATGATACTCTGGGCTGGTTTGGATGATTCTCTCCTGGTCTAGCTTGGATTGTATGATTGTCTAGGTTGGATGATCCTCTGGCATGACTTCAGTGATATTTTTGCCTGGTTTCTCCTCTACACAGTGGTTAAACAACTACCAGGATTTTTTCCTATCCAGTAACCCTCCTAGAGTTGAGGCTTTTGATGAGTTTGAAATCTTGTCATATCATGATAGAAGTGTTCCAAAGTTTGTGCTTTGTGAGGAGGGAAGAAGTCAATTATGTGGTGTCCTTTGTTATATAACATGGTGGTAGAGGTAAAGTTCATTGCAAAGAGCTTTGCATTATCTGATGAAAATGGGATAACCTCAATGTCATTTACGATAGTAAGCATTGAGAATTTTGTTTGAGGTTTCCAAGAACTAACAGGAACCAAGTATTTTTCAACGTTGGCTTGGACTGACCATGCATAGCTACTTTTTGCATTTTCTAGAACTCTCTTGCAATTATTGCAAGCAATTATGAATGCAGCAAGTGTCCTACTATATCAGTGATTCCCAAAATGGGTGATACTTGGGAGTGATGGAAAGATCCAATTGGGTGGTGAGAAAAATACTGAGCAGCCAAAAAGTGGCACATCTGAATCATAACACACATGTACATTGTGCCTGAAGTGTATATTGCCTTCATTTTACATTGTATCCCATTTATCTAACAATGATTATGGGAGATATTAAGAGACTCATTAAACATGAAATACTATCACCAAGAAAATATAATCAAAGGTTGACTATACATGTGAGAGAAATTAGGGTTGTTATTTGGGATTGGCAACCCAAAACATTTGGAAATCACTGTATTACTGATAGAGATGGTAGTAGTGTTTGCATTGTGTATTGCAATGTTGTCTTTCTTCAAAATAGCCATGAATTAGTGTCATATAGGAAGAATAGGAGTAACTACCGACACCAACACTCTGGACTTATAAATATATATTTTCCATCAGGTGTATAAATTGCGGTGTCAGGCTACTGACTGCAGTGATTATTGAGTGATGATTGAGTGGAACTATCTAGTCGAATTAGTGTGAATTACTGTGCGTCAATGATTTGGGTCTTGACTTAGGATTTACCAGACATTAAGCTAGGCCACGCTACTAACAAGGTATCCACTGAAATGGTTAATTATCTTCAGTTGACTTTTACTTCTTTGTTCTTGTTAAGTATTTGTTTGTTGTTGTAATTAAATACTGTTTTATATTAACATTGAAGTCTTGAGTTATACTTAATCATTAACGGCCACCGTACGTCACTAAAGAAGATAGTGGTGTACATTCTCAAAAATTGCTTTTTCACAGCTTATTTTTCTAATTCTGTTTTGTCATGGAATTTGTTTTAATTAACCAATTTAATAAAAAAAAAAACATTGTCATATAGGAAGAAAATGAGTAACTACCAACACTGAGGTTCAAGCGGGATATTCTGGACTTATGAATATATGTTTTCTGCCAGGCGAAAAATAGCAGTGTCAGGCTACTGACTGCAGTGATTATTGAATGACTATTGAGTGGAACTATCCAGTTGAATTAGTGTGAATTATTGTGCGTCGATGATTTGGCTTTTGATTTAGGATTTACTGGACATTAAGCTGAGCCGTGCTACTAACAAGGTATTCACTGAAATGGTTAATTATCTTTGCTTGACTTTTACTATTTTGTTCTTGTTAAGTATTTATTTGCGGTTGTAATTAAATATTGTTTTATCTTAAAATTGAAATCTTGAGTTATACTTAATCATTTAACAGCCACCGTATGTCACAAAAATTAAGAAGGTCATAGTTAGAGAGAGTATCAAAGGAACAGAAGACAAGATTGAGGAAAACAAAGAAGAGGTTTATTAAATACTCATACATAGAACTGAAAAAACTTAAGTAAATGAACTACTCCTCAAATCCCACTCTAATGTCACTACTTGCCATATCATATGTAGGAGAAATCCATTTGTCACAATCGTAGTGAAGCAGAAGAAATATGCTGAGTCCTACTCTACAACAATGAGGTGTGACTTTAGCACATTCTAATATAAACCAAGGCTGGCTATTTGGCATTTTGTTGATAAATATGTTAGAATTATATATTTATTCATGACAATAGTTATCATAAGAGAAATAATGGCAATCATCTAATATTTCTGTCTTTAAATATCCTCTTCACAACCATGACTATAACTTCTCATCTGCAATTCCATTCGGTTCTATTTGGAAATATCCAATTGATGATATTATTATTATTATTATTATTATTATTATTATTTTCTTTGATTTCTGGCATTTACACATTTCTTTCCGGGTCCCGCCCAGGGACCTAAGGTTAGAAATGGCATCATGACACTTTCCACTGACAAAAAAAAAATTACATAGATAAAGCCCTTCATAAAGTGTGGGCTGTACTTGTGAGAACAATTTTTTGTATCTCTTTGAGGCATGGACTTCCAGGAATCCCTTCAATTAGTCTACTGCAATCTTTTCCAACCAGTCCTAGGGCTCCAACTACAACAGGGATTGTTGATGTTCCCATATGCCACATTTTTGAGATTTCTATTTCAAGGTCCTTGTATTTTGACAACTTTTTGAATATCTTCAAAGATACATTGCAGTCAGCAGGGACTGCTATATCAATAAGAATGCACTTTTTTGTTTGTGGTCTTTAGTAACAATATCTGGGTGGTTGGCTTTGATTGTTCTGTCAGTGTGTATTGTGTAGTCCCATAGAATTGTAACAGGTCCTATCTCTGTAACCGGGTCTGGGTGGTGTTCATACCATTTTCTTTCAGTTTCCTTCTCGTAGAAGTTGTAGATTTATTATTAGTATTATTATTATTATTATAGCAATAAGATGATAATGATGATTTTAAATATTATAATTTTCACAAATATGGAATATTAAATGCTATTAAAACTGTTGGTACTAGTCCTGTGACCCTGATTAGGTTGTGGCATATGAATTGTTACATTCATAACAATTCATGGTATGGTCAAAATGGGTTTAAATGACTATGTACATTATCATTTGCAACTGTAAGCCTTGCAATTTTGTTGTTTATTCCTGGAGACTCTTTGGCACATTGGTTCACAACACCTAGTAATGCTGATGTAGCTTCACTAGCTAATGTATTTCTAGAAGACCATGATGCTAGTCAAATGAGAAAGTTGAACTGTCCTCCAAGGTCACCAAGTGTCCAATTATTTACTTATAGCTGGAAGGAGAAGTAGATTCATGCCTTTCCCAAAGGGCTTTAGTCCACAATGAATGTAAACTGCCCCATATGGAGTTTGAATTCAGTTTACCCATTCTAATCTCCATGTTTTTAACCATTAGGCTATCCATACCTCCCAAACCTGGATGATTGCCATTATGTCTCTGATGAGAAAAACTATTGTCATTAATCAATATATAATACTGATATATTTTTACATAACAGAATAACACTATTATCATAAGTGATAATGTTACTATTTACTGTAATGATTAATAATTTTGTTAATAACCTGTTTTTTACATTGTGGAATTTGTTAAGGTTAAAAAATATGATGACTGACAGAATGAAAATTATTATATTATTAGTATCAACCTTTTGGTGTTTCACATAAAATACAACTATTGATAACAATTATTTTCAGATAACATCCTTTTAAACAGAATGTATTGTTTTCAAACTACAAAATTTATATTTGATAAATTTTACAAAGCAACAGTCTTTTACATGGATTATTAAAAAAAAAACAAAAATAAATTACCATTTGTTTTATGAAAGTCCAATGGTTAAAGATTAAAGTTTTAGATTTTGACTTACAAAAATTCTTGCAAAAATATAAATTAATTTTGGAAGGAAACATTTTACAATTTTAAAAAATCCAATCAAAACTAATTTTTCGTCTTTTGGTATAGTTAGGTTATCTTTTCTAGATCATAAAAATATTATTTGCAATAACAAAATTATTATTTTTTCTCACTATTAATTGAACATTCGATTGTTAAATGGTCTGAATTATTAGTCCTTTTCTAAATGCTGTGTCCTTTCATGACATGGATAACTGTTGAAGCTTGGATAAGCATGGAATAATAATAATACAACACAAAATGTGCATAAACAAAATGTATTGAAACAAGGAAAAGGTACACAATATTTACAGTTAGTTTTGGTATATTCTTGGGAAGACTGTTCCTGTAGAATGGGTTGACTTAATCGCAGTCGGGCAGAGTCTCTGGATTGGATCTCTTCTTACTTCTTCCCTCGTCTTCCCGGTACCAACCCATATTTATATGGTCGGTACTCCACTATGTAAATTAGGTGGATCGTACCACAACAATAACCATGGCTGTCCACAACTTCCTACTTTTTGTATCTCTTAGTAATGTTTGTCTTTTTACAACCCCTCACTTTTTTTTTTGTACTACTATCCATTTCCATAAGCTTATAAGGTCGGTTACTTGCTGCTATCTTCTGTCCATCTTGTCTTCAATATGTCTTGTGAGTATCAAATTTTCTAAGCCCTCTTTCTTCATTAATGTCCCAGAAAGATTTCCTCATTGCTTACATGCTCTGTTCATGGAATTCTTAGCATCCTTCTGTAGAAGCACATCTCTGTTGCCTCAAGTCTTCTCATCATCTGTAAGGAAAGTGTTCAGCATTCACTGGTCTTATAAATTTGACACGGGTTATCTATGAAAAGATCAAATTAAATAAGACAATGTGGTGTTATGCCAAAATAAGCTTGGGTGCCAAGTTCACACTAGACCCTTAAGGAAGCCAGATGCATTGGTGAACATGAAAGCAAGTCTGTACCTTATATATGCACACAAGAAAAACAAATGGATATATAAGAAGAAAAAACACTCCAGCAAAGAGAGAGGAATCTCTCATACAACCCACATGGAGAATGTAGGGTCCATGTTTTGAGTCTTTAATTGCAAGTATATAGGTCACACAGCCTGATCATACCTCTTTCACATTCATCTCTGTCCAAGACAAGTATCCACAGTTCTTCAGCTGTTTTCTGTATGATGTTTTTGATGTATTTTATGTATATCTTTCTTGGGTGGCCTCTCTTGTTTTTATGATTCTCTGGTTGGTAGAGAGCAGATCTTGATACAAGACTGTTGACTGCCCTTAACCAATGACCCAAGGTTCATAGTTATCGAGCATAAAGGTTGTTAATCAATGGTTTTTGGTTGACCAATCACAGGATTTCATAAAATCTAAAAATAGTTTTTAACTTTAAATAACCTACAAAAGGTTGATAACCTATAAAAAAACAAATCAATCTAAAATCCTGGTGTCAGTATTTACTTTTTTCTATAGATCTAAACTATAATTATGAATATGATTTTGGAAAGTGAAAATTTCCAACTTTTCATCTGAAATCAAGAAATATGAACTTTAAGTAAAATATATACAATATATGAGTAAAAAAGTGGGTGTCAGTTTAAACTGACACTAGTGGGGTAAGGATCAAATGGTGTATACCAAGATCTCTGTATATCACACCTGTCTAGACAGACACCATTTTCACTGGTGGTCATTGCAAATACTAACAGAATATTCCTTACCATCACAATGCCACCACCAGCTTGCACAACACCCTGTATTAAGGTGGGTTTCCTTTCTAACTCTTTGTTTAAGGTAAGGCGGAATGTCAACCTCCTGATTATGTCATTATGTTCACTTTTACTTACATATGATGTCTGCCACCCCCCCCCACCATAATTTGCTACATAAAAGCAGAAAGAGAACCAACCTCTTCTTGTACATTTTACAATTGTCACTTTACATAATAGCAGAAATTATGTATTTATGAAATCATTTCACTGGCTTTTATGACTGTCACACTCAATAACATTTATAAGTAATCATACCCACTAAAATTAAGAATGAATGACATTATGACTCTCTCATTATCTCTATTATGGTGATAAATGTAATTACACTAACAGCTACCAGGAATAATGTTATGATTATTCATTTTTTTAATGTCACTAGGACGAATCATCCTCATTCCCTTCATATTCCATTCGTAAGAAAGAAGTTCCGGTAAACATGGAACTTTGTGCTTGCAAAAAAACAGAGTGTCAATAGAATGTTTTTTGTTTTTTTTTTCTACCTTCACTTTTCGGCAATGTTCATTGTTTTAAAAAGCGATGATTAGAATTGGAATAAAACCTAAACATATGATGAAAGTTAATTTATACATTTGTTTGTTCTTGAGAATTTGCAACAAAAATATTGAACACAATTTATTTATTAGATTGTTTATTTACAAGAATAATTTTATGTTTACATCATTCTAAAAACCAATATAATTGTATTAAAAGTAAATGCAATACAATATTTATCATTTACCAATTTATAAAGGAATAAATATGGAAAATTTTTTTACTCAATTTAATGAACATTTACTAAATTATTAAAATATGTGAACCAACTACAAAGAAATCCTTATTTTTTACCATTTTATAAAGTTTGAATCAATTGGAAATGTGCCAATGTTTTGCCAACTCTAAATATTTATTTGTCTAATTTAGCTTTAAGGCTGAAAACGTTTATTTTATTGTGATGGATGATTACAAGTGACAGGGGAGATGAGATATGCTTATTATTCATATGGAAGAAAATCCTTAAAATCACTGGGCATCTTGCGGGTCCTTTGGGAATGTCGAGATGGCTTGACCTTATCAGGTCTTTCTTGTATTTCTTCCTCAGGTTTTGAGATTGGGTGCTTTGACCTGACATGCTTTCACATACTTCAACACTCAGACTGTTCGCCTTCCGAACCAGAAGAGTCAGTTGTAGGGTGAGCCCGTTTCTGAGGTGAATTTATTAATGGTCTGTGAATAGTTGATAACCATTCACTTTTTGTGGTTTTCTGAAGATGTTACAAGGACTTTCTCTCAATAGAGAGTGGCTGATTCCATTATTTCTTCTCTAAACATTCTTTTAATCTTGGTATTAATGAAATGTCTGTCTCAATTTGTATACCGATTTTATTGGTTTTTATTATTATTCTTTGTTATTATTATTATTATTTCTTCCTTTTATTATTATTCCTTATTATTATTCTTATTATTATCTTTATTATTATTATTATTATTTATAATATAGCAACAATTTATGAAGCTTTATTTGTCTAATTTAGCTTTAATGTTGAAAATGTTTATTTTAATATAGTGGATAATTAAAAGCAAAAGGTGAGATGGGATGTGCTTATTTTAATACCACACCAACTATTACAATAAATAATATAATACATAAATAGTGTAAATAAACAATCAAATAATTAAATTATGTTTATTATTTTTGTCTTAAATTTTCAAGAACAAAGTAAATGTATAAATTCACTTTTATATATTTAGGTTTTATTACAATTCTAATTATCACTTTTTAAAACAATAAACATTGCCAAAGAGTGAAAGTAGTTAAAATAAAAGCAGTGTAATGGAAAAAACCATCCTTTTGATAATCCATTTTTTTGCAGGCATGAAGGTCCATGTTTGCTGAAATTCAACTGAGACAGCTTCTTACTGGAAACTGTTTCTTTGTGGAACAAACTCCCAAGAGGATGTTTTCCAGATCACTACAATCTTAATCTCTTCAAGTCTAGGGTTTACCATTATCTATCCTACATAACCTTATAAACTGCACTTCCTACCTCCTCTTCTTAACTTCATACATCATCATTCAGTAGCCCTCTACCTTGAGTGGTTCTTCGGCCTTGTATTATGTAAACAATAGTAAAAAAAAATGTCTCATCAAGATGTAAGTTCCCCAGTTCTTCTTTTCTTTATTAGCTATGGATTGTTCTCATTGTTCTTGGGAAAGATAGAAGAATGGTTTCCGATTGCCTTCTTTGTAGTTGCTCAATGTATTGATAATCTACAATTCCTGCATAAACATTAGCCTATCATATACCTCAGCTTTGGATAAACAATGCCAAGAGGATATTGTTAAGCCATTTTTAGAGGCTAAAAGAGTTTCTTGTATGCAATTAAATATAGTACTAATTATGCTGTCAAAACTTTTTAAAATATATATCTGTGATAAAATATCAATCAAAGGTTGGACAGTTGTCTAAAGTTCATTATGACATTAGTTTCCTGTATACTTTTTAGAACAAACAGTCATACCCTAAATTGGGCAAGTGGGATGCACCTATAGATGAGTAATCATTTCCTAAATTGAAACTTATGATATATAACGAGAAAGGCTGACAGCAAAGTTTAGCTTCAGATGTGAAAAATTATTCATCACTTACTACTTGTAATTTATAGATACATAAATTATATAGCAAATAGTAATGAAATGCTGTACAGTGTCTTCAGCAAATGACACTAACTCATGGTAGGTTGGCCAGTGTTCTTTCAGTTATCTGTGTCAAGGTTTTTAGTACATAGCTATGTTAGTAATTAGTCACATTCACAATTAATAGAGTAAATAAATTCCCAATAATTGTGATCAAATTTTAAATGGTTATTTACATTTTTACAAAAATGATTTTGTGGATAAAGATTTCTGAAAGTCTAAGATGTATCTTAGTAAATAGACATATAGAGAAAGTTCATACATTTTAGTAGGGACCTCCATAAAAAATGCAATACCTAAGGTTAAAAATTAATTTTTAAAAATAAAAAATCTTTCTTGAAGCTTTCATTTTAGTTTTAATTTCAAGCTAATAGATTAAATATAATATTTCCAATAAGCAAAATACTTTGCAGTATTTCAAAGACTGATTTAAATTGACTGGATGGAATTTTTTTTTTTTTTTTTGCTAAAATAGGTGATTAGTACCCTTTTTTAGTTGTCTTTCACTGCAATGTAATTCTCTTTATTAATAAATCTTCCAAAATTAAAATATACTTTTCTGAAACTTTATTTAAGCTGATTTAATGACTTTATTTATTAGCTGACTTAAAGTATAATTAATCTGATTTTAAACAAATATCATTTACTTTAAGTTTAAAGAAACTTGCAAAAATGCATTTTTTAACCCCAAGAGTAGCTGTGTTTTTAACTTGACAGTAACTGTGTTGATGTGCTGACAGTCTGATGACAGATCTAACATTGTTCTACAGAGAATTTTCTGTAAAAAATAATTGAAGAAAATGACATGAGCAACTTTTTTATACAGGGTGTCCATAAAGTTCGTGTGCACTTTAAAAAATTATAACTTTATTTGTATTTGTGATAGAAATAATTTGTAAAAAGGATTAGAAAGAAGTAAATCTATATTTTTTAAGGTTTTATTGAAATTTTATTTAAGTTTCCACATGTCCTCCATCATTAGCAATACAATGTGTAATATGATTTTGCCGTTCATGAAAAACATTTGCCAACTGATTTACAGTAATGCCTGAAATCACGTTTTAGCTTTCAAATCTTCTAATGAACTAGGTTTGGTTGCATACACAATTGTTTTCCCATGTCCCCATAAAAAAAATCTAACGGAGTCAAATCTGGCAAACGTGGAGACCAATAAAATGGTCCACCCCTTCCAATCCATCTGTTAGGAAATTCCTGATTTAGAAACCCTCTAACACGTAGAGCAAAGTGACAAGGAGCTCCATCTTGTTGAAACACTGTATTATAACCTTTTTACAGGTTATTTCTATTGCAAATACAAATAAAGTTATAAATTTTTTAAAGTGCACACGGACTTTATGGACACCCTGTATAATTTTTAAGTACTCAGTAATCTTAAAAATTTAAGAAAATATTCTCCATAATCTAATGTTTTATTGAATTTTAGAAATGTTGACTTTAAATTTACTATAGTTATCATTCTTATTTTCTGATAATGTTGTGTATGATTACCTGTACTTACAAAAATCAGGATGTTTATACACATACAAAAAAAATTCAAAATTCTTTTAAAAGTATTAGTGTTTGATAATTTGTATTAAGTTTTTCTATTTATGATTAGTAAATATAGTTTTCACTTAATAATATCATCTAAAAGGTTGAAATTTGTTATGTACCATACCTATGAACGTTAATGAGTATGTCCCAATCCTCATAAATACATTGGGCACTATTGTAAGTGGGGAGTATTTGCTTGCTAAGTAGTCCACCACTAGCAGTGGTTTACCTACTTCACGCCGCTGGCGAGTATTGTACTTTGTTAATGTTATAAAAATTACCATTTCATTTCTAACCTCCTCATTCAGCAACCCTTTCTAGCTTACAACAAAATTAATACCGAATTTTAAAAGATTTAAAACTTAATAAATTTTTCTAATTAAAATTTTAAAAAAAATTAAAACAATTCTTGTAAAAGTTCATTATTCATCAAAAAAATGTTTTAAAACAATAGTGTTCTTAATATATCTTATTTATAAAAGCAATTAAAAGCTTTCCTAATTAAATAATTTCATAGTTTTAATTCAAATTTTTATTTTATGATTCAGAGTAGATTTTTGGTAAATGGTGTTTCTGTTTGCCAAATACAAATTAATGATTTAAATTCTCCAAGGACTCCTGCTTTTAACTAATATGAATATGAAGAGGCTGAAATTTTAATTTCTCGAAATTTCATAAAATTAAGTGGGGGTAACAGATGTAAAAAAAAATATTTTTGCCAAGATTTTCTAAAAAACTTTCAAAAATAATTTCATTCATTTGTGAATAAGTACTGGAAATTTCATTAAAATCCGATAATTATTTGACTTTTGCAAAAATTTCCAAAATAATATATTTTTAATGCTAAAAAGAGGCTAAATTTCTAATACTAATCTTTAATCCACCTGTTGAAGCAAGAAAAAGGTTTTTAACCAAAATTTTGAATGTGCCAGAAAGCATTAAAAAAATTTAATAAAACAATATAAAAATACTTTGGTCTTTTCTCTTAATAATAACAAAGATTTTGATGATAAAACTTTGTTTTTATCAAGTTTGGGGTCTTTTTTCATCATGTTATACTCTTCTAGAGAAAATATTTGGTGGCACCTACATGATTTTAGTAAATGTCATTATTTGCAATTTACAAAAAAAATGGAAGTATATGTAGACTTATACCTGTCCTGTAATTCCAGTTGTCAGTGAGACTTTTGATCTCTTAGCTGCTTTGTTTATCTGTTTCGGTAAAAAAAAAGTCACTTGACAAAGATTTGGGTAGACAAGTTGCCATTTTCGAGTTTAGATAATAGCTATTTTATTATTAAATGTTCTACAATAATTCTTGCCAAAATTGTGGAGAAATTGCTGTATAATTTCTTTACAAATCATATTTTTTTCCAAATGATCCATCTTCCTAAATATAATTTTCTTGGCTTATTTGCTATTCTGTGATCATTTATATCAGGATTATTAGAACTACTCACCAACTAATTTAGAATTGCACACATTATCAATTGTTTGTCTTTTAACACTAGTATCGCACTTCTTCTATGAGCAGTGTCACTTCAGGACATTGGCTATCATGGCTCTCCACAATTTCCTGTCTTTTGTAGCTCTTAATAAAAAATTTTGTCTTTTTGTTATCTCTCCTAAACCTTATTAAGCCATCCATTTACTCAAGCTCATTCTTCTTCTATGTACCATGTGCCTTCAGGATGTAGGTAATCATAGATCTCCACAATTTCCTGTCTTTTGTAGCTCTTGATAAATTTTGTCTTTTTGTTATCTCTCCTGAACCTTACTTTGCCATCCATTGACTGAAGTTCACTCGATACGTTATGCATTGTTTTCCTCTCTATCTGTCTTGCCTTCTATTTGCCTTGTAATTATCAAATTTTCCAAGCCCTTTTTCCTCATTATGTACCCTAGAAATTTCAACTATGCCTTTCTGATGTTGAGTATAAATGTCCTTTTTGTTTCCATTTTTTTTAAAACTTTAGCGTTGCTCACATGTTTTGTTCATCCCTCTGTAGAACCACATTTCTGTTGCTTCAAGTCTCTTCTTCATCTGGGAGGAGATTGTCCAGCATTCACTGCAATAGAGGAGGAATGATACTACATAACAATTCAACACTTTTTTCTTTGTTTCCAATGAAATGTTTCTGTTTATAATACTTTACTTAGATTTTGGAAGGCATCTTTTGCTATCCCAATGTGCCTTCAGATTATCATTGTTTGAATTATTATCTACGTTTTTTTGTTACTTTTTACCTTCTGTTATTTTTTTTTACCTTATTTTTTTTATTTATTTATGAATGTTTCAACTTAATGGTTCCACTTGTCCACAGACACTTGATTATGTAAATTATCATTCATCTCATTGATGCTCTGGTAAATAACATCGAACTTTGTATGACTCTGTAGAAGTTATTTCCAAACATTTTTCTAATGTTATAAATTGCACATATAGACAAGAATTGTTAAGATAAAATCCTTCATATTGCTGATATAGGTGGAATGTCTTTTTGTGGGCAAGGGAAGTGACTTGGAGGAAGAGGAGAGTAGGTAGAGCCTGGAGCTGATGGGTATGTCAGGTCGGCTGACTGAGGTGATTGGTGGTGATGTTGATGGCTTGCTCTCTACTCTCCTGATAGTGTTGGGAGTGGCAATCTTAAAAGCAGTAGAGGTGGATCATGACTCAGCTTTTTTTGTCATGCCTTTTACTTTAGTAACAAGATTATATTGTATTTTGGGGGAGATTTGTTTGTGAGCCAGATGTGATGCTTGAAGAACCTGCACATCTTTTGAACAATTTTTTATTTTTGCTTTTATAGTGTTCTCACCCAGCCAACATATAGAGTGAATCAGAAAGAGATTTAATTTGAAGCAGAGTATAACACTAATATAATCCAGTCTAAGTTATAGTTTATTATAAATCATCTCTAGGAATAGAAAGTTTACTTAAAGCATGAAGATTTCCTTTACAAAAATCAACACAATCAAATTGTAGTAAAATTTTATGCCAGTTCTCAGTAAATTTACTATTTTGTTCATTTTATCCAATAGGTTGATCAACAGCTGGATATTAAGGAACTAGTTACAGAACAAAAAGATAAAAAAAAATTGATTCATTAGGTGTATTTTATATACCAATGTATACAATTGATAATGCTGAGAGCCTTGAAACTTTATGAGCAATAATTGTAGTTTCAATTGTTATGCATATTCTTTTTATTAATCTATGAAACTGTGTTTAGTAAGCAGATCTGTGAAAACCAAAACATTTTCACCATCCTGGGTAAGATGATAAATTACATCTGACAGCAAGACCTCTGATCAGGAGGTTTTAAGGCATGTAGAACCACTTCTTAATTTCAAAGCAACAACTAACTCATGTATATGAGATGCAGAAGCGAACATCGTATTGCAGCTCATGACGTCACACATGACCACACAAGAGTGAAAACGAGAAGTATTTAGTTGTTGCTTTGAAATTTTTCATACCACAAAAACAGACTATCATTATTGTTTTGTCCATGTATTGGTTGATATATTGAAAAATAATTGTCATCTTTGATAATGGCTTATGTAAGCGGAAAGCTTAGATTAAACATTTATCAATATGGTGATTTCCTTTCATCTTTCAATGATAATGTTATTAAGCTTATCTGACAATATGAAAGTAACTTACTTAAAATAAATAGACAAAACTTGTCTATATTATTTAATGAAACATGCATCAATGAAAATTGCTGCCTAAATATATATATATATATATATATATATATATATATATATATATATATATATATATATATATATATATATATATATATATATATATATATATATATATATATATATATATTAAATGTTCACTTTTGTTGTTATGGTGTACATATGTTATATTTTACTAATCAAAAGCAAGAATTAAACAAGGACATCATAACAAGACAATTCAATAATAAACTCATGCATTTAAAAAGAGGAAGTACAATTTAGCATATCTGACAATAAGTTTATAACAAAAAGCCATTATAATCAGAAATCTACATCAACTCTTAGACTCTTTTGAGTATGAAAAAAGCCACTTCATTAACATTTTCATTAGAGGGTAAAAATTCATTAAAGGTACATTTTGACAAAGATTTCTTTCTAAGTTGTTTTTGTGTGCATTCCATCATCCCTTAATGCAATGATATTGCCTAAATAAACAGAGAGTCTTCATTATTTTTTTCATAAGGATACAGTTAAGAAAATATTAATAAGGTTTTGATGGCCCAATAATCACTTAGAGCCTTGTGTCATATGTATCAAAACAAGGCTTCACGTGTTCTGGTCTTATGAATATTCTTCGTTTCAGCACAAGACTCTTGGACTTCTGAACATATTTAATCAAGATTAAATACAACAACATTTAATCAAGATTAAATATGACATTTAATCAAGATTAAATACAAAAACATTTAACCAAGATTAAATACAACTATATTTAATCAAGACTAAATACAATGAGATTTAATCAAGATTAAATACAACAATATTTAACCAAGATTAAATCCAACAATGTTTAATCAAGATTAAATACATTTAACCAAGATTAAATACAACAATGTTTAATCAAGATTAAATACAACATTTAATCAAGATTAAATACAACAACATTTAACCAAAATTAAATACAACAATGTTTAATCAAGATTAAATACAATGAGATTTAATCAAACAGAATAAATGGAATCAAGATTACAAAGACTGAATACAATAATCACTGGATGAAGTTTGGAGGGTTCATTGTCCAAAATGTTGTGAATGAATATTAAAAAAATTCTCATAAGTCTACCATTCATCCATGCAATTAATATTACTGCCCCACATCTAGTCTTTTGGTTCTGCTATATATTTAGAGATTCTTTATAAAATACAAAGAAGAATTTGCAATGATATTGGTCGTAACCTGGCATCTTGACTTCTGTCATTTTTCCACAACCATAACATAGCTTCCCTGTGCCTTTTCTATAAATATTTTCATGATAATTATTCTGATGAGCTTTCCTCTTTGATTACCTCAACTTTATGAATTTAAGCGCAGTACTAGATTGGCAGGTAGGTCTCCTCTTTTTAGTATTTAAATTGTTAAGTGTAACTGTAAGTTCTATTCTAATAGTTTCTTTTATCTCACTTTACACCTGTGGAATTCTCTTCCAACTTATTGTTTTCCTGTCAACTATGATCTTCAAAAATTTAAATGCAATGCCAATTGTCATCTTCTCTCTCATTGAACTCTGTTCTTTTTATTGTCCTTTCTCCTTAGAAATGGTCACATCACATTGGAACACCGGTTTTCTTATAATCAGTGAAGTAAAGCAAAGTCAAGCTTGGTCAGTATCTAGATGGGTAAGTGCTTGAGAATAGCAGGTACTGTAAACTTGGATGTGCAGGTGGTGTAATGGATAATGGCTCAGAAAGTGAAATTGAAGAGACCTAAGTTCCAATTCCAGTGAAGTTCGTTATATTCACTTACACACAACTACACTTTTGAAGGTATGAATCCAGCTCATCTCCTCCCAGCTATAAGTAGGACTTGTATAAAAAATTTGTTATTATCACAAAATCTTACAATCTCAAAAACATGTTCTGGCTTTAAATAACCTGCAAAAAGTTACTATGCCATAAAAAACAAATCAATCAATCTAAAATGATCCTTCATAATTCTTGCTCTGTTTCATTCAGTCTTAGTAACTCATTGTGCATTAGTGGCTTTATCATCTTGCTTGGAGGAAATCAACACCCAGTTTACTGCAGTTAAGGGACCTTAAAAGAATTCCACAGAAAAAAATGTTATAATTCTCATGAATAATGCAGAGTGTTAAAATTTCAGAGAAGATTTTTTTAAATGCTTATTTTAATTCTTGGATCTCTCTTTTAATCTTTGACATTTTATAATTTTTCAGAAACAGTTCTGATATATTCATGTGGCATTTCTGTGTATTGTATTTAAATATGGTTGTCATATCAAATTTCACTGGAAAGAAATTTATGTTTAGTAACTTGTAGTTTTCTAATAATTCTATAGATTCCTATCACCTGGAAATGTTAAATCTTGTTGAGCATTATTGATTAGTTTCCAACTGGACTTTTAACATTTCTGTCACCTGCAATCCATTCATTCATTCCTTTCTTCCTTTATTGACCTTAAGTAATTTTCAAAAATAGATTAATATATCCTTCCTTAGGGGCTATGCATGATGTATGCTTGATTGATCATATCTCTCTTCAATTCATGATTGACATTTATATAAGATTTTATAGGACATAAAACGGGGGATCGGCTTCCTATTGACATTAAGTACTAAATTGATCCCCTAGAATTTCTACATATTAAAATTCTTCTTTAAGTTCTATGCATGATGCACTCTTGTGCAATTATGCCTCTCTTCAATTCCTGATTGACATTCATATGATTCTATAAGACATTAAGTGGGGGATCGATTTCTTATTGTCATTAAGTACTAAACTGATCCCCCCAGAATTACACTTGGGTGATCATGCCTCTTTTTCAATTCATGATTGACTTGGCAGAAAAATTCCCACAGTAAGCTGTTGTTACTTCCTGTGATAGACTGGTTGCCAACCAAAGTTATAAGACCAAGTCTGTCCTGATATTTAAGCCATAGATAAAGGGAGAAGAGATGAATTCATAATTTTCCCAAGGGTATTTGCACATAAGTGAATATAACAAACTTGTCTCTCCAATTTCTCATCTTGAGCTGTTATCTATCACACCACCTGCACATCCAAGCTTACAGTCCCTGGTATTCTCAAGCGGTCACCCATCTTCATACTGATCAGTCTTAATGTTGCTTAACTTCAGTGATCGGATGAGAACTAGTGCTTCAACATGATATAGCTGTATGCTAGATTAATAAATACCAACAGCAAAAGTGAAATTTTGTAGTTCATTTATGATAAAAGGCACCAGTACTGGATTTACATTTATATATAGACACTTGGAAGCCTCACTGTAACAGAAGCAAGAAAAATGGTGCAATCAAGCTCAATCTTCGATCACGTAACCACAATAGCACAAACTATAAGCATGCATGAGCAGAAAGCAGTGTAACAAACCTAAAGGTATGTTATCGCGAAAGTACGGATAATTTTTGACTTACCCTCGTATAAAGGGCTGTAAATCTGAAAATACTTTTCATGCACCCTAATAAATTATCCTTGTACCATACTAATTGTTAACTCACCATATACATATTTTTGTCAAAAATACATATGGCAAAAAGACAATGTTTCTCTGGCTTTTTCTTCACATAAGAACAGCATGATTTTAATTTATTTTTGAGCAATACATTCAGATACTGGTTTATTTCTAGCCACTTCCTGAGCAGCTTCAAACTCTTTGAAACAATTTAAAATAATGCTAGGAAATTGACAGAATCTCAGTATTTGTATCTGAAGTAAAAGACTATAATGGCATGGGGCTTAGGGGTTAAAATGAACAGATGATTTACCCACACCAAGATTAATGGAGGATAATGATGAGAAAAAGAAAGGGTAATTTTGACAAAAAAAGACAAGGAATATATTCAAAAATTTACATGATTGAAGTAGTGTCAGTAACTTGTTTCAGGAAAATAAATCAGAATTCTTAAAGTCCATAGTTTTAACATATTGTCATGAAGAGGAAATGTTTATACAACAGATTAAATAATCTGACACAAAATAATATTCAAAAATATTTAAAACAAAGTTAAAAGAGTTTGTTGCTCACTGAAGGGATATATGTCTTGTATATATTCAAATGTAGATGAAGAGAGAAGAGAGATAATTAGAAATACTTAACTTTCTTGGATTGTTGAGAGAAAATTCTTTGAAGTACTGTGTGCTGGTTAAAGTCTCATAATATAATTGGCGAGTAATTTTATACTGACAAGTACTTCACTGCTGGTTGCAAGGAACTGAAACAAAACCTTTCACATGAATTCAGACACTCTTCTAAATAATTTAATTTTTCTCCTATCAAAAAGAATTTTGCATATGCTTGTTACTTTCTTTCCTTCTTCTTGGCTGACCGGTTAGTTTCTGTGAGAGGTAAAAAATTTCCCAAATTTGAAGGGAATGGACAAAGGGCATTATTATTATTTTGCACTCACTACAAGATACAGCTGTATAGTCCTTTCTTTCTTTTTACATTCTTTCATGACATAGGCAATCATGTCTCTCCACCTCCCTCTATCCCTTGTAGCTCTCAACAAGTTCCTTCCCTCTGCTTCCTCCACCAGACCATGTTCTGTCATCTACTTGCTTAAGTCCACCAGGTATGTCACACATTGTTTTCCCTTGTCTCTCTTTCCCTCTATTAAACCTGTGAGTATCAAATTCTCCATGCCCTCCTTTCTTATTATGTCTTGCAGAAACTTCAGCTGCCTCTCCCTGATATTAAGCATAAGCCTCCTCTTTGTTTGCAACTTTTCTAAGATCTCATTGTTGCTCATACACTCGGTCCATGATATCCTTAAATTCCTTCTATAGAACCACATCTCCATTGCCTCGAGTCTCTTCTTCATCTTTAAGGAAATTGTTCAACATTTGCTACCATAGAGAAGGACAGATGTCACATAGCTGTTCAGTATTCTTCTCTTTGTTACCAAAGATATCCTCCTGTCTCGCAGTACTCTGCCCAGCTTTTGGAATGTGTCCTTGGCTATCCCAGTATGCCTACAAATCTCACAGCTATATAGTACTATATATATATATATATATATATATATATATATATATATATATATATTATATTTAAAAAAAAATGAATGCTGACCACTGCAGTTTCGCCCACTACAGTCTCCTCAGGTGGTTTATTCAACGACATGGAGCTCAACAATTTGTCATTGAGCTCCATGTCATTGATTTGCGATAATATTCTGGTCAGCATTCATTTTTTAAACATTAACCATTTCTGTATTTACATTCGTTGGACTATTGTCCTCATCTTTGTCGCCATATTTGTCACAACGTTTCGGCTGTTGTACGCTCCGGCCTTCTTCAGGTGGTTGGAATTTCGAACTGAACCCTTTATTTCGCTCACTGGGGTAGACTGTTCTAATTCCACGTGTCATGTTTGATGGATGTCAGTTATCAGTTATCTCCTGCTAATTTGGGTATGAACTTATAAACCTAATGTTTTCAGCATCATTTTTACCAGTGCTCATATTGCAATTTTTGCTGTTATCATTGCATGTCTTTACCAGAGTTCATATTGCAACTTTGTTATCATTGCTTTTCTCTGGCACTCCTTATTACTGGTTCCCATATTGTATTTATTTCTATGCTTGGTCGGCTCAGGAGATTTTTGTGGCCTAGCATATGTGCTGATTCCTTAAGTTTACGAATTTTCCAATGGTGTTCCCTGTCTATGATCTCAACATGATCCCACAGGGGGCGGTGATCTCCCTTCTCTCTCCATATGTGGTCAGCCACGCCTGATTTTTCTACTTCCCCTCTCGTTACAGCTTTCTGGTGTTCTTGAAGCCTTACCTTGAGGGGGCGGCCTGTCTCTCCTTTATATTCCTTTCTGCAGCTGCATGGGATAGTGTACACACAGTCTTTAGTCATGTTCCTCTCTAGAGAGATACCTGCGAAGTGTTGTCACGCTTTTGAAGGTTGTCCTGATGTTATATGGACCGCAGATCCTTTGTATTTTCTCTGATAACCCCTTCACATAAGGCAGGCAGACTGTTTTCTGAGTGTTGTTGTCCTCCTCCTCCTCCTCCTCTTGTACCCGCCTATCCCAGTTTTTGGGGGCTGCTGCCATGTACCCAGGGTAGTTGTTGCGTTGTAGGGTACTACTTATACTGACCAATTCCTTATCTAACGTCTCTGGATCGCCACTTATGACTTTTGCTCGGTGTTGTAAGCATTGACGATCCCTTTCTTTTACGCTGTATGGATGGTGGGAGTTGAAATTGAGGTACTGTCCAGTGAATGTTGGTTTACGGTATAATGGATGTCTTGAACCCATTCTCTGTTCGAGATATTAGTACATCCAGGAATGGGAGTGAGTTGTTACTCTCTTTCTCCATTGTGAACTGTATCGAAGGTCTTATTGAGTTCACATGGTCCAGAAGAACCTGGACTTCTTCCTGATGTGGCCAGAGTATGAAAGTGTCATCTACGTATCAGTAACCATATAGTTGGCTTTAGCGATATAGACTCTAATGCCATTTCTTCAAAGTATTCCATGTATATATTCGCCATTGCTGGTGATAATGGCGAGCCCATTGCTAAGCCCTCATCCTGTCGATATATGTGAGATCCCATTCGAAGTGTGTTGTTTGTGTACAGAAAGTCAACATCTCCATCAGATTATCTATTGGAATACTGGTCCGCTCCTCTAGGGAAGAGTCAGAGGTTAATCTATCTCTGACTACTGAGAGTCACCTCCTCCGTGGGTACCTTGGTGAACAGACTCACCACGTCCAAGCTCACCATCTGGTTGGATAGGATGGGAGCATCTTTGATTATTTCCACGAAGTGGGTGGAGTTTCGGACATATGAAGGAGACTTTCCGATCAATGGGTCAATTATATCTACAAGGAAGCGACTCAGAGGGTGGCACACAGAGCCTTGGCAACTAACAATCGGCCTGAGTGGAATACCGTCTTTGTGAATCTTAGGGAGACCGTATATTTGAGGTAACTTGCGATAACTGCCTATACGTCTTGGGTGTGAAGTGATCCTTGTTCTTGATTAGGATCTGTGACAGTTTGCATTCCGTTTTCATAGTAGGATCTTTCTTCACTATGCTGTAGCTACCATTGTTAATGAGGTCTTCCAGTTTTCTTGTATAGTCCGATTTGTCCATCACTACAGTCGCATTACCTTTGTCAGCCGGTAGTATGATGATGTTCTCATTCCTCTGTAGTGATTCAATCGCCAGTCTCTCCAGTTTTTGTTATGTTAGACCTGGGCAGCTTGGCTCTCTCCAAGGCCTGTCTCACTTTCCATCTTATTTCATCCGCCTGAGCCTGAAGGATGTTCAAGGCCACCTCCTCTACTCTGGCAATGATGTCCAAGTATGGCACCTGCCTGATGGTTGTGGCGAAGTTGAGACCCTTATTCAATACTGACTCCTCAGAGGCACTCAGCTGATATTGGCTGATTTTGACTACTGCTTTCACTGGTGGGTGATGGACCTGTGCGTCACCTTCTGATCTTTCAATCTATTTAATTTTTGCACTTGGCGAGCCTTGACTACATCAAATTCATGTCTGAAGGATTTATCCAGGTCATTTTGGATCCTTCTCTGGTCTTCTTCATTGGTAATTCTGTTGAAGAGATCCTCGGCGTCTGGGAGATATGAGCATGTACTCGATGTTTCATCCAACGGTTGTACTGGATTCTCTCTTGGACAAGGGCATGTCCCGCTTTCTCTGCGACCGACGAGCTCTCCTTGAATTGATAGGAAGTCTTGGTGCCAAGCCTGAAGGGATTAACCATTTCTGTAAGTTTGGTCTTCCAACTTGATATTGAGCACTTTTAATGCGTACAACCTTAACAAATATTTTACTGTTTGTATACTCTGGCATGTATATATATATATATATATATATATATATATATATATATTACACATGCTCTAAAGCTTGCATTCAAGCATGGAACAGACTGTTGCTGCTCAGTGTTGACCTCAGTGTCTACTTTTACATTTACATATACTCTATCTCTGATATTGAGCACTTTTATTTATAAATATAGTATACCTTAAAACTATTTTTATAATACATATATATATATATATATATATATATATATATATATATATAGAGAGAGAGAGAGAGAGAGAGAGACAAAATATAATAATATTAACAATGTAGTAAGTCATTGTTTTAGATGTTTATGAAAAAAGTCAAGGGCTGTAAAAATGAAAATTACTTTCAGGCACTCTAATAAGTTGCTATACTAAGTTTACTAAATATCATAATGAAATATTAACATAATTAACTATGTTTTCTTGCTTACTAATTAAAAAGTATAAAGGCAATCTTGTAACCTAGGAAAGGTTGCTGAATGAGGAATAACCAAAACGGAGGTTGGAAATGAAATGGTAATCTTTATAACATCAACAAAATGCAATACTCATCAACAGCATGAAGTAGGGAAACCACTTCTAGTGGTGGACTACTTAGGCAGCATATTACCCCCACTTACAATAGTGTCCAATGTACTTATGAGGATTGGGACATAGCCATTAGTGATCAGAGGTACAGTATATAACAGGCAATTATACATATAACCTTATACATTAAAATATGTATTTTTCTTTGTTTACTAAAGTTAAGTAACATTCTCTTTGGTCAGTATTAAATGGGTGATAATTTAAAATTTCTTGTTTTAGCCTTCATTTCTTCTTGTTCCTACGACTATCTTGAATTTTGCTAAAAACAATGTTTCCATGTTTTACTAAAAGTCAAAACAAATAGTGTTCAGAAAGTAATACTGAATTCTGCTGACAAATAAATAACGAAATGAAAAACAATATATTCCAATATGACATGCAATATTTTCCTCACAAAATCAATCCCAGAGGAAAACATTAGACATGAAATTTTTCTTTGGTATCTTCCAATAGGACAATTCAAGGCTATATTTTTGAGTGCCAAATAGATGGACAGGAATGATTATTCTTTTGATGGAAAAATCCCTCTCTGAACATCTTTATTCCAAACACCCTTTTTATTAAATATTCAGACTATTTTCACTAACTCCTTCATTTTTGCTGCAAACATTCTCGCACAAAGCATTCTAGGATAAAGCATTTCATCCCAATAACTAATAAAAGTGGCATTTGAAATAATGATGTCCTGATGGATTTTTCTCCAAAAACAAATAATCTGCCCAGCCCATCTATTTGAAAATCAAAGCTACTTAACACAAACAAACCCAGGAGAAAACATTAGGCTTAGGAGTCTTACTTTATCCTCAATACTCACCATATCTAATACATTTGGATTAGCTTTCATTTCAATCATTAGAACATTTTTTAGTGCCAGAACATTTACAAATAAAGAAGACATATATTGAGATCTTTCAGTTTTCTTTTCATCAGTTGTCTGTCTTCTATAATGTTTCATTTTTTTTTTTTGACAGTATTAAGGAAGTAACAAACACTTGAGGAAGGCTGTAGGGTATATTGTTGAAACATTGTGAAAAAATAAAGTCTGCATGCAGTGATTAAATCACACTATTAAAAAAAATTCAGGCAAGAGTTAATGTTTTATTTCTTTTGATATTAAAATTAGATCAATTTATCAAGCAATTTTTCGCACTAATCAATTGTAAACAATTTAAAATGGATACAATGAATTTCCTTGCAAGTTCTCTGAGGATTTTTGATCAGTTTTCCATTACAACATTCAAATCTTCTTCATTGATTGTTTCAACTAAATTCAGTTCTGGTTTTCTAAATTGAAATCCACATTGCTTTTTGAAATGTAATGCCTTATTTGTTCATAAACTAAGTTGTCCTAAAAATCAGAGAAAGGATTTCCATATTTGCTTTAAAAATATTGTATAAATTAATGGAATTACGCAAATTATGCATAAACAGATAGATAGATAGATAGATAGATAGATAGATAAAAACAGACTGAGATATATAGATAGACAGAAACAGACTGAGATAGATAGATAGATAGATAGATAGATAGATAGATAGATAGATAGATAGATAGAAACAGAATCAGATAGATACATAAAAACAGACTGAGATATATAGATAGCTAGATAGAAACAGACTGAAATATATATATAGATAGAAACAGACTCAGATAGATAGATAGATAGATAGATAGATAGATAGATAGATAGATAGATAATGGCTACAACTTGATTTTGAGTAATTCCATCACTTGATCCATTCTCAAATACAGGTAGCACAGATGTGGTTTTTTATTCCTGCTGGGGTTTTACATCCTCTTCTGCAAATATGGCAATGTTGGACATCATTTAAAGTAATAGTTACATTGATATTTTGGTGAACTTTCAAATGTTTTAGTTCACCGACTGAGGCATGTTCCTATTTACATTCTCTGCAAGTAGAAATGTAGTGATTGACTTCTGTAGTAGTGTAGTGTCTTTGATAACTTTTGAGGTTTGCACTACTTAGGCAGGCCTGACCATACTTATTACAAGTTGGATCAAATTCTGTGGCAACGTTATCAGGGAAATTAACACTGAAACTTTTATAAATATCTCTCTTCAATTTTTCATGTTTAACAGCATTCTGTTCAAAGTCTCTATTGTACCATTGTGCTTTTCCCCGAGGAAAATACAATTGAAAGATTGAATGTAGTTTGTCTGACTGAAGACAGATACTACCCTTTGATCCAACATTAATATTCCATCTACCCAAGACTCTGGTGCAATGAGGGTGGTGCTATTGCAGGGTTGAAATCCCCAGGACCCAGGCATTCCTCATTTCTTTGTTGTGTTCTGTTCAAAGACATAAACACAATTGAGATATTTAATATAGTGTGTCTGCTCGAAGGCAGATACTACCCTTTGATCTCAGCATGAAGGCCATGAAGGAAAATATAATTCAAGTCGCACTGGCTATTCAGTAAATGAATACTAAATGTTTCTTCATAAGAAAATACCATTACCATTATTCAACCAATGATAGTAAAATTTCTATATGTTTATATGAGTAATATATTGTACATGATCATGCCTTTTATTGTTTTCAGCAGGAGAATAAAGTGTAGTATCTGTTCAAATTCTTCTACTTTGTTTTTGTCTTTGATCAGTTCATGGAAAAGCAATGAAGCAAGCACTTTTTTCTTTCTACTAATGAGGTAAGGTTGGTAGATTTTTATATCAGTGCGACAGTGGGTGTATGGACTGGGCAATTTTTGTCTATATTTGAACACCCGATGTTAAACTGACCCTTGATTACATCCTACAATTGTGGAACATAATGTCAATACAGAAAAACTCTGTTGACTTTGAGCAGTGTCTATTCCTCTCGACCACTATGCACTCATTCTTCAGACATTACCCTTCATTACATCGTATTACCCTTTTTATTGCTAATGATGGAGGACATGTGAAAACTTAAATAAAATTTCAATAAAATCTTAAAAAAATATAGATTTACTTCTTTCTAATCCTTTTTACAAATTATTTCTATCACAAATACAAATAAAGTTATAAATTATTTAAAGTGCACACGAACTTTATGGACACCCTGTATTAGACACAACTTGAATAGATTACCCTAAAATGCAGGGCTTCCTTATGCACAAGCCTCAGTTGGGAGCATTGGGTCCAGTTGGCCTAAAGCCAGCCCTGCCTATCAGTAAAAACTAATCCACAAAAAAAAGGGGCTTACACATTTCATTTTGATTGGATGATGTCAATCAATACATAATCAGAGAGTCAATTCTATTAAATAATGTGATCAGTCCAGTAAAGATGGTTGCAGTGACAAGAGGATTCGACACTGACCAGCCTCAACCTCCTGCCTTTTGCTCTACACTTACATCTTTCTTCCTCCTGTTTTGTCATTGTCATGGTTACAGCTATGCTCTGTGATGAACTACTAATGCTTGAAGAAAATAGTAGGACTTGTAATGGAAATAAAAGGAAGAGAAAGAGAGAAAGAGAAAAGAACTGCTTCTGGTTGGATAGAAATGTCACTCTGGCTAATGTCGTTGACAAGCATGTTAATGTCCTTGTTGTTATTGTCTGAAAACCATGTCCTTGATTAAAAGATTCTACTTGTGCCTGTCTCAATAGGGATGTAAAGGACAAAAGGATTGTTTCTTACTCACTCACACACACATGCACGCGCGCACACACACACACATACATATTTTGTGTGTGTGTGTGTGTGTGTGTGTGTGCGTGTGTGTATTGATATAATAGGAAAGAACTGTTAGATTGACGATCCAAAGTTCTTTAGTATTTTTGTTTTTATTTTTAAAAAACAGTGCTCAATACATAAGTAGAGCCTAGATTATAATTATTTTTTTAAAAAATATGATTCCATCACGGCACAGAAATTTTCGAAACTGGTCATCAGTATTTAAGTTTAATTCCAATATTAAACCTTAACTACTGGGTGGGAGTTTCAAAAACCCCAATCCAACTTTACACGACTCCAAAAACTTGACATATCACAAACACACCTACTTCTATCAAAGCAGTGACCCCTTGATAAAGAAAAAACAAACCCGAGACCACACCGCCATTTCAAAACTATAAATGAGTAAAACATTCTGTACCATAGTTATTCCAAAACAAAAATAGGTTTGATTCCTGTCTAAGAATGTATATTTTCTATTAAATTTCATGAACATTCAAGCTGGTAAATGTAATTAATACTGTTTAATTAAAAATGGACCATTTACTTAAATAAATTGTATCTATAAAAATAATGTATAAACAGAAAATATATTAATATATATAATTACTTGAGACTAAAAAGAGAAAGAAAATGACTTTTAAAAGCTTAGAAAAATAAGAAAAGATTTTAATTATGTTAAACACACACAAATGCATACACAGACAACACATTTTTTGTTATCCATCTGAAGAAGCCATAGCATTCTCGGATATCATTTTCATAACATACTTTCATGAATGCTTTTCCAAATGTCAATAACTTATAACTCTCTCAGAATTACATACCAAAATTTATTACATATATATAATGGACTCTCCCGTCGGTTTTGACGTATGAGGATCTGACAGCTTAGTTGATTCATTTATGAAATTTTGTGCAATAATCTTAAGTGGCATTTAAGACCCGCTAATGATTTACAAAGGAGGCCACATATGGAGCAAGAGTGAGGATTGTGAGATGAGATCACTGTTAGATTGGCTGACCTTTTAGTTCTTGCTCTCGCTTCTTGAAGATGATTCAGACAAGCAGATTGAAAACTGCTGACTCCACTAAAACATGTTGATCTCCATTCTACCTGCTCCAAGGCTAAGTGCTCAAGGGTGTTATGTGGTATATTGACAGCTGACAAGTTGCTTTTCAGCTTGTCTCTGTATTTTAGCCATAGGCATCCTATATTCCTGTAGCCCTGATCTAACTGGCTGTACATTATGATCTTGGGTATCCTGTCATCAGACATTCTCAAGACATGACCAGTCCACCGTAACTGAGACTGTATATATATATATATATATATATATATATATATATATATATATATATATATTGTTATAGTCACACACAGCTGTAGTGTATGTGTGCATGTGTCCATATGGTTTGTTTGAAATTAAGTTATTAGTTTGCCACAAGAAAGAAATCTCCCTCTGGTGGAGACAAGTTCTGTGTTGTTGCAATTACATCTTAGAATGAAAAGAGAGCAAAATTTTTTATGTCTCTTGTTTTTATAGTTCTGAATACAATGACACCTAGCCTGTGTTCTGGCAGACAAGTTGGAGTAATCCCCACAAAAAGCAAGGTCTTTATCGTCAGGACTTGCCCTGCCATGTTTCACAGTAGCAAACCATCTCCATTCTGTTTGTGTTCCTTTGATAGAAAGCAAGTTTCATTCAGACAGCTTCTTCCCCAGAACTGTTACTTTGTGGGACAGTCTCCCTAGAGGATGCTTCCCTGATAACTACAATGTTGGTCTCTTTAAGTCCCGGGTCAATCAATATCTATCCTACACATCCTCATAATATGCATTTCTTGTTTCCTTCTTCCTACTCACTGACAGCAATTTTGCTCAGTAACCCTCTACCTTGAGTAGCCCTTGGGCCTTGTATGGGGTGAACTAACAGTAAATAGATAAATAAAGAAAAATAATGATGATTTTACGGGTGATAGATCCAAACTCATAATTTTTTAACCAATTTCTTGTATAACATGAATAGATTAATTCATTCATTTTTTACGGTTTATCAACCCCTTGCAGATTATTTAAAGCCAGAAAATATGTTTTTTAGATTGTAAGAATTCTTTTTTTAATAATGGTTTAATGATACAAGTCTTACTAATTGACCCATAATTGGGGGGAAGGAAAAAAGGTGGATTCATACCTTTCTCAAGGATATTTGCATGTAGGTGAACATAATGAACCAAAATGGGATTAAAACTCAGCTCTCCAATTGACAATTCTGAGCCATTATCCATTACACCACCCACACATTCAAGCTTACAGTACTTGGTATTCCCAAGTAGTCACCCATCTAGATAATGACTTGACTCAACATTGCTTAACTTTGGTGATTGTATGAGAAGCAGTGTTTCAACATGATGTTGCTGTAAGCCTTGTATAGTATG